>JANZXR010000001.1:8743334-8768392 GCA_027575705.1 Erythroxylum echinodendron
ATTTTATAAATTTAAAAAATTATCCGAAACGGTATCCGGTACTGACCGGTACCGGTACAGTTCCGTTCCAGAACTCAATCCGGTACCAAGTCCGGTACGGTATTCATAACTTTGTTTTAAACACCTTTGTTTGATTTTAACTATTTATTTAATAACTAATTTAATTTAATAATTCAACTCTTAAAAAATTAAACTAAAATTAAAAATAATCTTGATAAATTTAATATTTTTAATTTGAAAGTAGTTTTTTAGATTTATTAGAAATTTAAACCAATTAAAATAATTTATTTCGTGCACGTCCGCACGTGTCATCATGCAACTAACGCTATCACACCCGATCGTCATCTCCAAAATGGGATTACATGTTTTGAGATGCTGCCATCCCATTTTCTCCTCCATCAGTGCTTCTTATTTGGGTTTCTTCTTCTTTCTTGTTTGCTTCATGACACATAATCTCCTAAGGTGATTAGTGACAATTAGTACTAGCGACAGAGGAGGACGATTCACTAGCGGATAGTTCACATAAAGAACATAAACCCAAAATCACAACATTCAATTTCTAGAACATTCATTCAAGTTTTAGAACCTTCAATTTTAAATATGACATATGATTTTCTATATCTTTTAAAGATAAAGGAAACATGCGTTGATGACGTTTTCCAGAAATCTTAAACCAGTGGGTCATGCATTGTATTTTTAGATCGAAGAATGTCTTCACATCACTAAAAATATGGAAGCTTATAACTATTATTTTCAAGAATTAAATCAAGCACACAAACACAAAACCTAGAAACATGAAGAATAATAGGTATAATGGGACATTTTCAAAAGGAAAAAACACATTAGACATATATCGCAAAGTTTCCAGAACCTTTAAACAAAAATAGGCATGCATTCATCTATTAAGATGTATCATTTTCTAAAAATAATAAAACTAGAGGACATACAGATTTGAGTATTCCAGGAGCAATGAATAAGAAGAGGTATGAAAATATTTTAATCCTTAATTTTACCTAATTAATAACAATTAAGCAACTTTACTCAAGTTAAATAATTAAACTTGGTTATGTTTGGTCCAAGTAAATATATTACAATTAAGATATTATATCTCAACCAAAAGTCTTGAAGTAATGAATTATTAGTCATATCTCTATATATAATTTACTTTATTCTTGTGTCTCTTTCCAACATAAGCTTATTCTACTTGTGAATTTCTATTAGCAACCTTTTTAAGCGAAGAATTTGTGACCTAAAACTTGTTTTTTTGAATCAGATATTAGAAACAACATTATTGGAATCTCTTATTCTCATTTTCAAGATGGAGTTTATAGATCAAAGATAACAAAGACTCACCCGTGGAGCTAGAATTATCATTATAACTTGCTTTCCGACTTGCTGCTAAACTTGCTATCTTATCTAACCTTCATTGTCAATTAACTAATCCATAAGGAAAATCCTAACTGAACTTATTATTTTTAGAAATTAAATAATATTAGTAAAAGAAATAGTAGAATTACAAATCAGGGTGAGTCAAAAACTCACCAATCAACCAAAAAAAACAACACGGTTCAACACCAGAACACAAACTCGCAAAACGGCAACGTTCAAAGGTTAAAACATAAAGATACATCGTTAATACCTAATTGGGAAAGAAAATCCTAAACTCAAACATTCACCATTCTTTCTTTCTCCGATTACGGTTGGAGATGTCTACACTCACCACCGTCTTGAGACGTTGAGGGAGAGCTTCGAGACAATCAATTGGGTAATGCAGGCAAAGGTAAACAGATCTTCCTTATCCATGTTTGACACTTAAGACTGGTCGATGCAAAAAGATTGAAATTTCTTTTCTTGTCTCTTTATTTACCAGATCCACGGTTGAGTGTCGATAACATTGTTCCCACCATCGATGGTGCTTCTATTCCGTCACCTGAGATGTAAGTCCCCCTTCCATTGCTTTCCATACTATCGAGCAATATTGGCTTCAAAAAACTGCCTGCTACTATTGGTATGCATATTTCTCTATATTCTCTATAAGTTAGCTAATTGGGCTGAGAACTCCTTGATAGAACTAGAGCAGATTGATTGTTCTCCAAAGAGACTTTCTTGCATTGCCTGTGATGTTTAAACAATGAACCTCTACCAATATTGTGTTTCAAAAGAAAGGTTAGGGCCTCCATGCATAATATGAACATATAAGGAGACATGGAATCCCCTTGCCTAAGTCCCCTTTCCCCATGAAATTTGTTTATAGGAATTCCATTAACTAAAACAACATAAGAAGAAGTAGAAATACAAGCTTCAATCCATTTAATAAAGACACTTGGGAAACCCATCACTTCAAGTATTCTCAAAATAAAGTTCCATTCTACACTGTCAAAAGCCTTCTTAAAATCAATTATTAGGAGCTTTCTTCCTCGTGTAGCTTCTTAGTAGTTCCTGCATTATGGAGATGTTATCTCCTATTTGTTTGCCTTGTAAGAAAGAAATTTGATTATCACTAATTAAGGACCGCAACACAATTTTAAGTCTATTGGTGATAATCTTTGCAATCACTTTATATAAGAAATTAAAGCAAGCAATAGGCCTATATTCCTCCAAGGATGCTGGATTACTTAATTTAAGGACTAAGCAGAGATAGGCTTTGTTGATTTCCTTTAACAGAATTCCTAAAGAGAAGAATTTTTTAACAACTGCTTTCACCATTGATCCAATCTCAGGCTAAGAATTTTGCCATTGAAACCATCCAGTTCTGGAGCCTTTTCAAGATTCATTTGGAAGATAAACTTCTCTATTTCTGAGTCTTCAATAATTCTAGTTAATAAAGCCTTCTCTTCATTGGATAATTTGTTATGAATAACAGAATCTAAAAGATGAGTGTGTATAGTTGTATTTCGAGAGATATAGAAATCTTTGAAATACCTATCAGTTTCTTTCAACAAATTCTCCTGTTTGCTAATCTTTCTCCCGTCTGGCATGATAATTTCGTTAATAGAGTTATTATTCTCCCAGGCAATTGTTGAGTTGAAGAAAACTTTGGAAATTTTGTCACTTTCTTTGAACCATTTAACCCTGACTTTTTGCTCCATAACACTAGTATGATTATTAAGGGCTTGCAAATAGTCTAACAGAGCAAATTCTCCCAAGATAAAAGGAAACAATCCCTAAGATTATGGGAAAGAGCATGCTGAACTTGGGATAGATTTTCCCTAGCTACTGATATGGCTTGGAAAGTGCTCTCCCCTATTTGTTTCTTTAGTAACTTTAATCCCTCTTTGATTAATTTAAGCTTCTGCACACATTTGAATTGGAAAGTTCCATTTACACTTGATGTCACTTCTACCCTCAAGCAGTCCTAAAACCTATCTATATCGACCATTTAATTATCGAATCTAAAAGGATGGCAACGCTTCACCTTTAGGAACAAATGTTGTAGCCATGCTTGGTTGACCATAACTCGGTCTAACTTTTCCCTGAGAGACCATTCATTAGCTTGCTTATTACTCCAAGAGAAGAAATGACCAATCGCCATAAGGTCTAGAACTCCTAAATGATCAACACAATCTTTAAAGTCAATAGAGTAATTTCTTCAGGAAAAATGCCCTTCTGCTTTCCTTCTATAGAGAGTAGAATTAAAGTCACCTAAAATGAGCCAAGGTCCTACTAGTCTTCTTGGAAAACTTAGTAAGCTCTCCCAAAGAAACTTCCTATGAAAACCGTGGTTGAAACCATACACTACTGAGGCAAAAACAAGTGTATTCTACTCAACAAAATGTCACTTCATGTGCATGACCTATATCTCTATTTCTAACACCTCAATGTCAACTATTCTGGAATCAAAGCCAACAATAATTCTACCATAAGCATGAGATGGATGATTATAGAGAAACCCGCCACTTGTTACCTAACTTATTAAGAAACTTGAGATTCTCCAATTTGATTTTTGTTTCCAAAATAGCAAAAATCAAAAAATTTCCTTTAGCCAAAAAATCCTTTAAGGCCAAAACCTTTTTAGGGCAATTAAAGCCCCTAACATTCCAAAGTAAAATCATAAAAGAATAGATTTGGGGCTTGGACCTTTGCTCTTAGTACCTTTCCTCCGTTTGACACTAGTAAACTATTCTACAACCTCCTTTCCTTCAACATTGCTCGATGTTGAAGGAGATGAGATTGCCTCCATATCATCACCTTTTTCCCCCTCATACTTAGTTGGCATGCTTTACTTAGAATCTTCTTTGGTTGTGCATATCTCCACTTTCTGCCTAATCTGAATTTCCACATCTAAATCTGGTAGTGCTAAAACAACTCTGGACACCTTGTGACTTGGTTTAAGCTCATCATTTCCAACCTTATCCACCTGGTTTTGATCCCTTATGACTGGTTCTTCTTGGGACACATTTTGACATAATGCCTGCTCATCATTCTCATATTGATCTAGACCTATTAGTTCCATATAACTCCCTTTCTTGAAGATTTTACCAAGTAGGCATCCACTTTTTTCCTTATAGCTTCAAAGAAAACTTCCAATGGTAGTCCGCTGTTATAGTATCTTCATACAATGTTCTATTAAACCCTAACCTCATAATTAGAATTTGGTCTGGTAGATCCTTAGAGATGTCCATTGTAATACTTAACTGTGTATAGCCTAATTTTTTTCCTTTTTGCTGTATCTTCATCTATACAAAGAGGTTGTCCCAAATAACTTGCAATCATACTGAGGCCCTTGGTAGTCCAATATTCCAATGGAACATTATATAAGTTAACTTACAGAGGAACTAACTTCAACTTTTCTATTTTAGGTTGGAACCAACTTTTCCATTTAAGGTTGAAACCTTAGCTAGCAGTGGATAGTTGTGCATTAGTGTATGTTTTTTTAAGTATTTGACATGTGTTTCTTGCATAATAGTTTATTATTGTCATAGTTTACGATTCATTTTGTATGTTTTCGTTTAGTTTGATCTTTATTATTGTTCTTTTATGTTTGATGTTAATTTAGGGTAAGAATTGATTATTTTAATATAGGAATGAAGATTGGCAACTTGGAGATTGAGTTAGAGACCAAAAGAGGAGAAAAGAAGAGGAAGCATTTTGCTGCAAGAATCTATGATTAAGATAATAAACCCCTTGTGGATAAAAGAGGACCTGGGACCTTTATGTAGAATAGCCTCTTTAAGTGAAAAATCCAAATTTAGAGCCTTGAGGAAGGTGGAGATTCAAGGATTATCAATCACAATTGAGAAAAGAACTTACCAGCATCGAAATTTTCAGATTTTGGCAAAGAAGATGAGGAGTTCTTTTTATTTAATTTTTAGTTGTTTTTATCTCTTCTTGTCATTGTATGATGGATTATCCAGTGAAACATTTTAAGCTGTGTTACCTTGAACGTAAAATCCATAGAAGATCATCGAGAAAATAACGCCTTAAACTTGATGGGTTAGAACTCTCATTCATAAGAAGTGATGAAACGGAGTTGGGGAAGGGGAAGAGGGCAAAGATACAAAAATTATGATATTTGAATGTTTCCATGAACCTTAAAATAGAATCAAGGAGTTCACATCTGGATTTTTTAGGACTTGATACTTTCAGAAAGTGTTTAATTATGCGTTTCAAGTTTGATGTTATCGAAAACTCTGAAGGTATAAATACAAATAAAATTACAACATTGCTAGCGAACTCTATATATTAATAGCTACTTTCTTCTCGAAATGAAATGCTAGACGATTAAATATTATGACATACATAGATTACAAGGCATAGGGACCTCTTCAGCAAGAAAGTACAATATATTATAAAACTTAAATGACGATTTAGACACTTCAGTTCCCTCCCCATTCTAAGAAACTATACAGAAGAGTGAGATGGAGGCGCTATCAGTAGTATACATGTTTCTCGCGTCCCAAGTCAAGTTAAAAGTTGGTCGGTAATGATTTCCCCAACCTGTTACTGATAAATACTCATTTTTTAACGTAGGAAACCATCATCAATTATCCGCCGGAGGGCAAAATAAACCAGCAGATGACTGAAAATTGCTGGTACTGATCAACCAACGAAAACTCTCCACTCCAGATTTGGGAAAGGGCATTCAGTTATGAATCCGACATGGGTTTTACCTTGAAGAACTTGGAAACGGCTTGACACAAATTTTCTTCCTCAAAAGGTTTAGAAACATATCCATCCATGCCACTTTTCAAGCATTCCTCATATGTGGCATGTATGACGTCAGCTGTCATGGCTAATATTGGTACATGCCATTCTCTCTTTCTGGCAGCTCCTTCAGCTGTGGACTGAATATCTATCTGCTCATTTGCCAGGCTCTCCATCTGCCTGATTCTACGGGTTGCCTCAAACCTGAAATGGTACACACACATTAGTTATGATTAAGGAAGTCGTTTTCAGGTAGACAATATCCAAAGCACATCTGCTAATGTTTTCAAATCTCAAGCAGTCACCAAAGAAGTATCTCTATCAGACTGAGAAGCAACTGATATAACGATTTATTATTTATCTAATCTCCAGTCTAGCATGAATTTTCGCTGTAGCAGGATCAGTATAACCCACTCCATTTAATTTACCACCCCAGAAATTTAACAGCTACACCTACTTGTTTGACATTTATACTTTCCCTATGGAAAATACATAAAGCAACTCTTTAACGTACCCATCCATTTCTGGCATTTGAATGTCCATGAAGCATGCATCAAAATCATGTGGTACTTTAAGCAATTCCAGTGCAGCTTTGCCACTGTCTGCACACTCTACATCAGCTCCAAACTTCTTCAGTGCACCTGCAGCAACTCTGCGGTTCACTCTGTTGTCATCAACCACTAAGATTTTCCTACCACATAGCGGATTCTGAAGGAAGGAAGTACCATTGGGAATGTCTTTCCCTGGTAACCTCTTCTTCCCTAGTTCAAGAACCTGTTGAAGACAAGCGGCTAGCATAGTTGCTCTTAGGGGTTTCATGATGACAGTATCTGCAAACCCTGCTGCTATTGCATTATCAAATTCAGTTTTGTTTATATTGGTAGCTAGGAGTATCATCTTAGGCAATTTATAAGTTTGTCCATTCTGCTTAGAGTCCAGCAGCCACAAGTTCGTACCATTTCTCTCCCCAGTCATCCACGAGTCCTTCTCAACTAGAATTATATCTGGCTGGATTTTACTTCTGCCATGTGAGATACAGACAAATTCCAGTAAGAAAATTGAGTTAATGAAGTCCAATTTTGAACCAAATTTAAATATAGGGAGCTGCAGAAAAACAGCCATGCAGAGATCATCTTCTCTGTCTTTTAGGAAGACTAGCAAGTATATCAGCTGATATGGCATCATGGAATTTAGATAGGGCTTACGTGATGATGCAAAGATCTTATTAGAAATTAGAATTATTATGTTTCAGTAATCCTCAGAAATAAAAGATTCTTCGGTTTTTCTATTCAAATGGAATATCAAGATAATGCAAAATATCAAAACCTTTCAGCAGTAAATATTATAAAAACGATAATCAAAAGAATATGATGAAGCATGTAAAGTTTTTTACTAGTGATTAAAAAGATTCCATAGAGTAGTTCACACAATCGAGTCGTGAATGAGAAAGATATCTGAGAAGGTATTTGCAATAGCTAAATAATCCAATCTTGGGCCATAACCCAACAACATAAGCTTTTAGGTTTAGTGGTTCCTCTATGTTGAATGCAGTTCGACAGGGGGAATTTCTTTCGTGAAATTTGAAACCAAAAAACATGACATGTATGTTTAGTAGATCAAAACTTTCTCAACCAACTTTCAAGTTATTCGTTGACTCTTTTAAGGAATAGAAATTACCTAGATGACAGAGAACCATTTTTCCCACATGTATTAGTAGCCACCTTTAGGCTATTTGAAACTTCGGCGAGGATGCCTAGTCTCTTCAACTGGTATTTGGTTACGGCAGCTCTAACAGGTTTTCCATCAACTATTATAGCTTTTATTCCTCTGAAGCTGGAAGGTAGATCATCAGAATTACGTTTTTCCTTCTTGTCTAATGAATTTTTATTACACCTCCCCAAAACAGCAGTGAATGAAAATGTGCTGCCCACCTGGGGTCGGCTGATAAAATTTATCTGACCACCCATGAGTTCAACTAAGCACTTACTGATGCTCAAGCCAATACCAGTCCCTCCATAATTTCTAGAGGTTGAACTGTCTGCCTGCATGAAAGGCATAAACACACGATCCTGTGCACGCAAAGGGATGCCAATTCCTGTATCCTCCACACAAACCATGAGGGTAACCTTCTCAGAAGCCTCATTAACAGTCATCAGATCCAATGAAGCATCAAATAAAAACTCTTCATCAGTAACTAAATGCTTAAATCTGTCCCAATTATTCCGGTCGTCTGCTGCTTCAGAACCACTTAATGTTTTAAACTGGTGAGAACCAGATACATGTTTAGCTTCATTAGAACCCCCATCGGCACAAATGTCAACTTTTGGGTCTGCGAAGACTTTAGAGTGGTCATCTAGATGAACTTTAATGAATATATGTCCTCGTTCAGTAAACTGCAAAAACCTTCTTATTTAAGTAAAAATATATTGCAAAGGCTGGTTCATGAAGAAAAAGAAGGTAAATATTGATAATCATTGAGTGACTCATTAGTAAATGTCAGTAACTAATATTAAATGCTTAAAAACATAATCATTTTAACTGTATGATTACGACGGAAGTGAATTAAAAAGAATTGAAATTGTTCAAATTATAACATATTTAGGTAATCAAATTTGACAAAACGCCCTTACCTTTACAGAATTTCCAACAAGATTTGTGATGATCTGCCGGAATCTCCCAGGGTCCCCAAGAACAATTTCTGGAACTTTTTCAGAAACAAAGACTGCTAGCTATAAATCCAAAATTTGATCCCAAGCAATTCCCAATAATTTTTTTCAGTGCGACCACACATCATGAAGGCCACAATGAAATGATGTCAGCATCCCCAGCAGAAACAAATAAAAGAACATAATGTCAGTTTAAATAAGTAAAACTACCTTCATGCCTATCAAATGAAATAGAACATATCTTTTCAAATACAGGGAGACAAAATTAACCAATATTAGGGCCCTAGCATCAACAACTCTTTTGGCAAGAATAACAACATCCTCATTTGTTAAGTACTAACCTCAATGCCTTTGTGCCTAGACTTTTCAGAAAACAGTGAAAGAACATCATCTAGTATGGATCGAATGTCAAATGGGACAGCGTCCAGCTCCAACTTGCCAGCTTCAATTTTTGCCCGATCAAGCACCTCATTTATTAATGTTATCAATGCCTTTCCACAGGCTTGAGCAGTTTGAGCATAATCCCTTTGTGTAGAACTTAAATCCGTATCTAAAAGCAATGCAAGCATACCTGCAATTACAACAGTCTGCATCAGAGACCTATAGTATCTAGGACATCTCATTATTCAATCGATGAGACTTCGCATACCGAGGATTCCATTCATGGGTGTCCTAATTTCATGAGACACGGTAGCTAGGAACTGCCATGAAAAACACGAGTTACATTGGTCAAATGAAGCTGAACACTTGAATTTGGGTTAACTATGCTTCACAAACATGCTAGAAAATATACCTGGGATTTAGCAACATCAGCAGCCTCGGCTCGTACTTTTAGCTCCTGCATTTCATGGAAATCATCCTCAACTTTTACTATATGCATTCCAGCAGCATACAAAATATAGCTCCCCAGAAAACCAATCACAAAGACCCCTAAGAAAGCAGAAAGTGCTATCCAAGGTATGGGTGCCTTCTCACGGTACCTGAACAGAATCCAAGTTAATGAGCGTACACACTTCCCAGACTGCTCAATATATGGAACTGTAGCCAAGGAGTTGAAGCACTTACCTACATATCATCTGATGCTTTCTGAATGGATCTCCAAAGTCCAGCTTGCTTTCATGCAAAAGGGACATGTCACCACTTTTATTTTGGTGACCATACATGATCAATGGATCGGAAGAGTTAGTGACATCATAAACATCCACCAATATTTTCTCATTTCCAGCAAGCTGTCCAAGTATATTCTCCACTAGGGACTCAACATCAAAGGCTCCTCCAAGGTATCTGCTTTCAATTACATGGCATGCTATACATAAGAGGAATTTGTATTTTATGAAGTTAAAAGTGAAACATGTTGAGACTTTTAAGTTCTTTTGCATCACATGTCTCTTGGCAGGATTCATGACAATAGCATACAATATGGGAATTTGAGATTCTAAGTGAAACTAGTACAAAAATCGACAGGTTTCCTCCATTATTGAACCCTACATCTAAGGCCTGCAGCAATACTCAAAAATAAGTCGAGCACAATCATTCAAATTTATAGTAACAAATCATTGGATTCATTAAGCCAAAAATCAGAAGCAAAGCAGTGGTTGTGGTGGTCATCAACAGCAGTGTTGTTTCGGAAATCAAAAATTAGTGTAACAACAAGAACAATGCCTAAACCCACTGGGAAGATTTCAAAATGCATGTGTAATGGAGTTTGATCTTATCAAAGTATACATACAAAAATTACCAAGATAGTAGCTAA
This sequence comes from Erythroxylum echinodendron, assembly GCA_027575705.1. Classification (NCBI taxonomy): domain Eukaryota; kingdom Viridiplantae; phylum Streptophyta; class Magnoliopsida; order Malpighiales; family Erythroxylaceae; genus Erythroxylum; species Erythroxylum echinodendron. The sequence goes on from JANZXR010000001.1 coordinate 8,753,898, forward strand.
TGTTATCTTGACAAGTTTGGCCACAAATATAAAGATTAAAATATATTCTTTAGAGCAAATACCATAACTATGTTTCAGAATGTTTAAGAAAGAAGTGGATACTGGAAGAAGTATTAACTAGTAGCTAAAACTCATAAATTTAGGAAATATAACTAATATTAAGCTGCTGGAATATCAATTTCCAGGTCTGGATTTTAGATTGGAATACTGAAGTTTCAGATTAAGTATAGTTTGGTTTTTAGGATTTGATTGATGGAAAATTAGGCTAAAAGTTTAGGGTTTCATATGGCTCGAATTTAAATTTAATATAGCTAGAATTTAGGGTTTTGGCTGTTGGAATTTAGTGAGGACACAAATAAGGGAGGTTAAGAAACTAGAAATCACTCCTAAGGTCTAATAATCACTCTTAAAAGAAAGCATCACACACCTAATTAGAGACTCAAATTTATAAAAAAGAATCCAAGATATCTTATTATTGAAGGGCTAAATATGCACATATCTATAGAGAAGTTCTTAAAACCTTATACTAGTAGCAAAGGTTCCTAACAAATTTAAATCTTATTCTAATAAAAATTCTATAAATCCTAAATACCTAGGATTACATATCTAAAACTAGAATAACATATTTAATTTACTACTAAATCATATCTAATGAGAATTCCTAACACAATCCAAATCTTTGCTTTATTGTCTTTATTATCAGCTCAATTCTCATCCTTCATCCCACAAAATTAAGGCCTGTCGTTGACTAATTTTTCCCCTTTTATTTCTTCTATAAACTTTAAATTCTTTTGTATCAATTCTCCCTGACTTATATGAAGTCATCCTCAACGTAAAATTGACAAATACTGATCTTATACCTCTAGATTCAACTTCTGAAATTCAAATTTAAAATCCAAGTACCATTAAAATTTGATCTTCCTTTCTATTTGACAAGAAACTGTCCATACCCTCCAGCTCCTATGGCTACAATTTGTTCACCAAGAACATCCTCTAACTCCTCTTTAAGTTGAAGAGCAGTTGGAATTCTGACAACCATAGTAAGAGATTGTATCCATCATATCCATGATAAATAATTAAGTCTACAACATTAAATATATGACTAATTCTCATGTCACTTGGTAATTCTAAAACAAAAGCATTAATACTTATCTTCTTGAGGATCTTATAAGGTCCAACACTCCATGAATAAAGTTTCTTATATTTTTCTTTTCGAAAACGCTCTAACAAGCCATCACCACATCCTTACCATTGAATTCCACCAATCGACGACGTTGATCGGTATGTTCTTTATAAGTCAAATTGTTGGTTGTTATCTTTCTTCATACCTCATCAAAGATATTCCTCACATCCAAAATCTTCATCTTCAATACTAACTTGTGTTATTTGCGATAAGGGAGCTAGATCAATAAGATTTCTTGGTTGAATTCCTAAAACTATCTCAAAAGGACTATTACATGTTGACCTATTTATCGAACTATGGTATGCAAATTCTACCATGTGAATAATTAAGTCCCAATTCTTAACCAAACATCTTAACACTCCCAAACTTCTATTCACTACCACTGTTTGTCCATCAATTTGAGGATGGAAAGAACTTGAAATTGAAGCTTAGTGTTTCATGTTTTCTATAGAGTTCTCCAAAAATGACTCAAACTTCACATCACAATCAGAGACGACAATTAAAAGCAATCTATAGAGACATACAACCTCTTTGAAGAATAGTTTAGTAGTGTGCACCACATCATAAGTCTTGACCATTATATTTGTTGATGGCTTCATAACAAAACCACATGGCTTATCTACCACATAGGCATTAAGAACATACATATTGTTGCTTCTTGTAGTCAAATCTAGTAACTTTATGTCATTACTAAATTTTGACTTTGCAAGGGCACTTATAACTTGTCCTTTATTCCTATGATGTGTTAATGTTGCATCTCCATTCAAATCTACTTCTTCATCACCCACTATAACATAATCTTCATCAACAATACCAAGGATATCATCAAGTTTAAAGAAAACAAGCTCTGGAACCCCAAGTAGTTGTTGGTTTAAGCCTGTGGTTTCAATTTGTTACTTCTTGTGTTTTGATTTGTTTTTTAGAGATTTCAGCATCTTATTTAGGTGTTTCAGCCTCTTATTTAGCCATTTTAGCTTGTTGTTTAAGTGTTTCAACTTTTTGTTTAGTTGTTTCAACTGTAGAGTTTGCCAAAGAATCCATTCCATTTTGTTTTATATCACCTTAAATGCCTTGATCATCTCCCACTGTCAAACTCTCTGTCATGATCATCTTTCATTGCCAAACTCTCCATGTCATCAAGTATTTGAGCACCATCTACATGCATGCTTGAAGATTGCGATTGATTAGTTGAAGGGGAAGTATCAATAATTTCACCATCCATAATATAACACTTTCTCTAAGGTAATGCCCATTAAATTTGAAGAATCAAAATCAAAATATGATTTTTTAGCAAAGCTTTTCCCATGCATTGCGTGTTGTTGATCAATATCAATCTCCTCATCTTGCTTGCCACCTTCTCCACATTTAGCATCAAATGTAGGTTGTTGGTTTGCATAATTTTTCCTTGTGGGAGTTTTCACTTTTAGGGAATATACATCAAGGCTGTCTAGTCTCTCCAAAATTGTCCAATATACTTTCTTGGAGTTGTTACATGTAAATTGGTTTTGAGAGCACCTTATGATCGAGAACCTTTTATGTCTAATATTTTCATAATTCTCAAAAGCATTTCATCTCGCTCTTCGTCACTAAGTATTCTTCTATTCACCATTCCACTACATGTTGTCATTCGGAACCAAAGCTTTGAAATCAAATTGATGCAGAACAAACAGGAGAAGTATGATATATTAGCTAAAACTCACAAAACCAGGAAATATAGCTGATATTAGGTTGTTAGAATATCAAGTTTCAAGTCTAAATTTCAACTTGAAATGCTAAAATTTCATTTCAGGTGTAGCTGGGTTTTAGAGTTGATTGTTGAAAATTTAAGCTAGGATTTTAGTGCTTAATATGACTGAAATTTAGGTTTAATATGGCTAGAATTTAGGGTTTTGGTTCCTGGAATTTAGTGAGGACACAAACAAGGGAGCGTAGGAAACTAGGAACCACTCTTAAGGTTTAAAACTCGCTCTTAGAAGAAAATATCATACTTTTAATTGAAAACTCAAATTTGTAGGAAAAAATTCCAAGATATCTTGTTATTGAAAGGCTGAATATACACATAATTATAGAAAAGGACTTAGAACATTATTCTAGGAGGAAAGGGTTCCTAACAAATTTAAATCATATTCTAATAAAAATCTTACAAGTCTTAAATAACTAGGATAACATATCTAAAACTACAGTAACATATTTAATTTACCACTACTTCTTATATAATAAGGATTCCTAACATAATCTAAATTGTAGTCTTTATTTGTCTTTATTGATAACTCAATTCTCATTTGTCATCCCACCAAATTAAAATTGTGGTTGATTAATTTTTCCCCTTTTATTTATTCTGTAAACTTAACGCCCTTTTGCATCACTTAGTATTCTTCACTATCACTTTTGTTACATATCATATATATTACAGAAGATTTAAAGGCTTGATTAGAGGGATTAAGATACATTGATTATAGGGATTATAATCCCTAATTAATAGTCATATATGTGTATATATGTAGCTCCATTCTATACATAATGAATTGAGAAGGTGAATTTATTCTCTCCAAAATTACATGGTATTAGAGCAAGAGATATAGCTTCTATTTCTTTGTCATTTTTTGTTTGAAGTTCTACATGGGATAGTAGAACCTTATGCTTCTTGTGGGGTCACCATTTTCGGTTCACCATTTTATCTCACCAACAGCACCAATAGGAGCGTCACTCACTGACAAGCCACCACCAAAAGTCCAACAGTCAAAAGCCCTACAATGAGTCACACGAGCCGTTCAAAGCTTTTGGCTTTCTCCTAAGCATCGACGCGTCTAGCACCAGTTCTTTCTTCGTCATCAAATTTCACAACCACTAATATTGATCTTCCAATTTCCCTCCATAAGGATAAATGTCAATGCACTTATCCAATTTCACCTTTTGATTCTTATGATCATTTGTCATCTTCTTCGTGTTATTTTGTTGCCTCCCTTGATGCTATCTCTCTTCCCAAAACTGTTCATGAGGCCTTGTCTCATCCTAGCTCGCGAACGGCAATGATAGAGGAGATGAATGGTCTCAATGCTAGTGGTACTTGCACCTTAGTGAATTTACCTATTGGAAAAAGATCTATTAGTTGTTAGTAAGTCTTTGTAGTTAAAGTTGATCCTGATGGTTTTATGGCTCGACTGAAAGCTCATCTTGCTGTTAAAGGTTATGCCTAAACTTATGATGTGGACTACTTTGATATTTTCTCTCATGTGGCTAAGTTGACATCTATTTGTTTACTTATTTCTATGGCAACTACTCATTATTGGCCTTTACATCAATTAGACATTAAAAATGACTTCCTACATGGAGACCTACATAAGGAGGAGTATATGGAGCATCCATCTGGGTATGTTGCTCAGGGGGAGTATGGGAAAGTGTGCAACCTTCAAAGAACTCTATATAGCTTAAAACAGTGTGCAACCTTCGAAGATCTCTACATAACTTAAAACAGAGTCCTCGTGCTTGATTTGGAAAATTTAGACAAGCAGTTGAATGATTTGGAATGAGCAACAAGAAGTTTGACCGTTCAGTCTTCTATAAACACTCTACATCTAGCATTATTATTCATGTTATATACGTGGATCATATTGTTATTACTGGTAGTGATATCATAGGAATTTCATCTCTAAAAATGTTCCTTCACAGCTAGTTTCAAACAAAGGATTTGGAGGAATTAAAGTAGTTCTTAGGAGTAGAGGTGACAAGAAACAAGAGAGTTATTTTCTTATCCCAAAAAAATATGTACTTAACTTTCTATCCAAGATTGGGAAATTAGAAGTTAAACCATGTAACACTCTTATGCCACCCAATTTGCAACTCACGAATGATTGAAGATCCTACAAAGTATAGGTGATTGGTTAGGAAACTAAATTATCTTACGATAACTCGTCCTAATATTGCTTACTATGTTTGTATTGTAAGTCAATTTATGGCTTCTCCAATAGTTCATCACTAGGCTGCTTTGGAGCAAATCTTATGTTACTTGAAGGGAGGTCCTGGACGAGATATACTATATAAAGATCATGGCTACACTCCTATACGGTGCTTCTAGATACAGATTGGACATGATTTCAGACTGATCGAAAATCAACCACGGGCTATTATTTCTTCATTGGAGGAAATTTAGTGTCATGGAAAAGTTAGAAATAGAATGTTGTATCTTGCTCAAATGCAAAATCAAAATATAGAGTTATGGCACAATCTGCGTGTGAAATAATGTGGACATATAAGATTTTGACTAAAATTGGCCTCAAAGTCTCAATGCTAACGAAGTTATGGTTTGATAACCAAGTTGCTCTTCATATAGCTTCTAATCTTGTGATTCATGAACGAACTAAGCATATTGAAATTAATTGTCTCTTTGTTCGTGAAAAAGTACAACAAATTTTTTTTATAGGATATGTGAATACTGGGGAAAAACTAGGAGACTGTTTTACAAAGGCTCTAAATGGTACTCGAGTTGAATATCTTCGCAACAAGTTGGGCATGATCGACATTTATGCTCCAACTTGAGGGAAAGTATTACTTATTATAGATGTTACATAAGATTTATAGGCTTGATTATAGGGATTAAGATCCCTTAATTATAGGGATTGTAATCCCTAATTAATAGTGATATATGTGTACATATGTAGCTCCATTTTGTACATAATGAATTAAGAAAGTGAATTTATTCTCTCCCAAACTATAACTTTCAACCTTAAGAAACTTTTGAAATCGTTAACTCTACTAGAATCATGTTTAAACAAAGATTATGGTTCATTGCTAATCTCGCTAATGTTTCAGGGTGCTCACCACATAAATCATGTGGCAACAAATAGTTTAGGAGGTAAAGTTTAAATCTTTCAACCTCATAACAAACACATCCCAAGGTGGCTAATGTATTTGGTTGCATCATTAGTATAATTTTCCATTCACATATGTAAATTTAGAAGCTTAAAAAGTTAGCTATACTAATAATCCAGCGCTAATTACTTTAAAGGTTGAAACACAGTAGCTCGAATAGAAGAGCAATCTTAGCACTTACCCTCCAGTCGCTTCAATGCGTTGTGTCACTGTTGGGTTTGCAGGGAGCTTAGATTTATAAACAGGAAAAGTCAACACAACGCCAAGGTGATGTGAGCCAAGCAATCTGAAGGGACTTGTCAAAACAGCTCTTCCTGTAGCCCTAGCCCTCAGTATATTTTCTCTATCCTCCTACAATTTACAATAGAATTACTCCAACCCAACTTCATTGAAGAAGCAATTATGAAGACTATTGACACATAATAACATAAAGACAACCAATTTCAAATTAATTTTAGAACTTTACCTCCCCTGACATCATATCGATGGATTTAAGGTAGGAAACAGTTTCTTGAGACAAAATAACAGGTGCATACTCATCCCTTGTAGGTGAAGGCTCTCTCTCCATTGTCTTTATTGCCCAGCCATGTTGCCTCTCAAATTCCTCCCTCTCTGAATGAACTACTTTTTGCGCATAGGCTACTCCACTTAACAAAGGCCGCTCAAAAGCAGTTCTGACAGTATACTCAGCAAATGTTTCCTGTAGTTTGCCAAATTACAATCTCAAAAATTTGTCAAATAATGATAAGGGCGTTTAGCTCCTTAGAAATTGTTGTCTCCAAATACGTTTGGCTAATGCAAGCTACTTTCCCAAATTTTGATGTAAAAGACGACAATATAACCTCTCCAAATTAAAGACATCAAGCATAGAAAGCCCTCCATTTTCCACTCAAATATTGATAAAGCATTTGCTTTTTGAGCCCTTTTAGCGTAATGGAAACAAGGAACAAAAAGGGTTATAGTTTCACCAGCGCCTGTCAACAATTTTAGGCTAAATCAAACATTAAGTTTATAGAAGATAAGAAAAAGTGACATAGAATATCAGACCCTTCTTTTCCCTTTTCCCAGCAATAGAAGAGAACACTTTGAAGTGTCGAACACAAACGCAAATTAAAGTTATAACTAACAGAGAAGGGCACAAACCTGGTCTATTGCTGATGGATTCTTGTAATAATGGAAAGTGGAAACGAGAATGGCAAGGGCATGGACATGGTTAACGCTAACAACGAATCGGTCTTGCAACATTCTGGCCCTCTCATCACACATGCTCACCAGAGTTTCCTTCCTCTTCAAATTATCAATTGCATTAAAGAAGTTGAATGCTAGCCAACTAGCAAATACCACAATCATGGTAAGAAGTAAAAAAACTCTAGGAATCCAATGCCTGTGAGCTGGTATGAAGGTGTAACCTCTTTTGCTCCCCATTTGTTCGTTAACCTTCACAGACAACGAATGATGGTGGTGGTGGTGGTGGTAGCTCTGTTGCATCCTCACACCCATGCTCACGCAAACACAGTACGAACTAGAAACTCTTAGAATCTTCTTAAGAGTTCCTTGATCTTTGCCTGTTAACTAATTCATCTCTGAGCAAGAAAGCTTCAAGACACTGAAATGCATGCATATATGCAGCAGGAGTTAGTTTAAAGAACGGACAAATATGTAAAAGCTTGGTAAGCAGAGGGAAAATTATGATTTGCAATATTGTTTTTGCGCGATTAAAGCATAATAAAATAGGAAAACCAACGAAAACGAAACAGAAAGGGCAAATAAACAAACCAAGCTCTAATCTATCTCCTCTCTACAAAGCTACCCATTACAAGAAACAGAGGAAGACAGAGGGCTACGAGAAAAAGGCAGCTTATAATAAACTGTCAGGAGACAAGCATGGCTCTCAAAAGATGTAAAACAGCCCAAATTCCAAAGATCAGTCTCTTTGTATCCATCAGAAGGAGATGTTAAGTAGGCAATAAAATAAAAAAGGAACGAACTTGCAGAGAGAAGACTAATGATTTTAATCTCCAAGCGTGAAGCTTTACCAATTTTTTTGGGTCCAAGAGGCAACAGGACAAAGAAGAAGCACGTTCACTGTTCTTCTTTAATAATATATATTATAGTGATCAAAAGAACTCAAGAAAACAGATTGACCCAAGAGCGCACACAGCGAAGCACAAGCAGGCAAAGGAAAATGGCTCTAGGCGTAGGGAGAGGAAAGGAGAGATAATGAGAGCAAAGGTTAGTGCTTGTTGAAAGAACAAGGGGAACGATGGGTTACCGAGAGAGAGAGAGAGAGAGAGAGAGAGAGAGAGAGAGAGAGCTTCTATGGAACAATGAGTTTAGTTAGCAACTACAAAGTTCTTACATGACTTTTAATGAGTGTGTGATAAAAACAAAAAGCAACAACCTAGATGTAGATGATAGTTAATGCAATTTTGATCATGCTAGAAGATGTTGAAATAAGGTTAATCAGTGTATAATGTAATTTTACTAAACAGAACAGAGCTCAAATTAATACATGCACTTTTCTATGTCTTGTTCTTTGCTTTTTAAAGTAAACTGAATCGAATTTTTAGGATTTTTGAAGATACGCTAGTCCGCCCGCCTCCTACCATAATCTACAATACTATTAATTAATTCTCTCTCTCTCCACGGTCTGTTTACAATTAATTTTAATTATCACTCAACTCCTCCAACTGTTCTCTCTCTCTCTACATGTTGGCATTGACATTGACGCCTACTTTTCCGATATTTATCCACAAGTTTGGACTTTAAAGAATAAAATAATGCTTTACATGCGGCGTGAATTGGAATAATGAGAAGAAAAATATAGCAGTAAAATAACCTTTTTTTTTAAAAAAAAAATTTTGAGTAGTTGAGAGCTCAACTTCAATTCGAGGTTTTATTCTATTCCCAAAGATTGTGTCGATCCCCCAAATAAGACAGATTATGACATGAAATGTAATAATAGGACCAAAGAAAAAGTAAAAATAGCTTCATGTATGAATTCCACAGTTTAGGAAGACAACCAAGTGCCTAATTCAAAGATCCTATTTGATTTTCCCTTGTTTCTCTCACTACTAAATATCACAATCACAAATCTTTTGGATAATGACGGCTTGGACCTTTAGTTTCCCTTTCTGCCCTTCGCATTTCAACGCAACTCCGGTTCTGCCCTTTTGGAATTTACTCTCGAGTCACATCACCTCAAAATTTCAATAACTGGTAATGATTCTCGGTGAGTAATCAATTCCACTAACATGACTCATTAATGCTAACGCTTAAGTGTGCATTAATTAAGTTGAATTGCTTGCACTGCATCTTTAATCTTTGATTTCAACTTGTGTATATCATCATTTATTATAGAAAGTGAGTCACCGATACAAGTACGAAACTCGCAAAAACCATTGCTTTGAATAAAATTTACATCGTCGTCGTACAACGACCAATTAATTAGAAATCAAAATCGAAAAATAACATATTGGGACTGTTATTAGGTATAGTCAGCACCTAAAGTAGAAGATGTAACAAATTAAAGCAAAACAAAAGAAAAAAGGACAGTATTGAAAACGAATAATATCTACTTTAGTTATATAAACAATTAACGAAAACAAATCAGATTGAAAGAGTTTTGAACATAATGCGTGAGTTGTGTTTGTTTAAAAATAGAATTAATTAGTCAAGAGGATGAAGACTACTTGTGGAAGAGCTAAGCTACTTAGCCAAATCAATTAGGCATCAGCCCACCAAAGTTTCTTTAAAAGAAATCAAATATCATTTTCAATGTGATATCTAATATGGTTTGCTATACAACGTTAATATCAAACATGTTGTTAGGTCCACAACAGTAAACTACTCATTAATCCAATCAGAAGACGCTCATTGTTGTTCACCAAAATGGATTCTTTGAACGTCCTGTCACCATATTTAAGTGTCTTTGTTATACCTACAGAGATGAACTTAAGTTGCTTTGTGATGAAATGGAGACATAATAATAAACTTGCTTCCAGTTACCGGTTAAAGTATTGTATTTTTACAATTGCCGAAAGTAGGTAGAGCGTCAACTCTACGATGCACATGTATCAAGTCCATTGCCTGTAACTTACTTGTATAATTGTTGATCTTCATCAACTTAACTAAATTTATTATTAACTTATTTAAATTGATAACTATACGAATATATACCATTCACTTTTGTACGACATGTTCATCCCACATTTACTTGATTATTTAAATTGACGACCATACGAATATATACCATCCACTTTTGTACAGCATGTTAATCCTACATTTACTTGATTATAACAATTAACATTAACTCAATACAATTCTGTCTATGTTGATTATTACAAACTTAAGTTAGTATTTCTAAAAACTTCACCAAAGTTTAATATCATTAAAAGGATTACGTTATCCTTTATAATCAACTCACCAAATTTTAATATCACATGATCTAAAATATTTAACTTCAAGACTTTTTCTTTAAATAAACATTACAACTTATACAACCATTTTTCCAAAAAAAAACTAAATGCATTAGCCTTAAAATATTACAACAAATTAATAAGTTTTAATAAATTAATCTGATTAATAGAAGGATATGTAGTGTTGGCCTAAAAAGCAGTAAAGGGAATAAATTAGGTACTAATATTTTAAAATTGATAAGTTCTATCTTTTCTTTAAAGATGATGTTCATACTTAACTTTTTCAAATTTATTATTTTATATATTTTATTGTGAATTAGTAAGCTTTAGTGAACTTTGGTCTCAAAATCTTTTTCAAGTACATTTAAACCATGTTGTGCATTTTAATTTAAATTTTGCAATCTAACAAAAAATAAAGGATTTTTAGTATGTCAGTCATTGCATTTATCTATTTTTATTCCACTTAAATTCTTCATTTTCATGTCGTTATACTAAATTTATGGTGTTGCATACATAATTTATTTACTTTTAGTTAATATTGAATAAGTTTTTAGTTCAAAATCAATTTTCAGAATAACCAATCAGTTCTTTTATCTTACAACATTGACCAAGTGATGTCTTAATCACATGATTTTGATGATAACAAAATATATTGCTATAAATGAATGAATATTTGTTGACATCATTAGCTTCACTGTAATGAAGTCAATCAAAATATGAATAATAAAGTTAAATAGCAGGAAAAAGTGACAAAGTAGTCAATTGAATAATTATTAAAAAAATAAGCAAAGTGAAGCATATATGTAATTCAAGTGAAGAACTAAGAACAAAGAGGAGTCAAGCATATCAAAACTTGATCAAATCATTACAATCCTTCTTGTTATGTTATCTTAATCATTTAAATGAATTAAAGGCTTACTCATTGTATGATTATTTGCCTATATGACATAATGCACAAATCCTTCCATAATCAAAAGGAATTTATTTTTATTTTTAAAGAAAGTATGTTAATCTATAAAATAATTTTTAAACTTTTGAAATGATTTTAGAACAAGTTTTAGTCCAAGGAATATTGTTTGATCTTTAAAATCACTTAAATAATCATTGGAAACATGGTTTGATCTTTAAAATCACTTAAATAATCATTAGAAACTTGTTTTCAAGCACATTATCAATCAATGCATAGATATGGTCGACCAATGTATTGTTTCTAGATACATTGCTTAACCAATGTCAAGGCGTGGTCAAGTAATGTATTAGAAGAAGTGAAAATTTGTATATTATGAGTTTGTGTATCATATATCGACGAATAAACCACATAGTCAATGAATATGCTAGATTTTTCAACCAATATTACTATTATTAGCTGTTGTAACAAATAATTTTATTTTTAATGACTTTTTAGGTCCTTTTGTTCATTAATGTAAGCAGAAGGAGTTTTTAGTTATATACTAAGTAATTGGGGAAATTGATTAGAATAACCACTTTATAAGGGTTACTCTTTACCTAGAACAAGATTTGTAAAGGATTATTCTTTACAGGTGGCAAAGAAAGTTGATTATAAAGGCCTTTACCTGTGGCAAAGAAGATGTTTTAGGAGGGTTGTTTTTCACCCATTAAAGGAAGAAGATAGTGAATTCCTAAGTGGACCTTGGGATTGGATGCAGGTCAAATGTTTCAGCTTAAGTATTATAAATTAGTTTTATCTATCTTCCTATACTCTCTTTTATTTATTAATTTGAATTATGAAACATAATATATCAATTTCTAACATGTATGCTCGCTTCATTTATATCATTAATGATCTTAAAGGTGTCGGCATACGAATCATAAATTGGTGAGAAAATTCTATAGATTTTAACAATTTTTTGGGAGGTAAAGGCGATGACCATACAAGAAACCAAGTATTTAAGTATTATACCATTGGAAAAACTAGTTAGATCACTCATCACTTGTGAGATGTGGATGAGTAAAATGCAAGAAGAGGAATGACTCTAATAAGAAGAGGTTTGGTATTTAAAGTCTTCAAGGATAGAAAAATTGATGATGAGAAGATCTCCACAAATGAGAGTGATAAGGATGAAGAAAGAACAAATTTAAACAAAATTTGGTCAATTGAGAGTAGTTTTAGCATGGTTTTGGAGGAAGGATTTGGTACATGGTTTAGAATATAGAACCATTTCCAAACCATCTTATATTTCAGTCCCATGTTACTTAAATTAAAATTGTGATGCGGATCTATATTGGTGGTAATTTTCACGAAGTTTGAGGTTTAAATAGCATAGGTGCAACACAGGTCCATGTTATGCTTATGTTAGTGGTGTTATTTTAAATTTCTAGGGTTGTTTAGAGAATAAAAAAGAAGGGGACTATTTTGGTAGACCATATGACTAAAGCGAAAAACTAAAAAAAATTAGAGACAAAATGGAGCAACCTTAGAGGGAAAGAAAGAGATTTTCGTTAAGATTCAGTTGAAGAATTTAAAGATTTATATATATATGGGAATGAGTTCTTTTACTTTACATTCTTTCTTGATTTTCATTTTTTATTTTAGTACGAGCTAAATTGCGATAAATCTACTAGAGATGAATCTTTCTGTTTGTGTAAATTGATTCTTCAATTTAATGAAAAATACAAATTTCCTTGTAAATTATTGATGATTAATTTTTATGTTTGAGTTAAAATTTACTAGCATTTTGATTCTATTTCATATTTCATATAGAGGACTTAAGTAAGTCATATATATGAATTAATCTGTCATAAATAACAAGAGTTATATAGAATCCTAAAGATTTAATCATATAAATCTTTTAGGTTAGAGCAAATCTGATAAATATTAATAAAATAAGTTAATATATTCTTAAGGGTTTTTATTAGAAAGTGATTTCAATCAATTAACGTAAGAGTAATAACTATATTTCTTGAGAAAAAATGTGGTTATAACTTTGAAATTTTTACCAATCTAATAAAATAAGGTTAATAATTGAACCTAGATGAATATAAGCATAAAAACATTTTTAGGGTATTCTACATCTAGGTTTTGATTATCATTTGATTATTTGATTCTCATTATTTTTTTTAGCTTGTTATTTTATATTAGTAATCTTAGTTTAGTTAATCCTTTCTTTTAATTCAATCATTCATTTTGTTATATTAGATAATAAAAGTACAGTTACTATTGGTACTCATAGTCTTCATAGAATGATACTTATATTCACTAGACTACGCTATAAGAATAATAAATGCACTTCCCTATTTGATCTTTAGTATTGATTAGACCATAAATACCAAGTTTTTTTTGTAGTTTTTATGGACTTAAGGATGGCAAATTTTGCCCTATTTGACCAGCCCCCACCTGGCTAGTGGAAAATAGGCTGGGCCTAGGTTGATCAAGCCTCGGGTTAGCCTATAAAATGATGTCATTTTGTTTTTAAGCAAAACAACGTCATTTTACTTAGTTATCATTTGAAGAGATTTAATAGTATAAGCAAAAACACTACAAGAAAATAGTGAGTTAGCGACAGAAAATACCGACGAAAATGACAAATATTCCTTCGGTATTTAACATTACCAACAGAATATACCGACAGACAAAAACATTAGAGATTTGGCAGTAGCTAACCTTACCGAAGGTAAAGAAACATTCCGTCGGTAAGTTTACCGATGGAATAAAATCACTGTCGGTAATTTCAACTGAAAAGTTATCGACTGTCACACATTTTCCATCAATAAACTTACCGACGGAAAGTTAATTTTTCAACGTTAATTTTATCGACGGTAAGTTGCTAAATCGTATTTAAATTTAGCATCGGAATATTTTTAATACCGTCGGGAAAGTTACCGACAGTAACGTTATGTCTGTTGGTAAATAACCTTACTCATTACCGACAGTTCATATTGTCCGTCGGTATAGTGTATCGACATTTACCGATGGAAATTATGAATGTCTCCGTCGGTAAAATTTTTGATTAAAATTTTTTAAAATATATATTTCCATTATATTTAAATTATAACCGTCGGAAAAT
>JANZXR010000001.1:8768492-8781303 GCA_027575705.1 Erythroxylum echinodendron
ACTTATTATTCATAATTAATACTTACTAATAATATTACTAATTATATTAATACTTATTATTAATAATAATTAATAATAATAATAATAATAATAATAATAATAATAATTAATAATTAAAGACAATATTTATATATACAATAAATTCACAATTAAATGTTAAATTCGATAAATTAAAACTTCAAATTAAATATTTTATCAAAATTACATATTCAAATTTGCAAATTAATACAACAATTACAAAAAAATTTCAAATATTATAAAAGGCATTTTATCGATCACCTCATAGGTAATATGTATAATCTCAATCTAACTACAAATCAATTGTATTTTTCCATTATTTACTAACAATAACACATATAAATAACAAACAAACCAATAATTACACAAAAACTGCAAACATCAATAATAATCAAGTAAGATTTCATAATCAAACATTCACGTTTAACACTAAAAATGTGCTTTTTTTTGTAGAAATAATACACCCATAAGAGAGTTTACCTCAAACAATACACGATGAATAAGACAACAATCAAAAAACGGCCAGAAAACGTAAGAGAAAGAGTCGAAAAATAGAAGACGATTGTGATGAGAGGAGAAATGAGAGCTCGGGGGGAAGGGGTCGACGCCCGAGTTAAGGACGCTGGATTACTGACCGGTAATCTAGGTTTTCCCCTGTTATATTCACGACGCAACTGCCGACAGTTACCAACGGACACACAGCATCCCGTCGGTAAAAGAACGACAATTTAATACGGTGGAGACTCAAATACTGACGGAACATAAGTTTCGTCGGTAATCTAGGTTTTCCCACCTTGTATTCACGACGCAACTGCCAACAGTTACCGATGGACACACAATATTTTGTCGATAAAAAAGCGGCAATTTAATATGGTGGAAACTCAAATATCGATAGAACACAAATTCCGTCGGTACTCTAGGGTTATCTCAACGAATCGTCGACCCAAGATGCCGACAGTTACTGATGGAAACTGGATTCCGTCGGTGATTAAAGCTTATCATCTCGTCTTCATCGAAACGACAACGTTTGTTAACCATTCACCAATGGAAGGCTGGATCTGTCGGTATTTAAGCTATCGAATATTGCGACGGAATAAGACTTCCGTCGGTAAATGGAAGCTTTTACCAACGGTACGTTCACCGTCAGTAAATCGGCAAAACAAATTAATCGTGGGAGTAATTCCCGCATTTCTTTCTGACAGAAGATGCTGTTCTGTCGGTTGTCCATCGGTAGGCGTTCGAAGCAATTAAATTACGGGAACAGTTCCTACTTTTTTCCGACACCATAGGTTTTGTTGTCGCTATATGTCATTGGAGATTTTGTGCTAAATTCTTCCCTCCAGTATTACCGACAAATGTATTTTCTGTTGCTAAATACATCGTATTTTTCGACGGAATATTATGTGCCGTCGGTAAATAGAGACAGAATTGTTTCCGTCAGAAATATTTCGACGCTATTAAGTGGTTTTCTTGTAGTGAAAGACGTCATGTTTTGCTTCAATCAAAATGACGTTGTTCTACGTAGTTAACAATTACACAGAGTAAGCAAAATGGTGTCATTTTGCATTGCTGTTTCTCAATAAGCAAAATGACATTGTTTTAAATTGAAACAAAACAATGTTCTACGTAGTTAACAGTTGCACAGAGTAAGCAAAATGATGTCATCTTGTTTTGTTATTTCTCAATAAGCAAAACGATGTTGTTTTACATCTAAAGCAAAATAACGTCGTTTTGCTTTAATTTAATTTCGTCTTCATATTCACCCTCCCTCTGTCTGTCATTCACTTATTCTCACCAGTCACCTCTCATTTAGAGTCATAGACACTCACCATTCACTGTTCACCAAATCAGTACCCTCCCTTTTTGTCATTTTGTGTCGTATCTTTGCCTATCTGACCACCGTTGACTAGTCGCCAATAGTCTCACCACTAATTGACTCGCCAACCCCCTTCATTGTGCACTAGCCAGCTTCTGCGTATTAAGATTGGTTTTCTCGTATTATTTATAATCATTTAAACTTGTATGATTGTTTGGAGAGGAATGTAGACTGGACACTTAAGAGGAACGTGGACTAGGTAGAGTTGAACATGTATACATATTAAGTGTTTGATGAAATTTCTATGAAGGTGTAAAAGTAGACTAAGGATGAATGGTTGAAAATATAACCTAGAATGAATGGTTGAAAATATAACCTAGATTCTGGTTTGGTGAGTTGCAAAATACCTAATGTCTATTCTTAGAGCAATATAATATGATATTTGAATACTCAAAGTTAAAGAGGCGAATGTGCTTGTTTAGAATTAATGTGGCTAAACAACTGGTTTAGTTCAAGATAAATGGTAGTGAACATTGTTGGTTTCTAATGATTTAAAAGGTGAATTGGTTGTTTATAAATTTAAAAAGAATAATTGTGAAAGAAATTGGAAATATGTTGAATTGTATATTAAATGTTGATAATGAATGTGACAGTTTCAACATATACTTAAAAATCACAACAATCACAATGATTATAAGTTTTGTAGTTGGTCGATAAATAGTTTTTGTTTAAGTCTATTTCTTAAGTTTCATTGTCTTCTTTCAAATGTTAAAGACATTTTTTATGATTTTTTCCTTAGATAAAGAAGAATTCACTATTGACTTCTTGAAGGTGAAAAATAACTTAGAGAACAACTTTTAACTACTATTCAAAAGCTAGATGCTTTGATGCTTATTCTTCCAAGATTAAAATGGAAATTTATATCAAAGTCACCAATTAATATATATTAGCATTAGCTTATGATCATAGTTAGGAATATGGAAGAAATTTGGTTTTGCATTAACAACTAGAATGATTTAGGCTTGCTATATTAATTGTTTATATGTTATTTTTTCTAACTTTAAGCATTTGTATGTTGATTGTTTCTAACATCAAGCATTTATATGTTGATTGTTTCAGATGGATGAACATATTCCTTTAGTAGAGAGGCTGTAATCCAGTAACAGAGATAGATTTGGAAACTTCTATTCCCTTACCGGAGATTTGGAAACTTCTATTCCCTTACCGGGTGAAGATAAAATTTCAACTCAAAATCAATTGAAAAGTGAAGTTTGGAATCACTTTAACAAGATTAGATTGACAAATAGGATAGAAAAAGCAGAGTGTAAATATTGTCAGAAGATGTTGGTTAGTAGTTTAAAAGGTGGAATGTCTTATTTAAAGAGAAATCTGGATTCGAGTAGTAGAAGAAATATGGTATCAGGAAGTCAAACATATTTTACCCCTAACCTTATGGGAGGGAAGAATGAAATGACTACAATGACTTATGATAACAACAAATCAAGGCATTTGATGGCTTCTATGGTAATTGGAAATGAATATCCACTGTTTATAGGTGATAGCAAAAGATTTAGGATGTTTTGTAATTCACTACAACAAACTTTAAAGGTTCCAAGTCAGAATACAGTGAAGAAGAATATTTTGAAAATTTACGAGGATAAAAAGAAAGAGGTTTTAAGAGCATTGTCGAGTACTGAAGGAGGGATTGCCATTACGATAGACTTGTGGACAACTGATAACAAAAGAAGGGGTTATGGTGGTGATGACACATCATGTTGATAATGATTGGACAATAAGCAATAAACTTTTGAGATAATATATATTCTTTAATATTGTTATGATTTACTTGTTCATTATGTTATGAATTTATGATTGATGTTGGTAATCTCTGTATATGATAGGTTCATTTATATGCCGACACCACATATAAGTGAAAGTTTAGTAACCATAGTAGAGATTGTTTAATGGATTTTAACATCAACAATAAATTATCCACCTTTATAGTTGACAATTATATCACAAATGATGCTATGATTGAGAAGTTGAGGAGTAAGATATGGGTTGGGAGCTTGTTGGTTGGTGGAAAGTTATTTCATATTCATTATTTTGCATATATTTTGAAGTTGATTATGATGGATGGGTTAGAGATGATAAAGGAAGTAATAGATTGTATTCGGAATAGTTTAGTATGTTGGAGTGCAACTCTTAAAAAAGTTAAGAAATTTGAAGATGTTGCATGAATTCTATATATTCCAAGTACAAAGATATTGGTTTTGGATTGTCCAGCCAGATGGAACTAAACTTTCAAGATGTTGAAGTCAGTAATCCAATATGTTAAGATGTTTAACGGAATAAGGCAAATAGATTCTCAATACAAATGTGTTCCTATAGAAGATCAATGGGAGTTGGTTAGAGAAAGTTATGTGAAGTTAAAATTATTTTATAATGCAACTAAATTGTTCTCGGGAACAAAATATCCAACTTCACAATGTTAATTTAGCACTATGTGTGACATAAAGAATGCTTTATATGATTGGATATTTGATTTTAATAAGGTTATTTGGATTATAGTGAATGATATGTGTCGTTAGGTGTATACAAATTAAATCCTTATTTTACATTCAATTTATTAAACAAATTAGCATATGGAAAATAAGATTTGATCCCACGAGGAAAATTTGATTTGTGAAATTGGTTTATTTAACAGTAAGCTCATTATAATATTTCCAAAAGATTCCAATAAGTTAATATCATCTTTTCATCAAGTAAAAATCATTTTAAATAAAAGAGACACTTATAAATGACCTATTAATTTCAAATTTAGAAATTATCAAATTAAAATATATTATCCTAATAATTTGCTTATATGAAAGAAATTCTATCCTAAAGTAGAAACATGATCAATGTATTAACATATAATGTCCTTTTTAACCACTTCAGTAAGATACAACATCGAAACTTAAGAAAATAACTTTATAACACTTTCTTAGAACACACAATCAATACTCAAGAGCTGAAAAATTATTTTCTTTATCACAAAATTGTAATAATCCAAAATTCATATTGCTAAATTTATTTTCTTAATGGTAAAACTAAGTCATACAAATATGAAAAATTGAGCTTATAAAACTAATTCTTCATTAATGACTAAATTTCTTTCTAATATCACAAATCTTCCATTCAAGCATGTTTTAAGTGGTTTTACAACTTAAAATTCATTATTTTCATAAATATGAATTTTTTGAAATAAAACAAAATTTCATATTTTTTCAATTAAACTTTAAAGTTCTCTTCTGGATTTGATTTCCTAACAAACTAAGATCTAAATAGACACTTAAACATAGATTGAAGTAAACAAAAAGTTAAATAGTTTTGATTTCAAGAAGATAAAAAGATAAAGTCACAATGTTAATGATAAGTCATACACATTTCATCTCGATTTTCTCACTAACTATTCTATCATTCATATAAACATGAACTAATAATCAAATTGGTGTAAATACAAGTTGAATTGTCACTTGGTTAATCAAGATTATTGTTTAAATACAATCATCAAATGGCATAATCTAACTCACTCAAAATTAGGTATATATAAATTCAACAAATTTTCATGTTTAACCTAAATTTTTAACAACTATAAGATCAATTTAAGTACATATTTCAACATATAAATTGCTTCCTAAACTCAAAACAACTTGATTAATGATTTCATAGCCAAGAATAAAGCATTTGACACTTTATTTAATAAAGTACAAAATATGAACAAATCCTCACAATTTTTAGTTGGACACCCCTTGTTTCATCTTGTAATACTTTTAAAGTATTCCTAATTTGGTGTTTACACATCTAGTCCAATCAAGGCATATATCTTTACATAATTTAACTAATAAAAAAATCCTTCTATAAACTAATAAACTATTAAAAAAATTTTCTGATATGTCGTATGTATATTAATCATCATTTTTGTATGCAAAATCCAATACATGGTTATTTTGTGTAAAAGACATTAAGCTATGCTATTTTTCAAGTTGAGAAGAGATTAAACATACATAATGTAGCTCAAATAAAGATTTGGACAGCTTTGATAAAATATCTAGCAAAGCATGAAATCATCTTAAACTTGATCATTCTTCATTTCAACTCTTCATTTTATTGTGAATCAATCATTATGTTCAATCTTAAACCCATATTATCCAATAATCTCACATATAAGTTTAGCCTTATCAGTGAGACAAACTTAAGAAAAATTCAAAACCAAAACAATCGTAATAATGAAACCTATAAATTTAGCTAATCCAATACATGTATAAAAAGTAGGGGTGTAGTTCAAATCAAGTCTAGAAATCAACAAGCAGTGTTTTAAATTTCAGTTTAGTTATACAATTTTAACATATCTTGATAATCTGAGATATTTAATAAATGTAGAAGACCAACCAACTCGTTCCTACCTATTCTTTTCACTCTTTAAAATTGAACAAGCTCAATTCAAGCATAAAAAACATGTTAAACACAAGGAGACACATTCAACCACTGATAATTTACTTGAAGAAAAAATAAATTCTAGCTCATACAACTCCAAATGAACCATTGATTCAACTTATCTCATTTAAATAATCAAGGATGTCTCTAATCAAATAAGAGCATGAATCTTTAAAATCATGAATTCCAACAATTGCATATTGTTAAATCCACTTGGTAATCAATTTAGTTAAATCAAAATAATATCCCAAACAATCAAAATTGCATATTTAGACTAAAATTAAACAACCAAGAATAAATTAAACATAGGAAACTAGAAACAAAGAGAATAGGATTTAAGGAAAACTCATTCTATTTTTTCTGACAACACAGACCTCAGACCAACTCATAAGATATGGAATTTTCCTCCACAAGTCTTGAACCAACTCAAGCTTGGCGGGATTTAGCTCTCCTTTCAACTTAAACGCTACTTGCAACAACTCCTAGCTTCAATCACTTTGGATGGATGGTAGTGCCTTTCGGGAACTCTTACCTTGAGTGAGTGCTTGTTAATTTCTCCTCCCAAGTTGTTACATTTTTATAGGCTCATAAAACATACCCTAACTGCCATAAGTTCCTAGATTTTGGTGACTTCCCTTTTATCTGTTCCATTTTGAATAGATTTGATGCGGATACCATCCAGTTTCTGTTGGGATTTTGAGACAGAGATGTTGGGTAGGGGATTTCTACTGCTGCGC
This sequence comes from Erythroxylum echinodendron, assembly GCA_027575705.1. Lineage (NCBI taxonomy): Eukaryota > Viridiplantae > Streptophyta > Magnoliopsida > Malpighiales > Erythroxylaceae > Erythroxylum > Erythroxylum echinodendron. The sequence goes on from JANZXR010000001.1 coordinate 8,775,543, forward strand.
TATGTTTTCTCCTTTAGTTGCTGCATTTTACTCCACTAGATTCTTGTTTTGGTGTGCTGATTTTCTGTTGGGCTAATTGTTTAATTCTAGACTTTCTTCTGGGTTGAACTTCATTTTGGGCCAAATTTTCTTTTAGATCCCTTTCTTTAAGTCAACCAAGCCTATAAGAAAATACTTCATACAATTTAGACCCTTTTTAGAAATAAAATATGGAATTAAACAACTTAGGTATTAATAGTAAATGTAACAATTTTTTTTGCCCAAATGTATCAATTTCCCACACACTTAGCTTTTGGTCATCCTCGATCAAAAAAACATTACAGTGCAAAATATAAATCTAGTTTACCATCATACCTCACATAAAATAAATCAGGTTACGAAAAACTGAACACTTAAGAGATTCACACCTCATCTTATAATAAAGTTAGTCTATAAGCAATGTTGGTATATGAATTCTAAATATAAAGCATCTTGGCTTGACTTAAATTATACTATTTTTTTTACTAGCTCTTAACATAATAGGCACATTACCTTATATGCTTGGTTCATCTTCTCACCTTACTTATGATCTCAAAGGAGTACTTGATCCCTTGTCCTGAAGTGTTTCCTCAGTAAACATTTTTTGGTCTCAAAGGGGCACCTGATTATTAACGATAACATTTTTATAGGAAATTAAAATTTGAAGGTCGCATAAAGTATTTCTCCAGTAATTAAATGTAAATGAAAATCACCAAGGATACTAGACATTATTAAGTTGATAAAAAGTCTAACTTTAAGGCCATGTATGTAGAATTAGAATAAGACTTCCAATTGCTTATAGACTAAATTTATCAAATGAGGGTTAATTCTTGTAAGTGTGAACCTAAATTTAAACAAAAGAGTTTTAAAACTTGTTATGTAAGGGAAAATAACCTATACAACTTGCTAATCCTTCAACCATAATGTTAAAATTTTTTATTTCTTTATTATGGAAATAAAAACTAAAAGCGTGCATATAAAACGAAATAATGTCAAAATCAACTAGCCTAAGCATGCAATCAAATTTCCTAGACAATATTTTCACCCCATTTTTCAATTTTCAATTTTCATACATATAGTGCACAAAACAACCAGGTCATGTCTTTATATTCTCCCGCTACATTTAGACTTTAACCTGTGCTCAATGTAACAACTAAATGTAGAAAAAAAGAATATTCAAGCTAAACAAACAGATTTGATAGCAAAAATATTTTGATTTGATTTTTTTATTTTTGGTAAAATAAATAGCTTTATATAAAAATTAAGCTAAAGAGAAAGAAATTCAAATTTGATTTTTGCTGTCTTGGGTTTGCCTCTTAAGTAGTGCCTTTGGTTTATGTCATTGACTTGACATCCTCCTTCGCTGTTAAGATTCTTCTAGTAAAATTTCTTCAAACATCATTACTTCATCATGACCATAAAACAACTTCAACCTATGTCCATTCACCTTAAAATTTTGTTAGTTTGTAAGTTTTTAATTTTTACTGCACCATGCTTAAAGATGTTAGTAACAACAAAGGGACCTAACCATATAAATTGAAGTTTACTAGAGAAGAAGTTTACTTAGAATTAAATAAAAGAACTTTTTGTCCAATAGTAAATGATTTCCTATCTATCTTCATATCATTTAAAGTTTTATTCTTTTCTTTATAGGTCCAAGCATTATCAAAAGCCTCTCGCCTAAGTTCGTTAAGTTCTTGTAGCTATAATTTCCTTTCTTTTCCCACCTTTTCATAATCTAAATTGCATAGTTTCACTGCCTAATATGATTTATGTTCAATTTCTAATGGTAGGCGACAAGCTTTACCATAAATTAGTCTTATGGGAACATACTTATCAGAGTTTTGTAAACAATTATGCTCCAATCCTTTCTGTTTGGCTTTACCATCTTTTATAAAATAATTTTAATCTTCTTATTTGATATTTCTGCTTGTCCACTTATTTGGAGGGTGGTATGCAATAGCAATGTGGTGAGTTGCATGATATTTTTCTAAAAGAACCTTTAAAGTCCTGTTACAAAATGAGTACCACGATCACTGATAATAGCCTTAAGTACACCAAATAGATTAAAGATAGATGTTTTTAGAAACTTAATGACTATCTTAGCATTATCCAATCTAGTGGCCTTTACTTCTACCCATTTTGAAACATAGTTTGTAGTAAGTAAAATATATACATTACCAATAGATGAAGGGAATGGACCTATGAAGTCAATTCCCCATACATAAAAAACTTCACAATACATAATAATTTGTCAAGGCATCTCCTGTTTCTTAGATAAGTTCCCTGTCTTCTAGCATTTCTCATATGAACTACAAAATAAGTATGCATGTTTATGTATAGTGGGCTAATATAATGTATGTATGGTGGGATAATAGAATCTACTCTCTAGAACCTAGTGAGATGTCATCTTTGGCCCAAAATTCCAATTGATATTCTCCTAAGTGCAAATGTACCAAAAGGGTATGTAAATGTAGTTTTATCTTGATCTTTAGACGATACAACAACCTATGTATACCTAAAAAGCAAAAGTAAGATTGCCTCGCTAGTTTTTCTAGCATTTGATTAATAAAGGGCAAAGGGTAATAATCTTTTCTAGTTGTTTGGTTGAGTTTTTGATAATCAATACACATTCTCTACTGATTTGATGTCTTAGTAGGAATAAGTTCCCCTTAGCTATTTTCTACTACATTTATGTCTGTTTTCTTGGGTACTACATGTATAGGGCTTACCTATTTAGAATATAAAATAGGGTATATTATGCTTGCATTTAACATTTTAATATTTCCTCCTTTACTATTTCCACATAGGGGTGTTCAACCTATGTTGGGCTTCTTTGATGGGGTTTAGCATTTTTTTTCTAGATGGATCCTATGCATACACAAAGTTAGGTTAATCCCTTTTATATTTTCTATAGTCCTTCTTATGGCATCCTTATGGACTTTTAATACTTGTAAAAGTTTCTCTTCTTGTGACAAAGTTAAAGCACTTGAGATTATAACAGGCAAAGTAGTATTCTCACCCAGAAAAGCATACTTAAGATTTGGGGGAAGAGGTTTCAACTCTAATTCAGTTGCTTAAACAAAAGATGGTACTAAATTAGAAGCAATAACAGGTAAATGATTAGAAAGTATTGATTGATCCTTCTGTAAGGAATTATCTGTCCATATTGCTTCCTCAATGCTCTTAAGTCGCTCTATCTATTCCATGATGTCACCTATGCTCATGTTGGACTCAAATAACATGTGTACAATCTCATCAATAATATCCACAGTGTCAAAAAATGTCAAACTTGATAACCTCTCCTTTGAATTCCGTGGCTAGGTCACTTTTATGAACATCTATCTTTGTTCTTGCTATTTTAGGAAAGCGTCTTCCTAACAATATTGGTACTTACTTTGATGGATAAGAAATTTCTCTGATATCTAGCACACAAAAATTAGTTAGAAAAACTAACTCGTTAACCTGCATTAAAACATCTTCAAGTACACCGTTAGGATATGCATTTGACCTATCAGCTAACTTATTTACTAACCCTTTGTTTCTTAAAGGATCTAACTTAAGAGACTCATAAATATATCTGGGCATAAGATTTATAGAGGCCTTTAAATCTAGCATACACTTTTCAAAACTAATATTTCCTATCTTATAAGGGATAATGAACATACCATGGTCCTTACATTTTGTTGAAATTTTCTTTTGAATCATGGTTGACACATTCTCTCCCATTTTTAATGTAACATCCCATTATCCTACGATTAGGCTTAGAACCCTAGGAAATTATATATGAGAGTGTACTAAGAACTTGGAAGTGCATTTCATACATCATATGGCATGTACATGAATGTGAATAATGTTACCGCTCATTAAAATAATTGTACATACATTCATTGACATTTTTCAGGTATAAGTGATTTTTTATGTGATCAAAGTGTGAATTATGGATTAATTGTCTTAAAAATTAAATTGATGTGTATTAGAATTGATTTCACATTTTTGAAGACATGTCAGATATTTTGGAGATTTATTGAAAATTTGGAGTATTTTAGACTAAGAAAAATATATAAACAAGAGACAAATAGAAGTGTGACAAATGGACTAGTTAATGTGTGACAAGTGGAGCAATAACTAAGTGACATTTGGTAACTTCAAATGGATGACAAGTGTAAGACATGCATAGGAGACATGTGTCAAGAAACAAATGAGACACCTAAGTCACGTTTTGGGCAAAGAAGTTTCTGCAGTTCCTTTGTTGTTTCACCAATGAAAACACCATCGTTTTCCTTATTCTTCATCATTGAAACACCTAGCTAGATAATTTTGTGTTATTGACTTGCCCACGTTACTTCTAGCAAAGACTTCAGCCCATATTTTGTTCTATTTTTCTCTACTCTTATCTTTGTTTCATCCACCAAAGCCTCTCATTTGCTTCTTCCCATTTCTAGAATTTTACTGAACAGAGTGAAGCTTAAGACAAGTAAGTTATGCTTTGAGTTTTATGTAGTGTAAATGACTTTTTATGATGGTTTAATGTTTGAAAATGGATGCATGCGTAAATGGTGTAGTAAGATGAATGGATGCATGCGTGAGTGGTGTAGGAAGAAGCAATTTCTGAGATATAATTAAAGTGATGAAGAAGTTAAATTAGTAGAAAATATGCAGAAAGTGTATAAAGGATTGTGATAATTGAAGTTAAATGAAGATTAGTGAAGTGCAGAAAATGTGATAAGTAAAAGTATGAATTAGGTTCTATTTTTTTATTATGATTATTCATAAACTTATGAATTGTGTATAGAGAATACTGAACTAAAAATTGAGGTGTAACTGAATCATCAAAGTGAAAGGATAGAGAAATGATAAAGAAGTAATAGAACTTTAACAATGAATTATGTTGGAGTATATTTACTGAACATATATCTATATTTTGGCCATAACTTGATATGTGAATATCTAAATTGGATGAATTTTATTCTAAAGTAAACTAGAGACATATGGATACATTTTTTATGAAGGAATCAAATTTGAATTCTATCTCTAAGAGTCTTGAAATTTGGCTTGAAGTTGAGAGTTGTGTTCTATTAAGGAATGAGAAATAGTATGGAGTATTTTGATTATAACTTGCACGATACTAAACCAAAATGTATGAGTTTGATGTCATTAGAAACGTAAGACATATAGGAACATTTGACTAGAAGAAAGTTTTGCTTAAAACCTTCTATTTCTAAGTCCAAAAATGGAAAGAAAGAAGGAAAAAACAAAGAAGTTGCAATTATGCATCTGCACGATCGCAACTCTGCTAAAAATTGATGAAAGTAGGCTTTATCAAAGGGTGATTTTTTTGATGTTTTTCCATCCAATCCAAGTAAGGATGTTACCATATGAGGCATGTATGTTTAAATGAGCTCTTAAATGAATTTAATTGATGTTGAATGAAGGAATTAAAGTGAGTAAAGAGTATTAGAGATTAAAGAATGTTTGGAAGGCATTGTAATTGCTTATAAAGTGTACTAAGGAAACATACCTGAAAAGTTGTCATTGAACATGCATAATACATGATACATTTATGAATGTGTTAATGATTGACTATTTATCTAAATTTTTCAATTTTGTATATGATTGCATTTTATAGAAGAACACATTGAGTGACTGCTTCCAGACATTGTCAGGACTTCAAGGCAATAAGCTGAAAGGAGCAATTGTGAGTAACCTAAGATGGTCTCACCTTGATTGTTTGTTAAATTGT
>JANZXR010000001.1:8821623-8832004 GCA_027575705.1 Erythroxylum echinodendron
ATTTATGTATGGATAGTTAGACTCCGAAAATGGGGTCTAACATTTGTGGTATCAGAGCAAGTAGGAGTTGGACTCCAAAAACGGGGCCCAACATATTTTCTTTTCTTTTCTTTTCTTTTTCGGTTTCTTTTTCTTTATAAAATTAAAAGAAACTATATCAACATTGGAATTCAATGATAAGAGATAAAATTACATTTCAATAATTATACCTAACCCGCACATGTGCACACCCCCAGACTTATACTCTTGCGCATCCATAAATATCAATAATGATAAAGCTCCACTAACTTTTAGGCTTAGGTAGGACATTCGGTTAGGTTTAAGGCATATAATGTAGTTATCACAAAAAGAAAAGGCAAATAAAATTCAAATGGGCTTATCAAAATGGAAACATCGTATTAGTAGGCAGGTTATTTGGCTAATGTAACTTTTGAAGCAAAGAATGTCTATATCATTTTCATGTTAACGCGTGTGATAGAAATATGGTCTCAAATAAAAAATCAATGCAATGTCAGGATGCACATGTAATGAAATTCACACACAAACAAAAGACAATAAGACTAATATAGATGTGTCAATCCGTAAAAGCGCAAAATTTCACTATCTTATATCTACCACTAATCACTAATCTTCTAAATATAATGTATATTTACCAATCATAAGAGTAAAAGTTTATGCCTAAGTTGCCATGGATTTTTCTAATTAATTTACTCTCTAATTATAACTATATAGTCTTAAAAGTAATAGAACAAGAGAAAATGTTTGTTTGTTTGTTCATTTCTCTCTCTTTCATTTTTTTCTTATACTTAAAAACACATAACCAAACAATCTTAAAAACACACATGCATATAAAAAAAATCAACTTAAAAGCATACATCATAATCCCCACCTCACTCTTAAAACTTACATTATTCCCGAGGAAACATTAAATGTAAAAAATGGAGCTTTCAATAGAACTGACAAATGAAAAAATATAAAGGAAGAGGAACAAACTTCCCTTGGGTTGCTTCCTATATGCCGCCTTTGTTTATTTTCACTGACTCTAATCCATGCTTTCCTCCTCATGTGACAAAATTATCGTTTTTAGGTGCCTCCACTTCTGCATTTTCCACTTGAGGTTCTTTAGGATAGGGCCTAATTTGATGACTACTCATATTCAGTGTCTTCCCTATTTCCAAACTCTTAATCTTTACTGGATACCTGGACATTCAAGAAGTATCTAATATTTGTTTACCCTTTCCCTCCTTATTTAATTTCTCTAACTTGCTAAGGAAAAGTGAAGGGTTAGTCTTAACAATACTTAGGGACTTAGTATTTTCCTTTGAGCTAAATGATATATCCCTTTTTCTTTCAAGCTCCTTCTCAACTTCTTCTTCACTAGCCATTTTCTGAGTATTCATCTCAAGATTATCACGCTTCTTACCATTGGTTAAGGTCAAATCACTGATATTTGTTAGATTTAGTTTAGGTTAGGATGGTAACTTTTCTCCACTTTGTGATTCTAAGTGGTTTATAGCCACCGCCATCTAACGTATCTAGCTCTCCAAATTTTTTATGTTAGACCTTGTTTCTTGTAAAAATTGCTTTACATCCTGCTAGAAATGTAAAGTATTAGTAGTAATAGACTTAACTATATCTTCCAGATATGTACCAAATTTGAAACAACAATCTATCTTGTAAGTAGTGTTGTTGCTTATTCCTATAATAACTTAAGTTCAAATAATCACTCCATCCTAGGTTATATAATTAGAAATATAGGCTTTAGGAAAATTTTCCCCTAATAGCATTGATATACTCTTACATTGACATACTCCCTTCGTCGTGTCCTTTCTATATACAAACACTAACAAACATGAAAAGACTAAGAAATAAATGTAAAAACTAATTATAAACAAATATATATAAAACACCAAATAAAATCAAATACAAAAACTAAAGCACTCCACTCCCTAGCAAAGATGCCAAAATTCTTGATGTGCATCAAACACACTAGGAAAAAACCTAGCATTGCACACCAGATTTTATAATAATGGTGAGAAGGGATAGTATCCACAGGGAATGTACATGTAGCTTTTGTAATGAAAAGGATTAGTACTTAAGAAATAGGGGTGTTTCGGTTGGAATTAAAAGATAAAATAAAGTAAAACTGAAACCAATTTAATTTAAACAGTGAGAAAATGATAAAATTGATGAATGAGATAAAATTCAGTTCTCGGTTCAATCTCAGCCTACGCACAAATAAACATACTTCATTTTTTTTATTTTCATATCTCTATTAAAAACTATTAATCGTAGGTTAATAATAAGTTCTGTTAACCTCAGTTTTCCTTTAGGTCTCGTTTAATTAAAAGATGCTCTTTAACTAAACCTAGTTATCGAGCAACTTAAAATAAGCTGTCTAGATTTAATAGGATAGCCACATTACGAACTACGAAAATAGATTAATCTAGGAAACGCCATATAAGCTCAAGTCATTTAACCTTTGTTATGCTATCCTTGATGATTCAACACCATTATTTTACCACCAATGAATCAAAAATATAACTATTATGTGTTGTATTCAAGATTCTAATGAAAGGTTTATACATTAATAATTTATTGAGAACGAGAATATTAATCATTCATTCATGAATACCCAAAACCTTAAGTTAAGAATAAAGTAAACAATTTCTATAGAGAGAGATAGAGAGAATTAACAATATATAAGGAAGAGATGCCCAAATGTGTTCTTCGGCTTTGATTTCCCCTAAGAATTAGAAAAAGGAAGAATAACCCTTTACAGATCCCAAATAAGTAAGGTTTCTGCCTCCTTTCATGTTTGAAAATGATTCATGCCTTCTTTGGTAGCTCATATTTCTATTTATATGAAAAATTAGGTTTAGGAAGATGAACGGTTGGATACACGGTTGTGCCTCAAACTGTGAATTACAAAAACATCAATTTCATTATTATACATGGCTGTGCAAGTGGTACATGGCCTTGTATCTTGCAGGTCATGTTGAATTCTTCATTTTCTTGTCCCTTCTTCACCCCAATACATCTCTTTTTTGTTCCACAAAGACAAATAAGTTTGAACATCAATAGGAAGGCTCAAGGAATGTGCTTTTAACTCATTTTAGCTCTTGTTCTTCTAAGTTATACCAAAACCAATTATGATCCAAAATGGGTATGTTAACCATTTCGTTGCTTTAATCACTAAGAGTTATGGAGTGAATATATAAACAATCAAACACACATCACCACCCCTAAATCATAAAAAACGATTAATTCATTACAAAAGCTAAAAACACATTCTCTGTGGATACGATCTTAGCTCATCACTCTTACAAAAATTAGTTGTGCAGAGTTAGGTTTTATTTTTGATGTGTTCGATGCGCATCAAAGATAAAACAACCTTAGGGAATATAAATTATGCAAAAGGTATAAAGGGCCAGAGGTGCTCTAATTATCAAACTAAAGGGAGGTGGAAAATCTAATCATAACATGCAATTGATTGTAGTGTTGAACAACTTCCCTTTTTATAAAGATCTATAGCATGCTTAGGAAGAATTGGCTTAAGGACTAAATTCATACAGGTTCCTTCCTCAAAAATAGTAACCATGAACCATTTAACCCAAAGTGAGCTTTTATCACTCATTATTCTCTATATCCTTTTTTCCATTATTCATTAGTTATAAAGAGATTACACCTAAGCCTCCCTCTTTTTTAAAAAAAAACTAACTATTGCCTAACTAACATTTGTAAAAGGTTTTAAATTAAAATGATAAGTTTCTTAATTTTTTTTTATTATTTTCCTAGAAAGCATAAAGAGAGAAGCCCAGTATGTGCTCCATATGATCAATATAAATGTAACTAGTTATAATCTCCTTGGAAATTTTAGCCCTTTATTAGACTAACTACCTATCCTCCTCTTTATTGAATCTAAGAAGCTTTGATAGTCCTGATAAGTAAGTCTCCTTAATAGATTGAGATCTCGAGGTATTTAAAAGGAAGAGGAATTAAGGCCATTCCAGTTATTCCTTTGAATTATCTCACTATAGTTTCACTGTCCTTAGAGATAAAGAGGAAGGCCTTTTAATTATTAACACATAAACCTAAAAGTTTACTAAATTCATCAAAGAAGTTCATCATGCATTTAAAGAAGGACTTATTAGTACCCTAAAAGAGAAGAATGTGGTCTATAAAAGAAAGTTAAAAGACTTGCAATATGGGAATTTATTATAAAATCTAAAACCATTACCTCTGCTAATATTCTTTTGTAGAATCTTACAAAAAACTTCCCTAATAGTGGTAAAAAAGGTAAGGGGATAAGGGGTCCCTTAATTCTCCATTTACTACTACACTATAAGATGTAGTGATAATTCCCTTTTATATATAAAATGAAAATCAATGGAAACCTCATAACCTTCAAAGTTTGTAAAATTAATGCTTAGTCTAGAGTGTTAAATGCTTTATATATATATCCACTTTAAGGGAATAATTTTTTCCTTAGCCTTTCAAGTTGTAGTCCTTAAATAGGTTTTGAGTTATCAAGATATCGTCACCTATATGTCTACCTTTATGAAAGTAGCTTAGGAAGCATTGATCAAATCAGGAAAGACTTGATTGTGTTCTTAAGCTTCTTTAAAATAATTTTATAAAAAGTGTTACAACAGGAGATAGGCTTGTAATCCTCCAGTAATAAATTACTAGAGAACTTGAGGGATAAGAAATGGAATGTTTTATTCCAGGCTTTCAACGTTTTATTGTTGTTAAAAAGTTCCATGACAGCATTACTCACATCTTCCTTAATGGGCTATCAAAGAATAACATTATGAGAGTTAGCAATTAAAGTAGGAATGATATCATTCAGTTCATATTAATGCATTTCAACACATTTTGTTGTTCCTAGGATTTTCTAGAAGTAATCCTTAGCATCAGAAAAAAGGTCCTTCTGATTAGTCATTATCCTATCCTCGATTTTGAAAGTGTTGGCCTTGGGTCTTAGTTCTCATTTTTCGATGACAAGGCGCCAAAATTGGGGGAACTTTTGAAATAAATATATATATACATAAAACTAACATCAAAATAAAAAGAATTAAATTCTTAGTAGGAGTAAAAACAAATAAACAAATAATTAAATAAAAAATTGCGTGACCATGCATTTTAAAGTGTCACAACTGTGACATCAAGGAGTCACGGGTGTGAGAGAGGGATGACAAAATCGTGCAATTATGGGATTCGTCGCGATCGTGCTTGTGCACAATCGCAACATTCACGACTGCGCACTCCTACTTTAAATCATCATAACTTTCAATCTCGAGGTCCAAAAATTATAAACTTTATATTGCTAGAAAGATAAAAGAAAGAGCTACAACTTTTATGACGACGACTTTGTCAAATTATGCCTAAGTCAATACACTTTATCCATTGAAGTTTCAGAACATACTTTTATCCCTTTATTCTCTTATTTTCTCTCATCTGTCAATAAACATTCTAACAAAACAAAAGACTCGAATCCAACAAACACAATCCATATATATAAGACTCCCACTTAACCATTTGATTAAGAAAATCTATCCAAGAACCATCAAACATCTCACACTTGTATTCCTAACTGAAATTAACAACTTAATAGAGAAGAGAATTTGAACATAAACAGGAAAGAAATTCTTCAACTCTTACTTACATTCATTTCTCAAACGAACAGAGATTTCATCTCTCAGATGTTGCAAAGTTTATACATAACTTCAATTACATATTCAAGGTCAACATAGTAGTACAATACAAAAAAATACAATCATAAACGCTCATGTTTGATATGCCTCTAAAATACCAAAAATTTCTAAACAAAATTAGTTACAAAAATAGAAAATTCTTGGAGTCAGCCAAAGTTTTTGCAAGGTTCAACGTTGATCTGCTATTTCTTCACCTGAGGAGTGGAAAGCTAATGGGGTGAGATGGGAAGTTCAGTGGCTAATACGTTATATATATATATGTTTGTGTGTGTGTGTGTGTGTGTGTGTGTCTATATGCTTGATTGTGTGTATGGTTCGTTATCGCTAGCTATAAACATATTAGCTATATATATATATATACATTTCATATTAGTCTTAGCAAATCACATAAATCAGATCATATAATCATTTAATAATTAAACCATAACACTTAATTATGCTTTATGTTCAACAATTCAAGATGCAATATACAAAGATAATGGCTCAAAAGAATCCCATAAAACAGAATGGTGAAACCGAAGTTTACACTATGAACATAATGAGTCCATTTTTCGAAGCTCATGTGCCACAAGCTGGCAGCTTGGAGAAGGCTTTAGGTCAACGTATACGTGATGAACAGAATGGTATCTCTCTTGCCCACACAAGCAAATTTTTGATGCTTACATGTTTTATATCATATTTATATTTTCATGTTTCTTGAACTTTTTTATTTTTTATTAACATCAAAGTAGTAGAATTCTTGTAAAGCAAACATGATATTAAATTCATAGAACATTTTTTCCACATTCACAATGATTCAAGACAAGCATTTATAGACACAAAATCAAATAATACAACCAATCATCATAACAAATATAAATATATTACCCATCTATTTACTTATAAACCCATGCTCAAGTTTGTTCTTCCTCTTACTCTTGATTTCGAAGTTCTTAGTTCTCTTCAAACAAACATATTTTCATTCAATCAATATACACAAATAGGACTTCCATAAAGCTATATTATCCAAAAATGAGCTTAGACTTAATCTACTCTTAGTTTATCTAACTAGAAGAACTAAGATTAAGTTAAAAGTTCATGAAAATCTAAGAACATAAACCTCTTGTTCCTCTTCTTTCTCTCTTCATTTTCAACATAAAACTTACTTTCACTAGTTTCTTCTTCTACTAAAGCAAGAAGAAAAGATAGGGAATACCTAAAATTTTCAGCTAAACCCTTTTCTTTCTTCTTCTTTCTCCTTTTTCTTTCTTTCCTTCTTCTCCTTTCTATGCTTTAGTTTCTCCTTCTCTTCTTCTAGGTCCTTCTATGACTTTCTTTATTTTTCTTTCTTACTGTACATGACTCTCTTCTCTTCTTTTCTTATTAGTTTAAGGCAAACTTTTGTCTTTCCAAGCTTACCCTTCTATTTTTAATCTAATGCCTTCTAGCTCCTTAATTTAATTCTAACTCTTCCTTTTAATCCATACAACCACATATAATTAATTATATACCTAATTAAACTCCAAAAATTACTAATTCAAGAATTCTAATTTATATTCTTGCTTGCTAATTTAAATAAAAAATTCTAAGAAAAATTCATGATCCAACATTTCTCCCCCTTAAAGAATTTTGTCCTCGAAATTCTTACCTGAGTCTACAAACAGGTGTGGATACTTCTCCTTTATAAATTCTAAAGATTCCTATGTTGCTTCCTCTCTTGTATGCTTCTTCCATAAAACTTGAAATAGCTTCACAGTCTTATTTCTCAAGACCTTTTCCTTTGAATCTAGAATCGCTACTGGTTGTTCTTTATAAGTTAAATCCTCCCTTAATTGAACTTCTGAAGGTTAGACTATGTGCGAAGGATCCGATTTGTATCTCCTTAGCATTGATACATGGATAACATTGTGAATATTGGATAACTCTGGCAGTAAGGCTAAATTGTAAGGGAGAGGCCAATAATCTCATAAGGGCCTATCTATCTTAGACTGAGCTTACCCTTTTTACCAAATCTTAAGACTCATTTCTATGGTGAGGCTCTAAGAAATACTTTGTCTTCAACTTCATATTCCATCTCATTCCTGTGTATGTCTATATAGCTCTTCATCCTGTCTTGAGCTACCTTGAGTCTTTGTTTACCAATTTAATCTAGTCGACTATATTTTGTGCCAAATCAGGCCCTAAATGTCTCCTTTCACCTTCCTCATTCTAATAAATATGTTCTGCACGTCCTACCATACAAAACTTCATAAGGTGCCATTTTAATTCCTGAGTGGTAAGAATTATTGTAAGCAAACTCGACTAAAGGCAAATGATCATCCCATGAACCCTTGAAACCCATTATGCATGCTCTTATCATTGCTTCCAATGTCCTTATTGTCCTCTCTGAATGACCATCAGTCTGTGGATGGAAAGCTATGCTAAAATGCAACTTAGTTCCTAAAGCCTCTTGTAAACTTTCCCAGAATCTTGATGTGAATTTGGGATCTCTATCTGATATAATAGAACTCAAAGTTCCGTAAAGTCTGATTATTTCATCTATGTATTTCTTAGCCAAGGCATTCAAAGAATCTGTCTGTCTAATTGGCAAGAAATGTGTTGACTTGGTTAGCTATCAATAATCACCCATACTGTGTCATACTTCCTATTGATCCTTGGTAATCCCATCAAGAAATCCATTGTAATCTTCTCGCTCTTCCATTCAAGAATAAATAAGGGATTAAGCTTACCGGTGGGTGCTTGATGTTTTACTTTAACCTGTTGACACGCCAAACATTTTCCAACATACTCTGTATCATCTTTCTTCATTCCTCTCCACAAGAAATGTTCTTTTAAATCTTTATACGTTCTTGTACTCTCTGGATGCATTGCATATGGAGCATTGTGTGCCTCATCAAGAATTTCATCTTTCAAAACTTGCATATTTGGAATATAATATATTGCCCATCACCATCAATCATCTCCTCTTATTCCTATTTTGAAGGGCTTACCATTTTTAATTTCTTCTTTGAGCTTGCCTAAGTATTCATCTTATTCCTACAAGTCCTTAATCTTCTTATTTAACGCTGGCCTTATTCTAAAATTAGCCAATATACCTTTAAATTTGACTTGTGTCAACGTTACCTTCATTTTGGCCAATTCCTTCAACAAAGGAAGATATATCGTCTTCACATGTGTCATAGTGGATTTCCCACTTAATGCATCTGCTACTACATTAGCTTTTTCCTGGTGGTAATCTATCATCAATTCATAATCCTTTAATAATTCTAACCACCTTCTTTGCCTTAAATTTAATTCTTTTTGGATCATTAAATATTTAAGACTCTTGTGGTCTGTAAATGCCCTAGTAGTTACTCCATATAAGTAATGTCTTCACATTTTCAAAAGACTATAGCAGATAATTCCAATTCATGTGTGGGATAATTCATCTAATAGAGTTTTAATTGCCTAGAAGCATAGGTAATCACTTTATCTCCTTGCATCAATATGCACCGCAATCCTTTCCTTGAGGCATCACTATACATTGTATATCCATCGTTACCAGAAGGTAAAGTTAGAATTAGTACAATTGTAAGCTTATTCTTTAATTCCTCAAAGCTCCTCTAACATTCTTCTATCCACACAAACTTTTGAGTCTTCCATTAATTTGGTAAGTGGAGATGCAATCATAGAAAATCTTTCTATAAATTGTCTGTAATAATCGGCTCATCCCAAGAAACTCCTCACTTCTGCTACATTCTTAGGTGTTTCCCATCTAATGACAGCCTCTATTTTCCATTGATCCACATATACTCCTTTTTCTGAAGTGATGTGTCCAAGAAACACCACTTCCCTTAGCCAAAATTCACATTTATCAAATTTGGAATATAGCTCTTTCTTTCTCAATGTCTCCAAGGCAATCCTTAAATGTTCTTCATACTCCTTGTCACTCTTGGAATAAACCATTATATCATCAATAAAGACTATGATAAATTGGTCTAGGAAAGGCTTGAAGACTCTACTCATTAGACTCCTTTATTCTTAATTAATGATAACCCAATCTCAAGTCTATCTTGGAGAAGACTTTTGCCCCTTCCAGTTGATCAAACAAATCATCTATGCATAGGAGAGGATATATATTCTTGATAGTGACATGATTGAGCTTCTTATAATCCACACACATCCTCAAAGACCCATCTTTCTTTTTGATAAAAAGAACTAGAGCTCCCTAAGGCGAAGAGCTAGGCCTAATAAAACCTTTCTCCAACAGCTTTTCTAACTACTCTTTAAGCTCCTTCAATTCTTCCAGAGCCATTCTATAAGGTGGGATTGATATTGGTGTCATGCCTGGAAGAAGTTCCATGGTGAACTCAATCTCTCTAGGTGGTGGTAGTCCTGGTAGTTCCTATGGAAAGACATATGCAAATTCCCTGACCACAGGAATGTATTCTAATTTTTCTTCATCTACCTTCGTGTCCAACACATATGCTAAGAATGCTTCATATCCTTTCTTCATCATTTTCCCTGCAGTTAGAGCTAAAATGATTTCATGTAACACCCCATTACCCTAGGGTACGCACTGGGATGCCCGTAGGTCATTCCGACACATATCCTAAGATAAGGGAGCGTTACGTGCAATCACTACAATACTCCACATGGCATCACATACAATTAAATAATAAAAGCTGTAACTGAAAATCACAAGA
>JANZXR010000001.1:8832104-8860195 GCA_027575705.1 Erythroxylum echinodendron
TTTTCAACTTCATATCATCTATAAAGATATTAGAGTCCATGATTAATCATGAACACCAATAACAGAACATACATACACACACATATATATACGTGTTCTTCATCACTTTCACCCTATTTCTGCCCATTTCATAGTCTCTTACTACCAAAATCACCAAAACACAAATATGAACTTCTCCACCTTTCTCATTTATTAGTTCTATTTTTCTAAGAAAAATTCGGGGTCCAACACTTACCTTCCTGTCTCCCATAAGCACCACCCTTTCCCCTTTGTCCAATTTAAACTCTACTGTCTTCTGTTTGCAGTTCAAATTGGCATTATATTTTTCTAAGGTGTCTATGGCCAAAATCACATCTAATCACTTCATCTCTAATGGCATTAAATCCTCTACTAATTTTACCTCACCAATATATATTTTACACTCTCGATAAGCATAACTAATAATAACATACTAGCTGATCGGGGCACTAACCATCAAAGGACTATCTAATGGACTTAAATTTCTGTCATGCATAATCATACTTGATAAAATAAATAAGTGGGTAGACCCCGGATCAATTAGAACAATAATATCATCATTAAACAATTTAACCATACCAGTCACAACCTCCTAAGCTGCTTTTGCTTCCTCCATCGTCATTACAAATACTCTAGCTGGTACTTACCCTTTTGGTCTTCCTGGAGGATTTACCTTCTTGGCTCCACTAGAACTACCCACTTCAGTTGTAGGCTCAACTCTCACAATCTCAATCCTTCTTGAAGCTTGCATCTGAGTTCCCTCTAGTCTTACATATTGTGGACACTCCCTAGCCATATGCCCTTTTTCGCCACACTTAAAACAAGCGCCAGTCAATTCATAGCACTCCCCTTTATGGAATTTGTCACAATAATTGCATTTAGGAAAAGATGGCTTTTCCACCTCTCCTTTTTCCCTTCCTTCAACATTCGAGGTTTGAAGAGATATAGTTCTCGATGGTTTGGGCCTGCTTGCACCACTACTCCTAACATCAAACTGTGTGGGGAAGGTCCTGGTACTCCTTTCTGGCATAGAAACACTGCTACTCCTCTCTTCTAAGATGTTCTCTTCTTTTCCTCTTTTTGTTCACTACTCTCTTTATGTTTTCTACATTCTCTACCCTTAATGCAGCTTCTACTAATTGTTGAAGGTCACAAAAATTTTGTGCCACCACTTTTTCTCTAATGGCCAAATGCAAACCTGCTTCAAACCTTCAGCATTTAGCCGCCTCGCTCATCATCAGCTCAGCTGCATATCGAGACAACTTTGTAAATCTGCACTCATATTCACTCAGTGTCATCTCCCTCTGGGTGAGACTGCTTCTGCTGGATATACACCTTAGATAGATATTTCTTCTTATAGGAAACTTGGAAGTCTTTCTAAGTTAACACTGGTGGCTTTAGCTGGCTCCCTAGTACGCTTTCCCTCCAATACAAGGCATCTCCCTGTAGCAAGCTTGCAGCATACACAATCTTTTCCTCATCCTCACAATCCATCTATTCCAATATTCTTTCCATCTTCCTCAACCAAGTCTCAACTTCCTCTGGATCAGTTGTTCCATAGAAGTCCACTGTGCCATACTTCCTCAGCTTATCAAATTGTCTCCCTTTCTTAGCTGGTACTAAGGTAGAAATTGATGGCATCTAGCCCATGGCCTGAACAAAAGCCTAAACAAAGGCTTAGGACATTCTCGGATCAAACGGAATAGGCATTTGCTCTGGAGGAAGAGGAGAACCCTGTGTTTATGGCTGAAAGGGCTCGCTATCCTGCCTACGGTCTCCTCAGCAATTGCTGGGGCTCTTGACTCATCTGTACCCTCCTCTCTTGGTGGAGAGTCAGGTGCAGTAAATCCTTGCAAAACTTCAATAAAACTTTATCATTTAGCTTACTTTTCATTTTAACATTATTTCCTACATGTATTCATGATACGCTTGTCTCTTAATGCATTCAATAAACTCAACAATGCAAATAAATAATTTAGCAATACAAACACTTTATCACACATCATATATTTCATAGGATAACTTATTCTAAGCCTAGGAATCCTTAGAAACCTTGGGGTCTGATGCCAAAGATGTTGGCCCGGGTCTTGGTTCTCATTTTTCGACAACAAGGCGCCAAATTTGGAGGAACTTCTCAAATAAATATATATATATACATAAAACTAATCAAGATAAAGAGAATAAAATTCTTGGTAAGAGTAAAAACAAATAAAAAATAATTAAATAAAAAAATTTCATGGCAGTTCATTTTAAAGTGTCACGGACATGACATCAAGGAGTCACGGGTGTGAGAGAGGGATGTGCACTATCCCAACTTTTGGTGAATAGTGGGGTTCGTCGCGATCGTGTGACATTCATAACTACACACTCCTACTTTAAATTATCATAACTTTCAATCCTGAAGTCCAAAAATTATAAACTTTATATCATTGGAAATATAAAAGAAAGAACTACAACTTTTATGGAGACTACTTTGTCAAATTCTACCTAAATCAATACCCTTTATTCATTGAAGTTTCAGAACACACTTTTATCCTTTATTCTTTTATTTTCTCTCATCTTTCAATAAACATTCCCACAAAACAAAAGACCTGAATCCAACAAACACAATCCATACATATAAGACTACCATTTAACCATTTGCTTAAGAAAATCTATCTCAGAACCATCAAACATCTCACACTTGTATTCCTAACCGAAGTTAACAACTTAACAGAGAAGAGGATTCGAACATGAACAGAAAAGAAATTTTTCAACTCTTACTTACATTTATTTCTCAAAAAAACAGAGATTTCATCTCTCAGATGTTGCAAAGTTTATATATAACTTCAATTACATATTTAGGGTCAACGTAGATAATGGGGTGAGCTGGGAAGCTCATTGGCTAATCCGTTTATAGCCAGCGATAACGAACCACACACACACACACACACACACACACACACACACACACAGAGATATATATGTATTCATTTCATATTAGTCTTATCAAAATCACATAAACCAGATCATATAATCATTTAATAATTAAACCATAACACTTAATTGTGCTTTATGTTCAACAATTCAAGATGCAATGCACAAACATAATGGCTCGAGAGAATCCCATAAAACATAATGGAGAAACCGAAGTTTACACTATATACAGAATGAGTCCATTTTTCGAAACTCATATGTTGGCAGCTGGGAGAAGGCTTTATGTCAATGTACACGTGACGAACAGAATGGTATCTCTCTTACCCACACAAGCAAATTTTCGATGCTTACATATGTCATATTATATTCATATTTTCATGCTTGTTGAACTTTTCTGTTTTTTATTAATATCAAAGCAGCAGAATTATTGCAAAGTAAACATGATATTAAATTCACAGAACATTTTTCCCACATTCACAATGATTCAAGACAAGTATTTATACACACAAAATCAAATAATATAGCCCATCATCACAACAACTATAAACATATTACCCACCTATTTACTTATAAGTCCAAGCTCAATTTTGTTCTTCCTCTTGCTCTTGATTTTGAAGTTCTTGGTTCCCTTCAAACAGTTATATGTTCATTCAATCAACATACACGAATAGGACTTCCATAAAGCTATATTATCCAAAAATGAGCTTAAAATTAATATATTCTTAGTTTATCTAGCTAGAAGAACTAAGATCAAGTTAAAAGTTCATGAAAATCTAAGAACATAAATCTCTCGTTCCTCTTCTTTCTCTCTTCATTTCAAATTAAAACCTACTTTCACTAGTTTCTTCTTCTACTAAAGCAAGAAGAAAAGATAGGGAATACCTAAATATTTCAATTGAACCCTTTTCTTTCTTCTTCTTTCTCCTTTTTCTTTCTTTCCTTCTTCTTCTTTCTATGCTTCGGTTTCTCCTTCTCTTCTTCTAGGTCCTTCTACGACTTTCTCTATTTTCTTTCTTACTATACACAACTCTCTTCTCTTCTTTTCTTATTAGTTTAAGAAAAACTTTTATCTTTCCAAGCTTACCCTTCTATATCTAATCTAATGCCTTCTAACTCCTTAATTTAATTCTAACTCTTTCTTTTAATCCATGCAACCACATATAATTAATTATATACCTAATTAAACTCTAAAAATTGCTAATTCAAGAATTCTAATTTATATTCATGCTTACTAATTTAAATAAAATTTCTAAGAAAAATTCAAGGTCCAACAAAAGTGTTGATACAGTTCCTATTACTTCTTGTCAAGAGTTTTTTATGAAAGAATGTGGTGTTTAAATTCCCCTTATTTAACTAATTCACTCCATATTTAAGCAAAATAATGGAGTTACTATTCTATAAAGCCTTTACATAAGAGTCCATTACTATACTCTCCTACTATTTTCTTGATGGATCCCTAGGGTATAGGTACATCTCTCTTTGTCTATCGTGTAGTTCCAACTTAACCTTGTTAATAGATAATATAGTTTCAATCATTATTGAGTGGTGAAGTTTTTGCTTAATAGCTTATATCTTCCTTAGAAATTTGAATGATTCAAAGCCTTAAACCTTAGTCTCTAAGTCTCTATAAACTACCTTCTCAAATCCCTCTTGAGTATTAAGGTAATTGATGAACCTAAATGGCAAGATTCTAATATAATTCTCTCTTAATCTAGAGACTTGAATTAAGCTACAGCTTGAGCAGGCTATCTTTAAAATATGCAAAGCTATTTGGAAATGTCATAAGCCAATTATAGTTCTCCATTGCCCTATCAAGCTTCTTCTTAATGCAACAGTGCCCCTCTTGCTTGTTGCATCATATAAAATAATTACCAATATTTTTTTATGTATGTATCTTCAATATCAATTATGAATAAAGAAAACTCTCTGCATGGTTTTAAATTACACCTACCCTTTCTGAATTAGAAGTATGAAGGGTATAATTAAATTCCTCCAACAATAACTAGGAGCCATTTCAAGATGATTTAAGGTCCCTAAGCTCCTTTTAAAATTAAACTCTTTGAAAGGAGAAGTTGGATGCATAAAATAAAATGATCCAGTTAACCCCTAACTGCTCAAGCTCCATAATACCTTCACCACATTAGAATTGTAAGCTAGCACAATACGTTTAGATGATGTTTTTCATGATTGGTGATGATGCTCCACTTATTTATGAGGAACTACTCTTTATATCAAGAGTCTTTCTTCAGCATATCTCAAGCAATCTAAAAAATATTAGCTTTCTGAAGTCAATGGAGTCAGTAATTATTACCTAATATAGCCTTTTTTTTCTTCTTCATGTGCATTTTCTTTTTAGGATTTTGGGTATTCAGTATCATAACCACCAAACATAATGGAAGGAAGGAGAAGACACTATTCTCAGGGGAATTATAGCATATCAACATTTATGGCAGTTTTAGAAGATGAGAACAAAAGGCATGTTGAGATGTATTTGAAAGCGTGTGTGATATCTATAATATGTTATGACATTTGTGCATGAATTTCAAGAACCATACTATATGTGGGGTCATCCAATTTATATGGAGAACTAACTTCAAGATATCAGATATGGGTATACTTAGAACCTAAATTAGAGTAGTTATTATAACTTTACATGGAATGATCACACTTCGTTTAGATTTCCTCAACAATAGCAACAAGAGTAGTATTAACATCTTAAGCATGTAATTGAAAATTTTATTGCTTCAAATAACACACTCTTTATAAAACTAAATAGCTAGGTATTTATCCATATATACTAAGCTAGATTTGACGAAACATATGAATATGATAACTTTAAGGAGTGGAAAAGAGATAGAGGTTTAAGAAGAAGAGGAAGATATTGTTCAAGAATAGAATGAAGATAAGAAAGAAGAAGATGAAAAGGAGGAGCCAAATAAGGAGGTTATTGAGGAATCATCAATAGTAATCTTAAATACAGAGGGCTCCTACTTCCAATATAATAAACTATTGAAATCAATCAAAAATCTAAGGAATTTTGTCATTCCTTGTTATATTGACAGTTTATTACTAAAAATTACACTGGTGGGTTTACTTGGTCTGACTAATTTGAAACCATAATTTACCTATTGCTTTGTAGTAACAGGCTACTTGTGAGTTAATAATCCCTTATTTGGGAAGATAGGTGGAAGCAAGCTACTAATTATAGATTCGGACTGAGATATAATGTGAACATCAAACTAACGATGCTAAACAAGTGCTTCTTGGGTGGCAACTAATAAACAATTAATTGACTATATTTATATAACCACATTTAGGGTATTTTGCTTGTTAATTAATATTCTAATAGTATTTTTGGTACTTACTTTTCTTTAAGTTTGTTTATACGTGATAATTGCTTTCATGGATCAAAAAGAGAAAAATTCAGGTGAAATTGTAGCATAAAACAAAGATTTGAAACAAATTTGATACACAGTCTTATATAACGACTACGTAAGTCATTGTAAACGTGTAGAGCTTTCCTATCCATGAGGAGATACACACCTATGTATGTTGACGTATAGGGCCGTGTATTTTGCCTGTGTAAGGTTCTACAACTGTGTAAAGTCCCGATTGAGAGAGATTTTTTATATACACGATCACCTACACAGCCATATAAGTGATCGTATATATCCCAAAAATTCTAGTTTTTATTATAAAAGGAAATTTTAAACACAAAACAAAGGAGAAGGCATTTTAGAGTTGTGGTGGACACCAAAGAAGAGGCATTTCTGAATAAGGTAAGGATTACGTCATGCAATCTGAAATAGATAAATTAAGAAATTCATACATAAATCGCAACTAAACTAATTGATTATAAGAGCACAAACTAGGGAAAAATGACTTAGGGAAAAAGATATCATCAACCAAAGAAAATGTAAATTGGTTGATGGCAGGCATTGCGGTAACAACCTTTAACAAGTCGAAACAACTGTTAACTATCATTTGATTCTCTGGTCTGGAATATTCACCCTAGTCCACCATCTTGGAGGAGAATCTAATCTCCAAAAAGTGTTTTATCAGGTGGGACTATACAATCTAAGTTGGCATGGCTTGGACAAAACAATAGAGCGGACATTGGCAAACAATAAAAGCAAATCAGAGGACAAAGCTCTCATCAAGCCCACCTTGGGTAGCACTGTTTACTGTCTACGGTCTAAGAGAAACAGCCGAGGGTTTTCTTCTTAGATTATTTCGTGGATCGAAAACTGGATAAGAGAGGTGCTTCTGGCAAAGGGCATAACCGACTGTTTATCCTAACGTAGCGGCTAACTGGAATCATTAATGGTAGATTTCATATCCCTCTCTTTGCTTTGACGAGTGACAGGCGACGATCCGACGTATCATCTACAATGTCAATTCTTAAAAACTCTGCTTCTTGAGTAGTGTTCATTTTCTTGAGTTTTTATTAATCAAGCATAGGGGATCCCAATCTAACCTTTTCTGGATCCAAGTCTTTACATTTTTTGGTGTTCAGGTTTTCCCTGTAAAGTGTTGTTATCAACAATTTAGTAGGTTTCATAGAATTAGGAATAATTAATACAGTTTTACCTGTTATGTAAAGGAACATCCTTGTTAGTATTCATGAATTCTTGTTGGAATGGAAGCCAGAAGGCCTCAGTCTCGTTTGTTTTTAATCTAAAGCACAAAAACAGGAACTGAGAAATGAAAGGGACAACAATTGAAATTAAAGTGCATATTCAAGTTGAAATTACTCAATGCATCACTTAAACAAGTTTGCGAACAGAAACTGAAATTTGCATAATAAGATAAATATAGAGTAACCCAACGCCTTGTCATAGCATACTCAACAATCAACAGCAAGCGATAGTTGGAATGATGGTACTTTGATATTCCACCAAAATCCCTTCTCCATTTAATGTCGAGCAGAAACAGAGAAGAAAGAACTACATCAACTCGCTAGTGATCAACATGACAAGTACCTAAACCAATAATTATAAGCAACAATGTAAACAAATATGCAACACAATGTCAAATGCAAAATCATTGAAGCTTCCAGGAATTAACAAAGATGATTATTTCTTCAAGATTCCAGGCATGTCAACACCCTAGACGTCAATGAATGAAATAACTGATACCCAAACCATATCAAGATGTAAAGTCGGCATAAATAACTGCAACATCATTAGTGATTAACATACTCACAAGGCCTCATAACACCCCCAAAATCTCAATCTCAACCATGAGTGTTCAAAGCTTCCCATACTAAGTTTTTAGGAACTGAACTGGCAAGATCCCTAGCCTGCAAGGCAGCATCTCGAAGAGTCTGATATGTCATTACATTGGCTTTCCAAAATGAGGCAATATTGTAAGGCAAATCATGTTTCTTGCATAGCTCTCTAACAAATGGGGAAATTGTCCTCAGATGGCATCTTGGTAATCGAGGGAACAGATGGTGCTCGACCTGAAACTGCAATCCGCCATGAAACCAATCCATCCAAGAAGAGCACATTATATCCAGTGTCCCTTTTGTTTGCTTCTCAAACCAATCATTACCCCTAGGATGTCCAACGTAAACATTAGTTGAAAAATGATTTAAACAGAACTGAACATGTTGAATTCCGGCCACGGAAAAACTTGCAACCACAAACATTACTCTCTCACCCCAATCGGGTAAGCAGGAAACAAGCAATGGATACCAAATCCAGAACACAATCAATCCCAAAATCTCTTGATCCCTATTGGGCACCCTTTTTTTGGAAAACAACAGCAAGAATGATTGTGCAAACAAATTAATCCTAGCAAAACACATCACGGGATAAAAAGTCAAATGCTGATAACTAACCAAGAACCTCGCAAAAGAATCGAAATTCATCTTCCTATCATAAAAGAAAGACTCAAGAGAACTGAAAAATTTCGACGATACCGCGAACAAAGGCATGTGCTGCAGATCTGGATCGAAATCGAGACTATTACACGCAATGTGATGAGCATTATGGTTCCATTTCCACCAACCAATACTTATCCCCGCAAGACAATTCCCAGTTAAAATCTGAACAAATCGATTGAATCCAGGGCTGGTCATGATATTATAATGTCCTGAATCATGTCCAAGCCACCCACTTTGAATCCATAGAAAGCCGATTAAGCCACCAGATACCAAATGTACCACAGAGCTGTTAGAGCATAAAACCCCATACACAGCAAGACAAAACAGAACTAACATGAAGCAAATCGAAATTAAAACCCCGTGTCCTTTCTTTTCAAACATGCCCATCTTCGTAAATTCCGCGACGAGCTTTCTATAGTCCTTGGAGATCTCAGAGACAGAGTAGTCATTGAGATGATACCCAGTAAAGAAATTGTCGAGATAACGCCATGCAGTGGCTGGATGGTAAGCGACGAAAGCATCAGTAACATCTTGACCAGCAAGATTTAGCAGAGGGAGGCCACCCCCAGGGTGGTCTTTGGTCCAGTCAGAGACATTATAGACCTTGCCCTGTATAGAGATCCATAGATCTCCAGGTTTGTTGTGTTTCTGAAGATCGTTCTGTGAAATGTACTTCTTCGTTGATTCAGTCATTGCGGAAAGATAGAGATGGAGAAAGAGAGTAACAATATATCAGTGAAACTCAAACCTCTCTTGGTTGGTTTGTTGAAAAGAGCGAGATATTTTTGTTTGGGGAGAGGGAGTAGCGCATGAGAGATCACACCAAATCCCGTGCCCGTAAGGGTGTTTTGTTCCGAACGAACGAGATTTAACGAAAAAAAAGGTATGAACAAGATTTAATAAAAGGAGGTAAATTTTTGGTTGGCTGAAAACAGAGAATATGGTCCTACAAAAGAAAGTGGGGAGAAAGTGGTGAGGTATGCTCTCCAGTTGGGTATGATTCGTATCTTTTTATTTTATTCTTCTTGTGTTTTACGTTATTTGTACAAATTTCCCTCTAATTCCTGTTCGTCTGGGACTTTTGGGAAGAGATATTAAACGAACTTCCATTTTTTAAAATCAAAAATTATTTTTTAAAATAAAATAATTAAATAAATTTATGTTAACCTCTTATATAATATTTACTTATAAATTGTGAATTATATTTTATTAAAATAAATAATTAAATTAATTAATTAATATTATTGATTTTTAATTATTAAAGTAAAATTTATTTAAAATTTATATATTTTAAAGATATTGTAAATTTAAATTACATATATTAGTAGTTATTAAATTAAAATTATTTTATTTTTATAATTAATATTTAATTTAGTTATAAAAATTAAATTAAATTAATAAATTACAGTATTAGTAATACTTATTAATAATATTATTAAATTATTAAATTCATAATTTTATTAATAATTATAATTAAATAAATATATATTTCGCAATAAATTAACGAAAAAATATTATATTTTATGAATTTTCATAAATTATGACAACTAAAAAAATCAAAACTAAGAAAAAATTAAAAACTTAAATAAATATTTTTTAATTAAATTTAAACACAAAAATAAAATAAAATAACACCTAAAGGTTGTTGGAATTGCATGTGTGTGCATATACAGACTAGCATTTATGTACAACCATGCATTTGTTTAACCAGGCTAGCCTAGAATTCTTTCAACTTTTTGGATTTATGGACGCCTAAAGTCGTGCCTTTTTCTCATTTTGTTAATGAATTAAATTTTAGATTCAATATATTCACTTTAGTTGAGGATGAGTGAAAGAAGGAAAGAATGTGAGATTATACTCTGTGGTTAACAACTTCATGTATATCTTTGTCTTCTTGAATGGAGATTGGCACTAATTTCAAATTCCAACATAATTATTCAAGTATTAAATAAGGATATTAAAAAAAGGGATAATATATAAGGAATACAAGAAGGGCAATACATCAATTATTATAAACTGATCAATGCAAGAATGGCCAATGAAACACTTTTTGCAACTGATAAATGCAAGAATGGCCGATGAATTAGTTATTATGATAATTCTTGTTGAACTTTGTTGATGAATTAGCTATTATGATAATTCTTGTTGAACTTTGTTAAAGCCTCCTTCGTCCTGATAGAAAAAGATGATACAATATTTTTATCCTTAATTCCTAAATAAGTTTTTTAGCAATAGATTTTTTTTTTGGAAGCAGGTTCATTAAATTGAGAAATGTAATGACCCCTTTTTATATAGAGGAGGAACATTGGTCTACGTAGCGGCTATATTGTTCAAATAATAACGTCTCCCAAAAATAGGATGTGACATAATGGAACATAAAGAGCAATATGGTACTATGTTAGTATCGTGATCTGAATCTTCACCTTAAATACGCTAAGTTTACTCCAGGTTGACTCAAATCTTCACAAATTTATTCCTTCTTTATTGAGGGTCTAAAACAAGAGTTAAAACAAAATATAAGTTATTTTTTAGAAGTTAAATAAAGAATTCATTATTGGCCATGAAGAGCGTCGTAAAGGGTCGTTACAAAAATTTTTAGTAAAAGTAAGATACAACAACATAACTGCTTTCTAAGGAGAAACTCGAACTAAAGATTCTATTGCCTTCCAAGGTAAATGCTTAGGTGTTCAGCAACTTAGTGAGCTACTAAGGTTTCTTTTATTTACTAATGCAACCTCATAAACTGCACAATTAAAACTGAGACTAAAGCAAACTGTTATCTTTTCCTATAGAGTGGAATTTTGCTTCATCCCATTCCAAAATTTTGTTCCAATCAGCTTCATGGCAAAACTGATTTAAGGCATGTTAAATACTAGCCCAAATGTAAGTTATTTTAAGTACCAAATCCTATAAATATATTAAAAGAAAAACTTAATGCTCTAAAAATCATAATAAAAACATTGTCAATTTAGCACTTATCAATCTTCAAATGTAATTTTTAGTATATGCACATGATAATATCTTGAGTTTGCATTTTTGTGATTTTTCCTTATGAATCATCCTTAAAAGGTCTTTAATCAAACTTTTGTTTCTCCATTCAAGTTAATCTCTTTAAGATATTGTTATATAATAGAAGTTGGAATACGAGAGGTTAGAGTTTGTAGGAGGGGTTCTAACAAAAAACATTACTATAATGTCACAATTTGAATCATTCAGTGATTAAAATACTTGATCTTTCAAGGCTTAGTCTTCCAGAAATTTGATGAAATACAAGGATTTGAGAAGTTAGTAGAATTTCATATCTATAGTAATAGGTTGAGTAGTTATTTTCTATCTTAGATTGATAATTAGACAAACCTAAAAGTGTTCATTACCTATAAAAATGACTTATCAGGTAAAATTCTTAAAAATCTAAGTATGAATTATGAATTGAAGTCGTTGAACCTTCGCTTAAGCTATTCTAAAGGGCTAACACTCGACTTCATCCACCTTAGCTAAATTTCTAAAGTTAGCTTTCAAAGGGAAGAGGAAATTTCAAGAGTCAAATATGATTTTATATAATTAATTTATTTTATTTTCTGCATATAAAATAATAAAATAATAATTTCCACAATTTTGAGAAAATATTTTTAAATAAAATTCAATGTTTATAAAAATCATATTAACATTTATGCATCCTAATTTATTTAGGATGCAAATTAATAACAACATTAGAGTAGAGACCAAAGGTCTGAGTTTTATACCACACCAGTTGATACTGGTCAGTATATGTCATACAAGCCAAAAAATGATACTAAAACGACCAATACCGTGTTAGATGGTATACAAAATATCGATTTAGTATTGATTAGAATTGGGGTTTTTACAAATTAGAGGACTAAAATGCAAAAAATAGTTAACTTTGAATCCTAATACAATTGAACCCTCACTCGCCCCCTAATATTCGACTGCCTCTCACTAAGTCTCTCTATAATCTTCTCAACCTTAACTATTAGCCTTAATTGTGTTTAGTTATTATATCGCTTATGTCCTCTTGCATCATAATCATATCCTGTTACACTCATAGCCAGTCACAACTTACACAATTTGCCTTCGTCCTCTGTATAGCTAGTAGTTACAACCTTACAAAGCTTTCTATTTTCGTTCTCAATCCTCCTCCTTCATCCTCCTCATGCAACCCCTGTAGGTTGCTATCTTCCTCTACCTTGATCCTCTATTGTCTTCCCTTGCCATCCCTGTTGCCTCAAGGTTGTTTAATGCCAACCGTATGTTATGTGATGTGACTATTGTTTGTGTTGATTGTTGAATGAAGTTTTGTATTATTTGTCTCGCATCTATGTTTTTGAGATTTAAGGAATATGGAATGAAATATTGCGTTATCTTGGTTCTGAAATTCTAAATGAAATATTATGTTATGTCATTTAAAAAATGTATATGTCATGTTGTCTCTTATCTGTGTTGATTAAAATTAGCTAATGAAATATCACCCTAATAGAGAGAAAGTCAGTGAAGAATTGGTGAATGAAAGATTAAAATTAGTAAGAAAATCATAGTGAAATTAAGATTAAAATTATTTTGGGCACAATTTTAGGCACAAAATGGGTTATAAATTGAATTGTGTAATCATGGACTAGTGTATGGTTGAAGTATATGATTACACAAAATGAGTTATAGTTGTGAGTTTATGGTTGAATTATGTAATCAAACAATATAGGTTAACAGTTATGACTTTATAATTTAATTATGAAATTAAACAAAATGAGTTTTAAAGTTATAATATGATTGAATTATGAAATCATACAAAAGGAATTATAGTTGTGAGTTTATGTTTGAATTAGGTAAAAGAGTTGCCCCAATGCACAAGGCTCCTTGCTTTACGAAGATCAGGGGAGGGTCATCAATTTTACACAACCTTTCCTTTGTATTTTATAAAGAGACTATTTTTGTGACTCAAACCTATGACCTTCTAGTCACAAAGAAGTAACCCTATCAATTGATGGGTTATAATTGTAAATTAATAGTTGAATTATGTAATCATACTAAATAAGTTATAGATATGATTTTATTGTTAAATTATTTAATCTTACAAAATGTGTTATAATTATAACTTTATAATCAAATTGTACGAACACAAAATAGGTTATAATTGTAACTTTATGGTTAAATTATGTAATAACACAAAATAGGTTATAGTTGTGCTTTTATGTTTGAATTATGTAATCATATCAAATGAGTTAATGTATATACCTGTATGATTTTTTGGTTAAGAAACATGAGATTTCTTGGATAGAATGTCCTTACTTTATTTTTCTTAAGGAATCATTTACATAAAGTTTATGAAGTTCATTTGCATATCTATATCATATGCTTATTGAGATGCTATTGTTGCTTTATTTTTTTCCTTTTTACACAAATTTATTTTAATATGAAGATATTAATTTAATTTTGACATATGTCTTACGTTATTTTTACAAATAAATGGAGAGAAGTTCAAATATTCTTGATAATCTAGCCACTTTATGACGATTCAATGATCCAATTTGGGCTCATGTCATATTATTTCCTAGAATGAACTATACCATTTGTTTGCTTTGTAAAAACCATTTGAAAGGTAGAGAAATCACAATATTAAATAAGCATTTAGCTGGGATCAAAGGCGATGTTGAGACTTGTAGCAAAATGAGCAATGATGTCAAATGAAAAATGAATACTTTGCTTGAAAAGTATCAACATGAGAACGATAGAAGGTAGAGACTAAACTACAAAATTGGTAGTGAAAGTTCATTTTCTAGTGGTTAGGATGATAGTGGGCATGTTAAAGGCAGTTTTCCTTCCCAACAAGAAGGGAATGTTGCACCTGATGTGAGAAAAAGAAGAAGACAAATGTCTAATTTTTTTTCATTATGAACAACTCCTAAACTCAACCTTCAATCTAGAGTGCCTTACAATCTAAAGAAGCAGCTCATAATATAGACATGACAATGGCTAAATGGTGATGTGATTCAAGTATATTATTCAATGTTGCCTAGTCTTAATATGACCAACTAATGGTAGTTGTTATTACCTCTTATAGTCTAGGATATAAAACTCCTTCAATTTTGAGCAACTCTTTCACAGCTATTTGGATGAAATAAGAATGACTTGGGCATTTTATAGGTATTTAATTATGTGTGATGGTTCGACAAATAGAAAAAAGGAGCCTATTATCAATTTTTGGTTTATTCTATTAAAGGAACATTATTTTTAAAGTCCGTTGATGTATCTAACCTTGTTAGAAATGACGATACTCTGTTTCAAATATTTGACGAAGTTGTAAATAAAACTGGGACAAAAAACATTATTTATTGTATTACTTACAATGATTATGCTTACAAAGAAGCTAGAAAAAGATTGTAAAGCATGTATACTTCTTTTATAAGACTATTTGTGCTGCATATTGCATTTACTTGATGTTAGAAAATATAAGAGAAGCTAGATCCTTTCCTATCATTGATGAAACTGTGCAAAAAGTTTTAAAAAAATTGACCAAGTTCATATATAATCGTATATAAGTTTTGAATTTAATGAAAAAAGATTTTACCAATAGTAGGAATTTTTGTTATCCTACTATTATAAAAATTACAACTAATTTTTTATCACTTCAATATTTTGTTCTAATAAATAAATAGCTAGGGCAGATGTTTACAAATAATAATAAGGTTGCATTTCAATATGCCAAATCTGATGATAGAGCAGATGTTTTTAGAATTATACCCGAAGATCATGAATTTTGAACCCAATGTTAATTTGCCATTCGAGTTTGTGAGTTTTTGGTGAGATTACTTCTGATTTTATGAGCCTTTGGCGAGAGTACTTTGTTCAACTGATAATGATGACAAGGCAACAATGATTTATTTTTATGATACCATAGAGAGAGCAAAGAAATAATCAAGGCCATCTGCCTGCTTTGTATATACCTTATCTTTTAGTCATTAATGAAAGATGAGCAAGCCAACTTTACTCTCCATTTTTTGTGTTGGGACCCCTCCTTTACGAGTCACGTGTTCGACGTCCTAAGTGACATCTGGACGTGCATCCCACAAGGGTGGCGTGCCTACACAAGTCAATCATAAAAAAGAACTCACTTTTCCTATTTTCAAACAGATTTTAGGAAAACTCAAATTGGAATTTCAATTGAACTTTTGCATAACATTTGTTTCCCATTGTCGTAAGTCTCTAATGACACCAAAATCATTCCATTTGGTTCAAAAATCTGAAAGTTATAGCCCAAACATTTTTGGACTATTTTTGCACTGAAACTGTACACTATACCCAACTTCACTCCAGAAATTGAAAGTCTTAGGGACTGAATTAAAAATCGATTCCTTCAGATAATTTGTAGCTCTATATCTCTAGCTTATTTGGAAACAATAATCATCTCATTTGGAGCTCCACAGCTCAAGATATCATCAAAATAATGAAGCATGCTTAGCAAAATTACCCAACTCACTCTCTTCCAACCGATCCCCTCACTTTGATTCAATCAATATTTTTTCAAATTAATACCAAAAGCTATAAATTTTTGTGGAGAGATAGAGGAATGTGTTAGGAATCCATTGCTTCAAAAAGCAGGTCATTTGAAGGTCAGACGATAAAGTTATGGTTAAAAGAGTGAAATGTGTTCAGGCTGGGAGAAAGGACCTACGAGTCGCTATTGTGCTTGCGAAAGAGCCTGTGGGTTGCAATCGTACATAAGCACGATCACGAATTGGCACGCGCGTCCGCAATGTCGCGATCGCGAGTTTCTTCTTCTCTCTTTTCTTCCTCTGACCTGTCTTGGTAAAAAGGGGTATAACTTTCACTACAAGTATCGGATTAAGGTCGTTCAAAGACCATTTTAAAGAAGATTTCTAAATCTACAACTTCCATGAAGACCTCAAAAACAAAATTTGCCTCTAAATAGGTCAAAATTTCAAAATATTGTAGCTTTCCCGAAAGTCCATCATATACAACATCCCAAACTTCTACTAATCATATCTCTCAACTCCAATGTCCAAAAATTTCAAACTATATATTATTAGAAAGCTAGAAAAATAATCTACAATTTCCAAAAAGGTAACTTCATCCAATTCAGCCTAGATCAATACAGTATTTCGCTTGAAGCCAGAACACAAATTATCACCCTTATGGAAAACTTGAAAAATGCAATGAACAAATTTGACATATCATCGGCAAAATACAAACATACTTCATTAACCTCAAAATATAAGAGTTTTTACAAAGCTTTAGTGGGCATTTTCAGCCACAATACATAAATATCTCAAAATGACCAAAATACAAAAAAAATACATGAACAATAATTTGCTCAAAATGAAACTAAAACCTTGTGGTTACAAACACAAAAGATGCAAATTTTTTGAGTGATGCGTAGATTCTCTTTCACTCGATCTCATTTTCTTCACTTGAAGATGGGACGAAAAGGGGGTGAGCTTAAAAGCTCATAGGTAACAAGTTTATAACGAATAACAAGCAAAATCATTTAAAATGTTCATTGTAATAGAAAATTCTTATTGAATCATAAAACATATGGTTCTTAAATTTTCAACTAAATTCACAATAAAACAAAATCATATATACATCAATCTTGTCAACATATCATAAACACGTAAACACATCAGAGTGGTTTAGGTAAGTTCAAAATAGAATGTATTACACATTTTTCATAAGGATCCTGTGTAGCCGTGAGCAAAACGTACTATCGCATTCCCATAAAATAGTTTTGCGTAGCCGTGAACTTATGAAAAATTTAATGTATTTCATGTTTGTTTTCTAATTTCACTTGTATTTGATGCATATATTAAATTATGTATATTTAATTTTAATATAAAACTTTTAAAGTAATTTTTTTTTGTTTTAGATTAAGCTAGTGTGTTCTTCAACACGAACTCTTATTGTAATACTTATAAAGTTATAGAATTTTATTATACTTTCTATTTGATGCTTTGATATAATTATTCTTTATTATATAATAAAATTGTGAATACTTTGTATTATCCTTAGTTGTATATATGTATGATGATTAAACGATATTTTCTTATATTAATTATAGTTATTATTTATATGTGAAATATTTGAACAGTAATATTAATAGAAATAAAGAGTTAGTTATTATTTCAATTTTTTATTATTATGTTTTTTAGAGATATGATGAATATAAAATTAAAAATTATATAGAACAATTTATTGAAGGAATTTTTAATTTTTAAATTATCTAAAAAGGTATGATTGATATCATATTATACTATAATCAAATTATATGGTACCTACGGATAATAACACTGAATGCTTACGCCTGGTACGTCGTCGTTTAAGCATGGTTAATCTACAAAGCCACAGTCGTCCCTCGTTCTACGTACAATCTCCATATTGCTTCACTCTTGTGGCGACTTCCGCGGATTCTTACTATCGTAATAGCGGTTAGTGTCTTGCGAGTTTTCCTGTCTTTCTGAGTTTCTCTTTTTTGTCTCTCTTTCTGTTTGTCTGGTTGTGTATGTGTTTCTTTATCGTAAATTGCTTCGGTTTGAAACCCTAGTATTTCCTTTCAGTTTATTCGCGAATCAATTTGTACGATTCTTTAAGCTGAAATTCATCTCATATGAAAACCTAACATTTCAATTGAGTTCATCCGTCAATTTTGATTATTAATCTTTCCTTTATTCTGAATTGGGTATGAGTTGAAACCCTAATGTTTCCGTTTAGTGTATTCCTGAATTCAATACGGATGATTCATTTTTTGACTTTATTATTTTATTTTGACAGTGATTGGGTGCGTGGGACATGTATAACGGTATTGGATTGCAAACCCCTAGGGGTTCAGGGACTAATGGTTACATACAGACCAACAAATTTTTTGTGAAGTCTAGAACCGATAAGGTTGCCCATAATACCAAAGGGTTCGAGGGTGATCTGGGTACTGCCGGGATTAGCAAGAAGCCTAATATTGACATTCTTGAACATGACAGAAAACGTCAGATTCATCTCAAGCTTGCAATCCTTGAAGACAAGCTCCTGGACCAAGGCTACACTGATTCTGAAATTTCTGAG
The DNA here is from genome assembly GCA_027575705.1 of Erythroxylum echinodendron. Taxonomy (NCBI): domain Eukaryota; kingdom Viridiplantae; phylum Streptophyta; class Magnoliopsida; order Malpighiales; family Erythroxylaceae; genus Erythroxylum; species Erythroxylum echinodendron. The sequence goes on from JANZXR010000001.1 coordinate 8,851,012, forward strand.
AAACTCGATGAAGCTAGGAACAACATGGAGGCCGCTGCTGCAACTTCCCAGGAAACTGGTGGACTTGCTATTGCGGTTGTTACAGAAACAAAGTAAGTTCTTATGTATATTGGTAGTTATGATTGATTTAGATTTGAATTTATGAAAGTTTCAGGTATATTTGGCTTGATTAATTTGATATTGGTATTTAGATTCCCTTTAATACATTGACAACAGCCTCATTTTATTGACTTGTGTCCAGGGTGTCTGACACACAGTCTCATCAAGTTGCTGCCAGAAAGGAGAAACAGCTGGAAACATTAAGAGCAGCTCTTGGAATTGGAAATTCTGAACAGAATGAACAAAATGTTGATATGAGTGATGATGGTCTGAGAAATAGTCAAAAGAGTGGTAATTATGATGTCGAGCAGAATGAGAAGCATGAACATGCTTTCTTGGATAGAGATTTCAGTCGAAAGAAAAATGTTGTGGAAGATAAAGAAGTAATGAAGGATGATAAGAAAAGGGGTAAAGCTATGAAGAGCAAGAAAAAGGATGAAGATGTGGCTGTTGAGTCAATGCGCTACAAGAAAGAAGAAAGCAGAAATAGAAGAGATCTTGAGAAGTCTTCAGATACATGTAATGCTGGAGAGTTAGGTGAAGGTGCTCGAAAGAAGCATCATAAAGCTAGGCATGGAAGCTATTATGAGACTGATTCTGATTTAGATAATGAAAGGAAAAAGAGAACTAGGAAGCAAAAGAAAAACAGAAGACATGAAACTGATAGCAGCAATTCTGCTACTAATGATGAGACTGATTCTGATCATTTGAGGAAGAAGAGAACTTCTAGGAAGCATGGGAAGAGCAGAAGACATGGAAGTGACAGCAGTGATTCTGCTACTGATTCTGACGATTACAGGAAGAAAAGAACCACATATCTGAAAAGCAAAAGGCATGACAGTGACAGCAATTATTCTGCTACTGATTCAGATGATGGAAAGAAGGGCAAAAACTTGGAAAAACATGGTAGAAGCAGGAGTAGTCGTGACCATGTTGATTTCACCACTCGTGATAGTGAAAAGTTTACTTACGAACAAGAGTTTGAGAAACACAAGAAATCATATCGGAAGCATGGCTCTGATTATAATTCTGATGTTGACTTAGGCTTATCTGGACAAAAGACCCAGGAGGTGAAGCAACATGTCAGGACAAGAAGACGACATGATTCAGACAATGATAATGACAGTCATGTTGAAGGAAAAAGCAGAAGAAGTCAAGGTAAGAAGCTGAGAAATCAGCCCAGTGATGATGGTGATACTGCCGACCACAGGTATTCCGGTAGGAGTGATAGTGACATTCATTACAGGCAGGTGAAAACTGTGAAGAATGCTTCTGATAAAGACAGAGTTTGTGCGGAAGATGGTTTCAATGCCATACATGGAAAAGGTGACCGTTATACTAGCATTGAGGAGAAAGATTTTAGATCTAATGCAGATGTTGGTGGTGATGAAAGGGAGAAAAGTGGTTTGATCAACCTGTATAAATCTAAAAGGGATTCTGTTGATAACTTGAACATCTATGATAGTCCATACACAATGAGGAACAAGAGAAAGCTTGATGATAGGAATGGGGACAAGCAGCATGAATTGAATTCACAACATGGGATTGTTGGAAGTGAGTTAGAGCAACCCAATACGGGATCAGATCGGAACAAGAATGGTGAGAGGAGAGATGATAATGTAAGTTCCATGCGATTCTCAGGTCATGGGGATGACAATGTTGAACTCAGGGGTAAAGTTTATCGAGATGATAGTGAAATCCCGCGTCAAACTAGGAGACATGATTTGGATTACAAGACACATGCAGGGGAGAAGAGCCACACCAGGAATGAAGAGGATCATAGATCCCAAAGGTACCACAGAAGTGAAACAGGGGAGAAGGATCGGAGACATGGAAGGGATGACGAGTATCTTTGTTATGGAAGTCGAAGACGTGGAAGGGAAGAAGAGGATCAAAGAAGTAAAGATCGAGAGAGGGATTACTACAAGAGAGGTAGATACGAAGATTCTCAGTCAAGAGACGGGAGATACGTTAGAGACAAACATGACAGTGAGCTGGGCCGATATTGAGTATAATAGTGCACGTAATACTGGAGATTTGGTTGGCTGTGAGTTTTCTTTGAGCGTTACATCTTCTACTGCACTTCTCTTTTACTTGTTTACAATAAGATAGAACACCTTTATGTTGTTTACATGATGCACACTAGATTAGTATAGGAAGATGTTAAGGGGCCACAAGTACACCTTGAAGGTGACATCAAGGTGCCACAAATCTATGAACTAAACATGGTAAATGCTGGTGCAAAACTCTGATTGTCTTTAAGTCAATGTCTATATGTGATTTGCGTAGGTGCTAAATCTTCTAAACTCGTCAGTATTGATCCATTTTGAGCTTGAATTGGTTTGGATGTCAGGAAAAAAGAGGTGTATTCCATCAATAATCACTTTCTAAATTGATTACCATTTTTCTCTTCTTTTCTGAAGGTTTTTAGTTTGCTATCTTCTCGTGGTCATGAATTAAAAGATTCAAAATCTGTCAACGAAGCAACATTTAGGCACTGTAGCCCATCATCCAGTTACATGCCTGACCTGTCTCCCTTATTGAGCAAATTTTGCACAGCTATTGAAAACTAAAAAACCTAATTTGCTGTCCTATTTCAGTGTTGGCCTCCCGGAAGCGGTACAAGATCGTGGTATCGTATGAAGTATTAATCGAAGAGGGATACTGTTCCACAGGCCTCAGAGTGATATGTTGACCGTAGATGATACTAATCTACGAGAACATCCGTCATGATGTCTGTAACTAACTATATCGCTCACATTTTATTAAGAATGATTTTGTTCTTGTATGTTTTAATACTTTTGCCGTGTGATTATTGTAGTGTGATTTGTCAATTTTGTTGGTCGAATGCATCTCAGATTTCTAGTGATATTATCTTGCGTTTTGGCTTACGAAAAATGAAACTTGCTACTTCTGAAGGGGAAATGTGATTTAAGATTGTGGTAATTTTTACTGAACTTTGTGGTAGTATTAATTGACTAAAAAATTTAACATTTGATTATTTTCATTGTATTTAATAAATTTTGTTATTAAAAATCGATCAATTTTTTAAATAATAAATTTTTATAAATTAAAATAAATAAAATATTTTTATGTAATAATTTTAATTAAAATTTAAATTTAAATTTTTAACGAGTAAAGATAATTTTAATTATATTTTAAAATTGTTGATTTCATTTAATTTTTAATTTTAACTTTAAAATTTTGTTTTAATGGCTCATTGTTTTTGGTCTAAATTTTAAAATATTGGTATTAATCTTTTTGTTTTTGCTTACAAGAAAAAAGAAAGTCTAGTAGTGCAGATGAAAGATGCCTTGTGATATATGATATACTAGGTCTGAAAAGGCTAAGGATTGTCTTTCACATGAACAGAAGCCGTTTAGTTGTATTTTTATTTTTTTATTGTAATTTTTAATTTTAGTTTTTAGATTTAGCAACATTTAAGATTCTAGTGTCCAAGATAAATTGTCGGATTATCTTGGACATTTTGCACGCAAGCTTTGATTACATAAGAAGAGCTCATATTACAAACAGTACTCTCTCGAGAAAGTGGACTATTTCGATATGGGCAAACCTATTTTCATCACCCTGTACTTGTTTCAAGACAACAATCAATTAGGGATAGCAACTGAGATCACCCAGCTCATCGCAGCGGCTTGACTTGAAGTTAATGAACCAGGCTTGGATTGATCAAATCTTGAGCTAAACTTTGGGCTTAGTTTTTTTCAAAAATCAGACCTTTAGTTAGATACCCAAATCAAGTTCGACTTAAGGCTTAACATTTATAAATAAAATTACATCATTTTATATTTTTAATTTATAAAAAAATTCAAATTAGGCTAGACTCTTTCAAACCCAATCAAGCTCGGACTCAAACCCCACCCCTTTGTCATCCCTATGATCAACGTGTAAGATCTGGAGCACATGTTTAGGTTGTTTAGGAAACCATATTTGAGTAACATCCTAACCAGATCTCAAACAGCTGTCTTTATTGCATCATCTTTCTGATTAATCGTATTTTGTTATATTTGTTTTCAAATAATACTTTTCTATAGATATAATAACGGAGTTTGAAGTTTAAAGAGATAAAAACAGAAACCCATCACAATTTGAAGGATCCTTGCACGTTTCACCCTAATTACAAAGCATTCTCACATATGAAGTTGCTTCTAGGTTATATTTAGTTATTTACAACAAAGCAATCGTATTAACAATCTTTCAAGAGGAAAAGACTATCATATGTGATATGTTATTGGTTACAACAGAAACCCATCACAATTTGAAGGATCCTTGCACGTTTCACCCTAATTACAAAGCATTCTCACATATGAAGTTGCTTCTAGGTTATATTTAGTTATTTACAACAAAGCAATCGTATTAACAATCTTTCAAGAGGAAAAGACTATCATATGTGATATGTTATTGGTTACACCGTCAAGCACCATCATTTAAATAAAGCATATTCATCTGCACTTAAGAGCTGAAACCTTTGTGAAGAGAACTCCACGGACCAGAAGGAAAGCTGACACAAGCTTGTGCTGATGCGTCAGCCATCTGTTCCCGATCAATTCCAGCATTGCAGAGGTTTGCCAAAGTTCGCATGTGTTTCATCCCATACTGGGACAAGGATCCGCAATGTTTTTCGAAAGTCCTAACCTGAGAAGAAAATTTCACAAAATCTTTTGGAATATAACAACTTAGCTACATGAGAGACTAATTGACAGCATTAATAGGCATTACCATTGTTTTAAGACAGTCCCAGTCATCGACTAGAGGTTGCCCAGCTGGACGAACAGCATTCAATATTTCTGAAGCCTTTTCAATTCCAAACAAAAGCTTCCCGATAAGTTTGACGCTATTGTCTATATGCATCCTGTGTGACATTGCATCGAGGAAATCCTTTTGAGCCCCAACTTTCCTTGGAGACCCTTCAGGAGCCTTGCGGTACTGCAAAAGGTAAAGTGACAGGTTAAAAAAGGTAGTGTTTTTGACAATAACAGGTGAAAGAAATTTTAATTTTACAACCTAGAAGAACGTAAATATTTTAATCATTCAGTTTGATATGTTATGACACTCAAAATTCTTGCTCATCTGTGATCGAAACTGCAGTGCTGCAAAATGCAGCTTTTGATATTCATGTCCTTAAAATGTCAGCTATCAACATCCTGTACTAGCCCAGAATAATGACTTTTTTTTTCCTTTATATTGTGCATTGACCACCTCTTATAAACCCTCAGATATAACTTTAAAGGAATCAAGTAAGATAAGTGCAATCAGTTAAAGCATACCAATACTTGCGGGCCAATATTTTCTCCAAATCAACTCAAAGAAACAAAGTCATCATTCCTATGGCACAACTTCTATCAAATGTAGGGTTGCTCCAATGCAGAAGTAAGCTTCAGTACCATTCACTCATCTAAGAGTTAACAGCTCATGGCATTCAATCTAAAGGTAAGCGGTTAGGGACCCAAACCTTATCCCAGAAATGAAGTAGATCAGCATCACGCTGGTTAACAGCTTTTGAGCGTGGTCTTAAGGAGTTCTCATCAACAAAAGTGTAGTTATCGTTCGCCGGATTGGTGCCTATATACAGGAAGACATTCTCTTTGCTAAGGTCTATGTCACCATATTGCATGACATGAGACCCATATGCAGAGTTGTCATTTGCAGTCCTTCGTTTCACCTATGAAACAAAACAGAAAATATTTTTCTGATAATATATGGATTAAAGCATCAAAGGACCAGAACAGTAATTGAAACGCTCATGTTCATACTTTAAAAAATGAAGCATAAAGCTAAGGCCATTACCAGTTCATATTGCTGGTGTAAAGTTTCTGTTCGCAAATTGTGTATATCACTGTCCATATTCATGAAAACAAAACATCAATATTTATCAACTGGAAAAAGAAAAGAGGAAAATTGAATTTTACATAGTTCTAGACTTTGGAATGCATTTTCAACCTAGCAAACTTATAGACTACATAACCAAAAAAATTTTTATTGTGTATTGTGAGTTCCAAATTTCATATTAATTACTTGAAATTTACGCAAGAACATTTTTTAATGCAGACTTTGCATACCTGTCCTCCATCCAAGCAACACTGTACAGGTCGCCCAAGCAGGTTTCATATTCAGGTGGAGGACTAGGATACTCCCCAGGGCAATAAGTTCCCCAACTGCTTTCTTCTGCATTTGCTGCTGTGGTTGCATATATATTCAAACCTTCCGGAAGAAGACCCTCAAAGATGCTTCCCGATTCACAAGCTTCAAGATAAAACACCTGTCATACAGATACACTCCATCATTAAAACATCATTTACCAAGCTTTTCCAAACTTCATCTAGAAACTTACCAAGCTTTTATAGGTTCCAGAAGCATGCTTCTCTTTTAATACCTCAATCAAATCGTTAGCATAAAGGAATGGATTGGTAGGCATCCCTGAAAAGAAGCCATAATAATATCAACAAGATTGGCTCAATCATTAGTAATCACGGTATCCAGTCACATTAGAAGTTTTCTCAAAAGTAAACAAAAATGCATATAACTATCCGGAGTCAGTTTCCTCGTGAATATAAAAACACACCATCCTTTCAAATTGATAAGTGGTCTAATTGAAAATATTGAGGCTATTTGCATATTAAAATCATACTACAACCCTCGCTTTTTAACTTGAGAACAAATTTAAAGAAACATATTTCTTTGATCAATCAGGAACTTGGATGATAGATAACAGAAGATCTATGTCCATATCTTTCTAAATGCGTCTGAGTCTTCCAGAGCAAAAAGCAGGCCTAGCAGCTTAGGGATCAAACTACTCGGGATATAACTATGATTTGCAAAATGAAGACACCAAAAGAATAAATTTTTTGTATCTTTGATCTTTCCTGTGTGAGCTTAAGCATACCAGTAACAGAAATAAAAAAAATGGGAAGGCATTTGAATTTTCGCTCAGAAGAAACAGCATAAACCATGTCGTACACAAGCTTTAGCATTCTAGAAGTTAATTTCAGTTATGATACTGACCTAGAACTCCAGGACCACCATGGTCTGTGTAATATATGAATATATGATCATTTGGCCCGCTATCCACAACTTTCCCACTACCCCCAACAAGAGCAGATTTGTTTCCGAGAATAACGGCAAAAAAATTATCCACAGTAACATCTTCACCAGTATAGTCCTGTAGCAAGAAAAGCGCTAGTGTGGGACTGGAAAGCACAAACACATACAATCATGCAGAAGCATGGGAAATGAAGCGAAAGAAAAAAGGAAAAATGAAAAGACCTTGGGAACTCCCTTGTAGACATCTTCACCAGCTGGGTTGTTAATGATGATTCCAGGCCTTGGATTTTCTTCATTAAAAGCAATGTCATCATACATGAAGACGATTATATTTTCCTCCTTCAGTCCACCTTTCTTCAAGAGCTGATAGGCATGACAAACATCAGCCTGAAACAAGAAATGCCAATTGTCGACAGCAGTCAGAAGATAGAACGATATCATAGATAAAGATTTTGTTAAACCTAATAAGAAAAGAACTCACACTACGAATTTTAAAATAAGATATTAACAGACATAGGCTCCATACCTGTTTAACTTGTAATATCAATCAGTCAACAGACAAATGTTCTAGATAACACATAATCCTTTTTCCAATAAAGAACAAATAAAAGAAAATTGCATGATTAAACAAGATTTTAAGTTTTGAGCAGCAAAATTAAGCTGCAGTCAAAATTCAGTTGTCTTTGTTCATCAAATATCAACACGAGTTCTACCGTATGCAAAGAATTATCTGCTAACTTATCATAAAATAAAAAATAAAAAAAACATGAACTTCATACTCGAAATATTTTTTTAACAAAACAGAAAAAAGGGAAGCTTGCCAGAGCTATACATATATGTGAAGATGGAAGTATGAGAATCTCATAAGCGTTGAACATGGAAAACTGAATTCATGGAAAGAAAACATGACCTGGTGCCTGTAATTCCAGTATCCATTAGATCCAGCGACGAGGACGGCCCACCTGGTACCCGTGGAATCATCGTCAGCATGACGGAATAATCCAGAAGAAGTTTCCGAAGGCAATCGGAGAAAATTTAATCGACTACCGACAGAGACGTCGGATAGAACGAGCAGGAGGAAAATCAGCGCGGGGAGGCGCGTCATGGTCCTGTGAGGTGGTGATGATTGGTGGCCGAAAGGGCGAATATATGGCGACCTTTGTTTGTGTTTTGTCTCACAGTAGATGGTCAAAATTGGTCGGAAGGAGAAAGCAGGCGTATAGAGCGACTCAAAATTAACTGAAAGAGGATTGGTGGGAAGGAGGACAGGTGTTGCGTATTTATTGGGTGACGCTGCCCTTAGAAAGGGTATGAATTAGCAGTTGCTTGTATCAGTTAAGCTTCCTCCTCCCACAGTCCATTGGGTAAGCTGTTCGCCACTTTTCCGTCTTTCTACTGTTTCTTTGCCCTTTTTCCATCTGTAAAATTATAAGGCTTATATTCCTTTTATTTTAGCTTAAAACACATCATTAAACTTCTTACCCTCGGCTAACATTAATAAATTTTGTTAATTTGTTCACCCTTTTCTTATCTACTCCATAAAAATTCTATAATATTGAGTTCACATAGATTGAATAAAAACTTAATATATCAAATCTTAAATACAATTTTTAAATGAAATAATTGGAGCAAGTTATTTTCTAAACGAATATCACTTTTAGTATCATAAAAATAAAATGATGGACATTTTATTAAAAATAATCCTAACAAGATTTGGAGTTGAAAAATATCTTTGGATAAATGTATTTTGTTATTAAAAATATCTAATTTATTGTAAAAGAAAACAACTTGCTTTATATAAACAAGAACGAGTTCCACTATTTATATAAGCAGCAAAGTATCCACCCTTTTAGTTGAAAATGAAGGATTCAATTTAGAAATTGGTTCAGCCGGATTCTGACGAGGCTGCACGTTGCCGTTTGGATCCATGGAAGCAACTGTTGAATGCGTGAATTCTGGCTTAAGGATTCCTGCAAAACAAAGAAGGCACGTCGGGGGTTATTTCCCGATAGGCCTCTCCGAC
>JANZXR010000001.1:8867692-8891655 GCA_027575705.1 Erythroxylum echinodendron
AGATCTAATCATTAGCATAATTAAATTTGTATAAGTAATATTTTAAGATATTTCATATAAATAAATATCCCTTCACAGATAATACTAAATCAATCCTTAACAAAGACATAACTAGGTTTTCCCATATCTAAACGTATAAAACACTTAGTTATATATCATGTTCTCTTTAAAAAAAATAAATGAAATAAAATAGAAATCATCAAGATAATTAATTATCTTTACACGTGTGATTTTTACATAATAATTGATGTAATTGTTCTGAAAAATGACTATAAAACATCTATTTTCAAGGTTCAAAGTTTTATTTATTAAATTCGTAGCAAAAAACTAATTAAGCATTCATATAAAGTTTAATAATAAATAAAATATTTATTGAAAAAGTTAAATAATAAATATATGGTTCTATAAGTAATTTAGATATAAAAAAAGTTATAAAATTGAATTTTATAACTAATCTAATTCAATACGAAAACGATAGAGGGAAAAACTGAAAATTAATTTCTCCATATATGCATCGATGCTCATGTAATAAATATGAATCGTTCAGCAGAGAAACATGTTGATTAAGTTATCCTTCTCGACTTCCGTCCAACAGGGAGAAGAAACTCTACCGTTGAAAGCTGGGGGCGTAGGTTTCATATTAGAGAATGGCTCAGAAAGAAATATAACTTAACCTATATGCGGAAAGGTGGAAGTATCTAACCCCATGTTTGCACACTTGAATGATAGAGGAATCAAACAAATATCTTATCCATCCAAGAAGATCTTTTGTTTCTATGTGGTCCACAATGATGGAGAACGAAATCGTGTAGAATGATCTGCTACAATGAACTGATGTTGAAAATAAAATATTATGGAATCCTTTCTTGGTGTCCTCTACTCCACAACTACTGGGGATTTGGACAGGCATTGCATGTCCCTTTCCCCTTAAGTAGGATCACCATTTTATCCATTATTAGTGCTTGTATTAATTATGAAAGTAGTCATGCATAATTTTCATAGATCGAGAAGATTGGATAGATGATGTGCCATGTCGTCCCTTGTATAGTTTACATTTAAAGCTGAATTTCCCCAAAGCTTGACGTTAATTTACAAGAAAACAAACAAATAGATGTCAACTTCATGAGCTGTTCATTATTAGGGTTTCATTGTTTATTTGTGTGAAAAAGAGTCTTCACTCTAGGATTCCATTTCGTTCAAAGAAGCAATGTTTTTATCAAAACCAAGTAAGCCATCCAATCCAAGAAGAGACGTGGGGTGTGGATCATCCGGATAGAGAGCAAAAGACAACGATTAAAATATCTACTTATCCTGAAAAATAGAAAATGTAACGATTTCAAATATTATGTATTTATATTGTTAAATGGACAAATATTAAAATTAAAAAATAATCAAATTATTGAATTTAATTTGTATTATCATATTAATTTGACAATCTATTTTTGTATAGAGGTTAAAGTTGAAGTGACAAATGGGTTGGAAAATAAGTTATGACCATACAAAGCTACCAATGAGCGTTTACATATGATTATTGGTACCGCGTAAAGATCCCAAAGCCAAGTAGTTAACAAGTTGACATTAGTTTCCTTTCCTAAACCATGGAGATTCAGATTAGAATAGATTAGTGCCAACACAGAGAAATGCCATCCATTTATATATCAATCAGGCTATCACCATAACCTAATATTAATATGAAGCAAAATATATGGATTGGCGTAAGAGCAACGGAAAGAGGAAACGGACAAACCAAAGTTTGGCACTTGTGTTTTTTAGGCTGATGTTGGTCATCTATTGCTCGATCGAAAGCAACTCGTTATGTTAATTTTAAATATTAAAAAGATTCCGGTTTACTTAGAAACCATAACAAAATATCTTATTTAAATACTGTTACTGTAGGCTGCCCTCAAAACAATATATTATTTTATAATATTTACTGGTTAATTTTACATTGTTTTTTCTTGAAGTTAAAAATTAAGTTGAAGCGGATAATCTACGAGATAGTGGATCAGCTGGAATCTCCTATGCTTGAAGAGATTGCAGATCACAGCGTGGAACATTTGATGAACGAAGAAGTGTCCAAAGATGAACAAAGAATTATTCGAAGATGAACAAAAGTCTGAGCAAGAATTTGGTTGTACATAGTGACTAGTTTTGTTTGTAAATATTAGGGGTTAATTTGTACATTTTAGAAAATTTTGGATTTATTTGTACAGTCAATTTATTATATATATGGCACAGCCGTTGAGTGAGTCAAAAGGGACCACTCTAATTTTGCCACAAACAGTTTATAATTTTCTCGATTTTCACTACAACTACTCAACCACCATGGCCAAAGTTTCGATGCCTGATATCCTCTGAGATAAAAGCTCCCATAAGAGTTTGCTAACATAATAGCCAGTTACTCACATCCATCTTACTATATATATATGGTGTCCCTTAACCTGATCAAGGAGTCTTCTCCTAGATAGCCTAGCCTGTGCCTCGCAATATGACTACATTATTATCGAATACTAAATTTGATATTTTAATTAATCAACCAAATCTTTTTATACACTAAAAAAATAAATTCTTTTAGTCTATGTAGCTGAACATTACAAATTAATATATCTACATTAATTAAAATTTACTATAAAATTTAAAAATAATTTATTCTATCATTTGGGTGCTATCTTAAGTATAAAAATAGTCATATAAGTACACAAGCTAACCCTATCTAACGATCACTATCAAATTACAAATATACTTCTATTGCAGTTCCTAATCTATCGCTGAAATTTAGAAATAACTGCTCATTCTTCTATGTATAATCTTGTCAATTATAGATATTAATCCAAAAGACAGAATGTGAACTGATATGATTCTATATAATCAATATTAATACTTAAAATATCTATAATTTTAAGTCAATATTGGACTCAAAATTTTGGATAGCTGTTTTGTATGAAAATCATGGGATGAAGATGTTAGTTTATGCCCTATAGCTAATTAGATGGTTGCAGTTTAGGTCAAAATTATTTAAATACATTTTTTTCTTATACATATTCAGATGTATATGGTAAAGTCTATGAGATAATTATACATTGTAAATAGAATTATGATAATATTGTAATTATGAGATTTATGATGCGTTTCTGTATTATTCCTAAATTGTTCCTATTCATTTCTCTATTAAGAAAGGATATTAATAGAGCGTAAAATGACTAGAACACATTATGTTTCTTCCTTATGAATGAAGTAGTAAATCTCATAAATTAAATTATGTAGATATATAAACAAATGAGTAGGTGCTTATTAGAAATTCACTGAAATGAAGCCATATAAGAAATCTATTTGGAACATTACTTATATGCCTATAAAAGTTCTCATTATGGTGATTATATAAGTGATCATTTGACTTTAGATTACCAAAGTATCTCATATAGAGATTGATATGTTTTGATACTATTTATGACCTATTCTAGTCAAGGATAGTTTAGTTGGTAGATATAGATATGACATAAAATATAAAGGTAGTAGAGTATTCAGTATAAGATTTATCACTCTAAAGTAATTAAGGAGAGTGTTTCATTATTCTCGATTAGTATTGATTTAGAAAATCCTTAGACAAGGTGTAACGATACTTTAAAATTAGTTTTCAAATGTTATTAAATAAATCAGTTACTAATGATGGAGAACGAATATGATTGAATTATATAGAGAAAATATTATTTCCATACTCTATGTATGATTGGAACATTGTATAATAAAAGGATCAAGTTATATAGAAAAATCATGCACGAAAAAGTTAGACAAAATTATTTTGATATTCCTAAATATTTGGATATTCATAATACATTGCTAGATTCCAATCTTGATCTACAGACATAAAATGTTTAATCATAAAATTAAAGATAAATTAAAGAAGTTTAATTTAATTTATATTCATTGCCAACATATTTGAAAACGTAATAAGTCAATCACAAAAAACAAATTGAATAGAGGGAAGGTTATTTAATCAAGTTGAACTTGATTTTAACCTTAAAACTTTATGATTAAATATGATATTTTTAAAAAATAAGAATTAATATGAGATATTGGAACTTATTTGGGCATAATTGGTATTAATTATAATTCTAATTAAAGTTAAATTAAAATCATAATTAATTAAATTAAATTACTAAAATGCCCAAGCAAAATAGGCTTAGGCTTTAAGGAAGTATGCACTACTTATATAACCCTCTCTATAACAGTTGTGGAGTTCTTTCAAATTGTTCTATGGATAATGTTAAAACTAAGACATTTGTGCGATTAAGGTAGTTGAGATGATCCAATTTGAGAAACAGTTTGAGGGGAAAAATAAAATAATTAAGCTTTGTAATAAGGTACAAGTTAAGATTTATGCTTTATTATGTTTTATGTATTAATCATCTTATAAAATTTAAGTGATTTTGGCTTTGAAAAATCAAATATCTTAGATCTTGCCCTAATTTCCCAACAATTCTATCAGAGTTAACTTTTAATTCTTATCGATCTTAAATTTTGGAAATGAAAAAAAATCTTAATTTAAGATTGAATTATATTCAACTTATCACGAAAATGTTTTAGATTGATAACTTATAAACCCCAAAATATTTTAATTTGAAGAGTTCAAATTAAATAAACTAAAATTGAATTTATAATAAAAATATTGATTTTAGATCCCCTCAAAACCCCAAACGTCACAAAATTTGAAAAGTTCAAATTTGTACATAATTATCTAGGCTAGTTGTTTAAGGCTTAATGAATCTATTATGTTTAATGAGGTTCTTGTTATGGTGTTAGTTTTGAGTTATTCGGGTTATTACTTAAGGGTTGTATTATCGTCAATGTAATTGGTGGAGTGCTTCTAGGATAGATGATGGAAAATAATGGTGGCTTGAAACAGTGAAGCTGCTAGCGTTAATGATGAGTTAGAGATTGAGGTGTGATGAAATTGGAAGATATGCATTGATGTTTGATAGGTGTATATTATAGTATGTTTTCTAGTGGTTTAAGTATGTTTTTAAGTGCTTTCTTAGAAGATAATCATATGTTTAGGACATAAAATTGTGTTCTTGTTAGTGCCTTTATGTGTTTTAATTGTTTGATTATTTTATAGAAAGGATTTGATCTTAATATTATGTTTCAAGGGTTGTTTTATGCGTTCATTAGTGAGTGGAAATAGGAAAAATTAAAGAAAAATGTAGAAGGCCTTAAAGAACAAGAGCATACATGATAGTGCATGTTAGTTTCATTGGATAAGCCTCTTGCATGATCATACATTATGGATGCACAATCGTGCATCCTGTCATTCATTCCAGCTCAGGAGTTTTGATGATTCATGGCTATTTTTTGAACCAAAATAAGTGGGGTAACCCTAGAAGGATTAAGAAGTATTTAAGGCAAAGAAAAACACCCATAAGGAGGATGCACATCAGAACCAAGGGGATTAAAATGGAGACATGAAGACCAACTCCAATTCTCCAAAATTTCGAAATCAAGACTTAAACTATTTTCTTTCTTTTCTCTTCTTATATTTCATTGTCTTGGATGTTAATTTTGATTAGTGGGATGTTGAGCATGATTATGGATCTCTGAATCCATATTAGGGATTATTGTTAAATTGTTTTGTTAAACTTTATTTTTGTTGAATTCAATATATAATATTGCTTTATGGTATTTATTATACTTGATAAAAAATCGAGAGATAGAATGAAAGTTATATGTATTAAGTTGCGCAACAAGAGTTTATATTTTAATATACCTACAAATATTATATTAATAAACAAATAAAGAGAGAACTTAACTATGAGTTAATTATCCTTAGGATTGCTTCAAATCTAATTGAGTAGTTAAGAGTATTTTCGTGAATCGAGAGGTTGTAATTCTATTTTTTATTTTCAATGGGATTATTTGATTATATCTCGAGAGAGAGTAATTAAATCCTTAAGATATCTAGGATCAAACATAATTGAATTAACAAGATAAATGGAAGGCAAAAAAGGGATAGAATAACCTCTAAGTTTTTATTACTAATTAACTTTATTTTTGTTGCTAGCTTCACTTATTCAATTGTTTAGTTCTATTAGTTTATTTCAATTTTAGTTAATTTATTTTAATTAAATTAATTCAATCTTTCATTACCTTAGACAAAGTGCCTTCTGGTTATAGGTGACTAATCTAATCCTTGTGGGAAAGATATCTTTTCTACTACAAGTTATGACCTATATAGGTGGGAATGATATCTTTTATATTACAAGTTATGACCTGCACACGTATAATACGGAAGTCTTTTTATATAAAACTATCAAAGAGTTTTCGATGCCTTTGACAGGGATTAACTTTAGCATCTTATTCAATTTGAATTCTTTTTATTTAAGGATTGCAATATTTTTCTTTTATGATTGCGAAGTTTATGAACACAAGAATCATAAGGAATAAATGAGAAACTTTCAGGCCTTTTCTTCTAACCCCAGTGAGGCAATACGATAAAGATGTGAGTTGCTTTAACACATATAATCTTAGGTGGTGTAACCACCCAAATTATTCATGAATTAACAATGCAGAAGATATTATGAAAGCACAAGGTCCATTAAGTTTCCAATAGGATAGACTTGGATTCTTGGAGTCAAAGTTGGAAAAGTTACTAGACAAGCTAAGCTCCATGTTTGATAGCCAAGACGATAGTTAGAAGCCAAATTTGGTCAAATAATAAAGAATCACTTCCCTTCACTTTATAACATGGAGGTTCAAATTAGGTAGCCTTCCAATGTATTGTTAATAAGGAAGGCAGGGAGTATTCCAACTAACATGAAAGGACAACTGAAATCCATCTTATACTATGACATTTGTGGGGGTAATCATTACAATTATGAATGTTAAGCACTAGATAATATGTGGGAGCATCCATATTGCATGAAAATTTGGCCTCAAAATACACTATATGAGTATACTGATACTAAATTGTTGAGTAAGTTTTAATCTTATAAAACCCTCAATATTCTATAAGCACACGGGTCGTAGAGTAGTCTATGAGGTGTCGCTCCTATGATAAGAAATCGAGAGATTGAATCAAAGTTATATGTGCTAAGTTGCACAACAACTGTTGGTACCTTAATAGATCTATAAATATCAGATTAATAAACAATTGAAGAGAGATCTTAATTGTTAGTTATTTATCCTTAGGATTGCTTCAAATCCAATTTCAGTAGTTATAAGTCATTTTGTGAATCGAAAGACAACGATTCAATTGTTATTTAATTGTCGATTACTTAGATATTGAGAGAGGGTAGCCAAAACCTTCGGATATCTAGGATCAAGCATAACTGAATTAACAAGATAACAGGAAGACAAAAGAAGGATGAATAACCGCTAAGTTTCCATTATTGATTAACTTCATTCTTATTGTTAGCTTCACTTATTCAATTGTTTAGTTTTATTATTTTAATTAATTTATTTTAATTCAATCTTTTATTACCTTATACAATTTTTTTATGTGATTAATCCAATCATAGTAGGAAAAGTATTTTGTATACTACAATATATGATCTGTATAATTATATTATTGCATACTTTAAAACTAAGCAAATAAGTTTTTGGCATCTATGCTAGGGATTTAGTTTAACATCTTATTCAATTTGAATTATGTTGATTTAAGTATTGTAATAATTTTCTTGTGTTATTGCAGGTGCATGAACAGAAGAATCACAGCCAGTTTTTAAGCAACTTTCAGGCCTTTTCTTCTAACCCATTGGGGCAATATGAAATCGATCGGAGTTACTTTAACTTATATAATCTTGGGTGACAAAACCACCTAAATTATTCTTGGATTAACAATGCAAGAAATAACATGGGAGCATAAGGTCCACTAAGTTTTAAGGAGGATAGTCTTGGATCCTTGAATGCCAAGTTAGACCAGTTAATGGACTTGTTAAGTTTTAAGTTTGACAGCCAAAATGAAAGTTAAAAGAGGATGGAGGCCAAATTTGATCAAATAATGAAGAACCACTCTTCTTTTCTTTATAACTTAAAGGTTCAAGTTGGGCAACTTTCTATTGCATTATTAGCAAGAAATGTGAGGAGTCTTCTAAGTAACATAAAAGCATAACTGATATCTAAGTTGTGTTGTGACATTTGTGGGGGTAACTATTACAATCATAAATATTGGGCTCTAGATTATATATGGGAACATCCATATTACATGCAAAATTGGACTCCACTTACACCATATGAGCCTGCTGATAGTTTATAGTGGAGCAACTCATACGTTAATACATGAAATGTTTACACTTTAGTTGAATTTTTTATAGAAGACCTTACTAAAGAGCAGATAAAGGACAATGTCATGAATGAAGTTGCAATTAAAGAAGCGAAGGAAGCCTCTATTCAAGAAGAGGAAGTAGAAGAGTGGACAAAGGTGATTAAGGAATAAAAGAGCAGATTGTCTTCTCATAAGACAAACTGTTTGAGTAAACTAAAGATTCAGGAGTTTTATTTTTTCCTATTCTACTGATAGTTTGTTATCAAAAAGGAATTAATTGAATCATTTAAATTTCTTAATTTGATAAATTATGTCATTATTATCATACAACATGTAACTTATTCACAGACTACTAAACTGCAATGTGGAGAAAAAGGTGAAAACAAGCCACTAATTATAGACCCAGGTTGATGGTAAAGAGGAAGGGTACGTTAAGCTAATGATGTTAAACAAGTGCTACGTAAGAAGCAACCCAAAGGAAAGGTTTCATTTTTATTTTCGTTTTATTTTATTAGTGTTATTCTTTATGTTTATTTTTTAGAGAGTTGAATTGAGATTCATGACATAAAGTGTGCCTATATTCCTTCTCTAATGCCATCACCACTATAATACCGATAAGTCTTCTTGCCCTTATTATTATTATTTCTATTTTTATTTTATTTTCTATATTTTTATGCTTGCTATTTATAATTATGCTTTTGTGTGGTTTCTACATTGAGGACAATGGTTTGTTCAAGTGTGGGGATATATATGCAATTACATATCATTTGTATGTGAATTTTGCATTTGCATTATGTTAGTTTATTTACACTGGGTTATTTTTTGAGTAGTTTGGCATTGTGTGAGCATTTGGTTGCATGATGCATGCATTGTGTGAATGTGTTGATGACATGAATTGAATGCAATTGAATTACCATCGAATATTGTCATTTAAATTGTAAAGGCACATTAGCTTGTGAAGTTTTTGTTTTAAGTGTTTCTAGGATAAATATGCATGTTAATTAGGATATGACACCTATTCTTTCACTTTATGACGTTTGTTTGGATACATTTATAATTACATTCATTTAAATTAGTGGGCATCATTAATAATCTTTCATGGGAATGATGACTAAGAAAAAATGAGGTAGGCTAAGAAATTGTTAAAAAAAATGTGTTAAATAAAAAATTCCTATTCCACTAGCCCTTTGTAAGAAAATTGGGTTAAGAATAGAGCTAATAGTCAGTTGAGAGATATGATATAGCTGAGTAACCGAGGGCATTCATGAAAAAATGTGTTTTCATATCAAAAGGCTAAAATTACACTCCAACCAAGCTAAATAAACATTGTAACCTAGTTGAATAATCGAGGGATATTTATGACAAGATGTTTGCCTTCACGTCAAAAGATTAAATGATTGTTAAAGAAAATCTTAAAAGATGGAGCTTGCAATAACAAAAGGCCAAAAGTATATTTTAGACCTTAATGTTTACACCAAAATTTAAGTTGAGTCGTAATGTTTCGAGGCATTCAATTTAAACCCCAACATTTACAAATGTTCAAAACAGACCCTATGAGGACTGAAAATCTTACGGAAGTTACCCTCTGTCAATTAAATGACGTGGTTTTTTTTTAAATTATGCATATTAGTGAGCCCTACTTTTTGCTAATATGGTATTCTTATTTTTAAATAAAAGTGGGTCCTACATTTGGAAACAGTATCTTTATTAGTTAGAGGTAAAGTTGCATATTACTGGACCTTCTTAAACCTCACGTCTTAGTGGAATTTTTACTTGATGTTGTTGTTGAAAAGTGGGTGCTATAACTGTATATAAAACTCACCGTTTTCTAGCCTCTCCAATCCAATGCTGACTACTTCTCATTCTCTAATGTTGACTAATTTTAAAGTTGTTGTTTCTTACAAATAACCGAGAGGTACCATCTCCAGCTGCTAAGTTCTTCTACTTAACTTCCTCTAGAAAGTAGAAACTAAGAAAAGTGAACAACACCAATTGAGTTTCTGATAATTGGGGAAATGTAGGAGCATGGTTATTTCGATCGCTTCCTTTCTTCTCGTTCTTTCCTAGTAAAGATTTATATCACTCTTGCTTGCTGCATATTTTTTGTTAAACTGCCTAGTTTTCTTGAAAAATGTCACTTTTCTAACTACACTATTTTTCTCTTACTGAAACATCAAATATGTCATCTTTTTCGTGAAGAATATCAGATTTTGCCAGAAAATGAAATTCTTTGCTTCAGAAAATGATTTCTTAGTTTTTATCATTATTGTTGTTATTTGGTAAAATTCTAACATTCTGTGACAATTGTGTTAGACAATTTTGCCCGTAAGGGTAATTTTGTCATTTTTCTATTAATTGGATAACATTTAATTGGATTATTTGGTTTTAAATAAATTATCGGTGAAGTTACATAATTTGATCTAGATGAAGATAATAAAATGGCCCAATAAATGATATAAATCAATAGGTCGAAGTTCGGGTGAAAAATAGATCCATATTGTGTGAATCTGGTCCATGTCGACCTTGTGATGGGGAAGTCCGATATGGAAACTATATATATAAATAGGTTATGGTCTCTTGCAGTTGCTCATGTCAATCGCAAGCATAAGGAATCTTTGACCCATTAAGAGAGCTCGCATATTGAGAAAATTATAGAAAAGCCTAAACCACATGCCTGTGAATATTTTCCGTAAAGGTCCCGAGAGATTAGAGCTCATTTGATGCCTAGAATCAGCTTTGGAATTAGAGATGGAACCAAAAGCAGGTATTCCACATTCTTTCGTTTTTAATCCTTTCATAATTGATCCTGGATACATAATAAGGTGTGTTTTACATATTACAAATTGTATGTCAAAGGGTGGTCGTTTTAGGTACTTTCGGTGACTTACTTGTCTTCAACTATGAAAATGGAGGAAACCCACATCCCACTTTTTCTTTTATCGTCTTTTGCTCCTTGATGAGGTAATCCTAGACATGCTTGATTCAAAAGGAAATTTCCATATTATCTCTTAAGATTATTATAGAAGTTCTTGTAAAACTGCACAAAAGAAAGATTGTGTCCTTTCTAGTTAGAACCAAACCACATAAAGTCCACATACAAAGTCACGTATGAACGTACAATTGTAAGTGCACGCTTGAGAGAGATAGAGGGAGAAAAAGAGGTACATAAGTAGATTCATCCTACTTTGCAACGAATAAATTTTTTTAAAGATCAATCTTGCATGAATGCTAGCAGACTAATACTTTACACAATTGATATGAGGAAAATTTAACAATTAATCTAAAGGTACTCGCTAGCATCTCCAGATGCTTTTTGGATACCCACCATAAAAAATGATGGTGCGATTTCGAACACCTTCATCTATGGTGCGATTTCAAACACTTTCATCTGAAAAAAACCTTAGGAAGACCAAAGCATGAGAATAAACAGTACAAATCTAGGTCAGAGATAGGGTTTAAACCTAGAGGTACCGTTGGTTCTTTAATTTTCATGGCAAATTTTTTCTGACCTTACTCTATTTTTTTTCTTGTTGATATATATGGATTTGTTATAGAGCAATGTTATTCTCAATTGTTTCTGTAGGGTTTATGTATAAAGATTCTTAATCAAATAACTGAGCCTTAATCTAGTTATCTTCTATATCCTAGAAATGTTAGTTTTCATTTTAATGCTCTTGTTTGATGTGAAATG
Organism: Erythroxylum echinodendron; assembly: GCA_027575705.1. NCBI lineage: Eukaryota > Viridiplantae > Streptophyta > Magnoliopsida > Malpighiales > Erythroxylaceae > Erythroxylum > Erythroxylum echinodendron. The sequence goes on from JANZXR010000001.1 coordinate 8,879,641, forward strand.
TGATTGGTTATCTTGGTTTCTTCATTTAAAATTTTTGGAGATTTATTCATCTCGCTAAAAATACTCTGCTTGATCTTTACTAAATGTGATCCTTTGGTCTTGCCCAATGTTTAACTGGTTCGATTTTTGTCCTTCATCTTTCTTTGCTTTGTCCCTTCTAAGCATTCTATCGTAAGCCAATCTTTCCTCTGGTATCAAAGCTACCTTTTGCTAGGGTTAAACTTTGCTTCTTTATAACTACCTTATTTCCTTGAGGCAGTGAAGAGAAGTGCTGTTAATTTTTCTTAATTTCTACTTTCCAAAGGAAGTTACCCAAAAGAACTTGGAAATAGAAGATAGTACCTCTAGGTTGTTGGTAAGGAACAACAACTCTGGAATTAGTCGGTGGCAGAAAATTGTTAGAGATCGAGGAGTCGTCGACACTAGATTGGAGAGGTAAAAAAAGGCGAAATTTATAGATAGTTGTAGGACTTTTTTATTAAAAATATGAATGCCACATCAATAAAACAAAAAATGGGTCCCACTAATATGCAATTTTTTTTAAAAAAAATCCATTTCATATATGGCATGGCATTTAACTAACAGATTTTCTGTCCTCGTAATGTTTGTTTTAAACATTTTGTAAACACTAAGATTCAATTTGAACGTTGCAAAATGTTAGGTTCAATTTAGATTCTGGTGTAAACGTTAGGGTCTAAAATATATTTTTTATCCAATAAAAAATTAAACCTATTGATCTTTTAAAATAGAGATAATTTTCATGAAAAGATACTTAGTGATAGTTTACCTCTTTAATTGATCAATAATAATAAGTGCATCCATATAAGCGTCGAAGGTGTATGAATAGAGTATCACTCTTTTGGTTAATATGTATCTTTAAATCAGATTACTTGAATATGAATGAAATAAGTTAGTGTGTTGGAACTTTTTTTAATGGTTGATGTTTGAGGTTAAGTTAATTCCATGAGATTTAACATCACCAAAACATTATTGTAATATTGCATAATTATGTGTTTGTGTTTTGTTTGTTTTGTAGTTTTTGTTTTTCTTAGACACAAGCAAAGATTTAGGTGAGAGGATGTCGATAGGTGTAAAACTTAGTATGTTTTTTAGGTGTTAGAGTGTATTTTTAGTATTTTCTTAGAAGATAATCATGTGTTTATGACTTAGATTTATGTTCCTTTTGGTGTTTTTATATGTTTTGCTTGGTTAATTGTTATTAAAGGCAAGAGTTGATCTTAATTGTATATTTCAAGGATTATTTAATGTGTTTAGTAACAAGTGGAGAGAGGAAAGAGAGACAAAAAAATGAAGAAAAAGTTGGAGTTGCACGATCGTGCTAGAGAGCTAGAGAGCATGAGCAAATTTCAACTTCTCTAGCTTAGAAGATTTTTGTATTCTTGACAATTTGGGGCTAATTTTTGGAACCAAAACAAGTTGGAAACTCTTAAAAAGAACCTTAGAAGGCTCAATAGTATAAAAAGAAAAATGAAAAACACAAAAGAGAGGCTGCACATCATAAACAGGGAGATAAAAAGTGGAAACGTCAATATCAACTCTAATATTCCAGAATTTCCAGATCAAGACTTCAATTTGTTTTCTCTCTTTTCTCTACTTATATTTCATTTTCTTGGATGTTAATTCTGATTAGTTTTATGTTACACTCGATTATAAATTTCTAAATCTATATTATGATATATTCTTAAATTATTTTTGTATAACTTTAACTTGTTCAATCCAATATATTAATGATTTGCGGTATTTGTCACGCTTATACTTGATAAAAAATCAAGAGATTGAATCAAAGTTATATGTGTTAAGATGTGCAATGAAAATTGATACCTTAATAGACCTACAGATATCATATTTACAAATAATTGAAAAGAAATCTTAATGTACGATGAGGAATTGACCAAGGCTAAAGGATAGGTGCGAATGTTAATGTGCTCCATAACAATGACACACCATAATTGCAAAGCTGGAACAAACTGTTGAATACAATTGAACGATCCTGGGAAGTTCTAACCTTAAACAAGTTGATGCTTGGAGGGAAAATAGCCTACTGTGTCCTCTAACGCTTTTAGGAGCTTGGATCATTAATTAACTGGAACATTACCTAACTGCCTTACTCAAACTTAAACTCAACTCAATGATCACAGAGGGCACCTGGAACTTTCCTCAAAACCTAAGGCATCTTCAACCATCATATCTTCCCTAACCTAACTCTCTGAACACCTTCTACTGGCAAACCCAACCCATCTTTAAATTCACAAACAAGGCCACTAGAGATCTTCTAAGATGTAGGAAACAAAAGATGAAATGACACAGAGATGTTTGGAGCAAGGTATGAAACCCAAGGGCTTCTTTCATACTATGTTATCAATTCTAAATAGGCTGAATACTGCTAATAAAATTCACTATCTGCAAATGTACAGAATATGTCCATTATGCAAGATCCATGTGGAAACAAGAGATTATCTCTTCTTCACATGCCCTTATAGCAGTTATGTATGGGAATCTATAGCCAACAGAAGCCTATGGCTAAATCCAGGGAACATTATCACAAAGGTGATCTAAAAATTCACAAACCTTATAATTCCTACAGACCCAAATATACAGATCCAAGTTCTATCCCTAGGACTCTGTTTTTATGGATTATGGAAGCAAAGAAACTTCAAATGGTTTGGCGGAACCAACACGCCCAAAGAGGTCCTTGCATCTGAAATCCTCTATGAAATCAAAGAACTCATTCTACTTCGTAATCTTAATCAGACATGCAACACAACCATCCTAGATTCACTAAATGGTTAACTAGAAGCTATGCTCGGAAGTTAATCAAATGTATAATAGAGAAGCAAAAGACACACAGTACAGTTAAAGCTGCGACGAAGGAATTAAAATACCTAACTGGTTGATCTAGCGTCGAAACAACAAACCTCCACGAGACCCTTGCTATCTGACGAAATTCCAAGAGGAGACAAAAATGCCTCTTGAAAATGAAGAATCCATCCGTTGCCCTAATTCCGAAGCTTTGCAATACTCTAATTGTGAGGAGAAGATTTCTTTACTATATAAAGCTATAAGACATAGTTAGCGTGTCTTACCTCCACCCAGTGAACGCTATCGGTTTTTTTGTTTTATCATGTTTTTACGGTGTCGTCTTGGTTTTTCCTTAGTCGTTTGGAGTAATACTCGTGCATTTCTTTTATTTAATCTTTATAAAATTCATTTAATTTTCAAAAAAAAAAGGTATGAACGCCTGTAGATGTTGGAGGAAGCATTACAAAAAGAAATTTTATCCGAAGCTAATGATTTGCAAAGCCTGGTTCATTTTGTGAAATAACAAGTAGCTGAATAAGTCAATGGAGAGACATTATCATGAAGCTACTTGGAAGTCTTCCACGTAGAATATAAGGAAATTTATACGTTGCAAACGATCCAAAGTTACCAATTACATGATGTTGGTATGCTCGTTTGGGATCTTTTGTTTTATTTGTCCTTGCATATTTTATCACTTTGACTCTCCTGTTTTGTAGGTACATTCCCCTTTAATTCCACCAAGGAAATGTTGTATCGAACCAAAATACAGCTTAAGTAGCAACCCTTGGAGTTCAAAGTTGTGCATTTCGTAGTGTAGGTGATGGACATCTAAGGAATTGTTGTGGTCTCTAGTATTGCTTGCAAGTGAACATGAAGTAACATAATAGGCAAGGATTGACTGATCTGATACTCATTGATATGTTAATTTTTATTGAAGAATAAAATAAACAAAGAGAGAAAGCACCAGAAGGAAACTCAATTCATATTTGCCTACTTCTGAATCGGTTACACCTATGTTTATATATGACCCATTCGTTAACTGTTCTTTTTTAACGTAACTCTTTTTAAGTATATGTCTCCGAATGAGAATTACAGCCACTTCCACTTTCACTTCTGCTTCTCAAAATCATTATTGCATGAATACTGATTCTTCTAACAGAAGAAGAAAGCTCCTAAACTTGTACATACACACTTAATAAAAGGAAGCGAAAGATATAATCCCAAATTCAACTAACAATCCAGTTAACCAGAAAGGAAGATAACTGCAATGCACATGGGAGGCATGTCCCAACCAACGATAAGGTCAAACTAGATTCAGGCGACGTTAAATGCAAATAAATAAAACCAATTGAGCAAAAGCTTTACGATACGTAAAGCAAGATGAGTTTATTTCTACTTTACAGATCTTCTCATTGGCTGGAAACAGGAACATTCTCTTCACCATTTGTAGAATCAAGCGCCGGGGATCTCTTTGTCACAGACTTCGGTATGTCCAAGTCATCTTGGGTACAACGCTGTTGAGGGTGAGCTAACAACATAGACATGTAACGAAGAATGAGGCGCAGCCCCTGCCCAGTCTCATGGATGTAACCTTCATATTCACTAACATGTTCAAGGATGTCAACGAGTGAATCATAGACCTCCTGAGGACAGTTGTCTGGACCAGGCTTGTCATGAAGGTACATCACGTCCAAAGTGAAGAGTTTCTCGTTCATAGGCCATTGGTGATGTGGTCGTACAGATGATCTGCAGTATACGAGAATCTAGAAGAAATAGATGACGCGACAAGCAGAGAAATCAGGATTTGAAGGCATAATTTCAGTCATAAAGAATGGTACCGCATAGTTTCTATAGCATGGTATGGAGTTTGTTGCCACAAATACAAGGTTGAGAGCCCAGTCATCTCCACGAACACAAACACACAAATATACATATATCTATGTACATGTCTATACATACACATAAATACCAATATTTTTGTATATATATATGTATATAACGTGAATATATGTGTATATATAATCATGTCTGACTTTACAATGAATAATTATTTCAATTCATTAAAAGTTCCGAGAAAAGAAAAAAACCTTCCTGATTGTACTAAAAGCAACTAAGCTAGCGGAACTGTTGAAGTTAAAAACGGAAAATAAACATTTTGTTGATTATCTGACAAAAACTTCATTGAAACAATAATTAAGTGAAAAATGCACCGAAGACCTTGTGATTTCATAAAGTATTAAATACATGCAGCCATATGTGTCTGAGAATACAACCAGAAGAATGGAAATACATTGTCTACACTCACCACTCTTAAAATCCGGTTTTGTGCTTGTGATTTTTTGGCCACATGAGCTGCCATGCGGAATAAATGAGTAAGGTCTGCCTGACCACAAGATGAAGAGGCTGACAATCCTCTAAGAGCTGTAACTGCAGACTCAACTTCATTGCTGAACTCTTTTCGAACCTATAATGTGTCGTTAAAAATTGAAAAAGATACATACTCAGTTACTAAACAAAGGAAATCAATGCACAGTGTAATTGGTTTATGCAATGCACACGAGTGACAAAAATAAATTATGCATAAACTGTCATAAAAATTTGGAAAAGAGAACTGTAAATTGATCAGGCCATATTCTTAAGCACAAGAGATATAGCTATTCGAGCCAAGGAACCACGGAAGTATGAAAACTAATACTTTAGAGTAGTCGTATAATTGACATATTAATGAATCATATATTCTATAAACGAATTAAGCTAAAATGTTTATCTTTTTTCATTATAGCATATAATTTTCAGATGAATGTCTGTGATTCAGTATCAAGAAGCGGCAAGACTCTAGTGGCTTGATTACAGATCAGCAGGAGTTACTCAACTCATCCAGGAGTTATTTCCAGCAGCTGACGGGGGCTAAAGACACCCCTCCACAGGGTTTTTAATGTCAAAGATGTGCTTGGTATTTCTTTAAATCAGGACCTTAATGACAGATTAATCGCTCCTTTTACTTCACAAGAAGTGAAGGAAATGCTTTTCAGCCTTCATCCTTCAAAGGCTCCAGGTCCTGATGGATTTACTGCCCTCTTCTTTCAAACCACCTGGGAGATTACTGGACATCTTTTTACAGATGCGGAACTGGAGTTTCTCTCATCTACAAAATTGCTCAAGGAGGTAATCATACATTTATATGTCTTATTTTTAAGAAGAAACATCTATCATCTGTAATTGAATACAGACCTATTTCATGTTGCACTACTGATTATAAAGTGATTGCCAAACTGCTTGCTCTAAGGCTGAAATTAGCTATACCAGATGTTATTCACATGGCACAAGGGGCGAGGAGTATTGAAGACAATATACTCCTTCTGTAGGAGTTGATGCGTAAATATCACTCAGGGAAGCTGATCAAAAGCAGTTTGATGAAAATTGATTTCTTCAAGGCATATGATACTATCAGTGGAGGTACTTGCAAGAATGCCTGGAAGCTATAGGCTTACCACCCAAGTTCAGAGATTGGATATTCACATGCATTCAAACATCCTCTTTCAGTATGGTAAATGGCAGTCCTTCATTACCTTTCAAGCCTGCTAGAGGTATTAGGCAAGGAGATCCTCTTTCCCCTTTACCTATTTGCTTTAGCAATGGAAGGGATATCTCGATTGATCTCCAAGCTTTTTGAGAGTAATGGCAACTTCCAGTTCCCCTACAAATGCAGAGAGCTCAAGTTGACAAATTTGATCTATGCAGATGATCTGATGCTCCTCAGTAATGCAAACACTCATTCCATCAGAATTTTGATAGATATCTTATGTATATTTGCAGAATGATCTAGCTTACGTGTGAATATGGAGAAGCTCAATGTGTACATCTCCTCAGATGTTCATAACCAAGAGGAAATCAGTAGTATAGTTGGACTTAGAGTGCACACTCCTCCTTTCAAATATTTGGGGGTACCAATTACAACTACTAAGCCTAAATTCTCTGATTTCATTCCCTTGATTGAGAAGATTAAAGAAAGGATCACTGCTTAGCATAATCATTTTCTCTCAATGGCAGCTAGATTGATTCTCATCACATCGGTATTGAATGGCTTGCACACTCATTGGTCTGCATATGTTGTATTGCCTAAGAGGATTATCAAGGAAATTGATAGACTACTAAAAGCTTTCCTGTGATCCGGAAAAACAGAAAATGGTAAGAATGCCAAAGTGAAATGGAGCGATATTACCTATCAAAGAAGCAAGGCGGACTCGATATTTAGGCGGACTCGGTATTATCTCAATTTCACAAATGCAAAAGGTTCTTTTATGTAAAAGAATATGGAAACTCGTCACCAATAAAAAAGCATTATGGATAAAATGGGTGAATGAATAACATATTAAAGAGCAGAATTTTTGGCAACTTGGAAATTCTAGAGGCTTTTCTTAGACTTTCAACTATATTCTTGAATTGAAGAGCTTGGTCTACCCTTACATTAAGCATCAGTTGGGGGATGATGAAAGCATTTGGTTCTGGTATGATAATTGGACACACTATAATCCACTTATCCAGAGATTAGCAATAGCGCAACTCAGAAATTGTATCCCACTCAATGCGCGGGTCTCTTCACTCATCCATAATGGAGACTGGGGTCTCAATTTTAGAGGATTCTCCTTAATCACTAAGTACTTGCGTCCTCTTCCTGATGAAATGGGAGAGGATAACATTTTGTGGACGCCCAACCTAAGAAGTACATTTCTTAATAGCTCTTGTCATAAGATATTTATATGTGATGTTGAACTGGTTATGTAGTATAATATTCTTTAGAGGCGGTCATTAAACCCAAAAGCTTCAATCTTCTCTTGGCTGGTTATTAAAAACAAACTTAGAACAAAGAATAGATGGTTTGGAAGTTATGATCTCATTTGGGTTCTTTGTAAACATACAGCAGAGAGTCACAATCATCTACTTTTTGAATGTAGTTACACCAAGGCAAAATGGAGCAGGATAATGAATATGCTACAACTACCCAGGTATACTGATAGGATCGGCAGAGGAGAGAATGAGTTAGACAATGAGAGGGACAATAACAAAGGGAATAAACCACTAGCCTGGAAAGTGTACTCTAGGAGAAAGAATAGTGGGCCAGGGGGAGAGTAGTTAATAGCTGATGTGGCTAATTGGTTAGGCGTAACAGAATGTAATTGAGAGAGGGGGGATTTATGTAGAGGGCGGAGGCAGGAGAGAGGTATGCTGAAAGAGTGCTATACTTGTGACAGAAGGAGAGTTAAGCCTTCTGAGGAGCAATTCTGCTCTGGATAGTATACAATACTATACATCTATACTGTAATGATACATATACATTACGGCTATATTTCAATAAAAAAGTAAATCTCTAGTATTTTAAGGCTAGAGTTCTATCATTGGTCCGACCTGTCGGATCAATCACCATTGGGAGGAAGGAGAGTTTTTCTTTTTGTATTATGAAGGTTCATCTTCATGCCACGAAAGATGTCGGATAGGGTTGATTTGTTGGAATCTCGGATGGCTAGCTTAGAGGCAGGAGTCGAGGATATTCAATCAACAATGTGATTGGCTATGGGAGAGTTGCAGGGATCATTGCTACTGGAAATGAGCAAAATGATGGGAAAATGTCCAAAGGAAGGACAAGGTAGTGATACCTCTGAGAGGAGACCTACGGTAGCTGGTGAGAAGGGCAACCAGCAGACGCAACAGCATTTTCAATCGAAATAGTCGCTGGGTAACATGGAGGAGTATAGAATGTCAGTGAGGAAAGTGAAGCTACCTATGTTTGACGGGTCTGATCCGGTAGGGTGGATCACGAGAGCAGAGATTTACTTCGACGTTCATGGCACTTCCGAAGATATGAAGATCAAATTGGCTCTCTTAAGCATGGAGGGCTCGACCATTCACTGGTTTAACCTCCTCAGGGAAACCGAAGTTGAATTAACATGGGAGAGGTTGAAAAAAGCTCTAGTCGATAGGTATGGAGGAAGGCGATTTGAAAATCCTTTCGAAGAGCTCTCTAATTTACGTCAAACGGACTCGGTAGAAGAATATATAGAGGCTTTTGAGTTTGTGTCCTCACAGGTGGGTCGTTTACCAGAGGCACAATTCATGGGTTATTTCATGAGTGGTTTGCGAGAAGATATCAGACAAAGAGTGCGCACGTTCAGTCCAGCTAACTGGTTCCAAATGATGAAAATCGCTAGGGCGGTAGAAGAAGAGTTGAACGGTGAACAAGGAAGATATGAATCATCTGCTTCCCGATATCGCAATTGGACTCATAGAGGTGAGGCTGTTTTTAGAAACAATAACAGGGGTAGTCAGACACATGCAGAGTCGGGTCACTCACCCTCGACGGGTTATGGAGCGGGTAAGGAAGATAATGGGTCGGGTCGAACCCGCGACCCAGATAACTCACGTTTCTATGGAAACGCACCGCACCGCACCGAACCTAGGGTTCTCACACCGTGACGCCGGTGATACGTGCGGATGGGGAGAGAAGGGCACCGACTGAGAAGAACTGGGGGTTACGACATATTTCTTACCAAGAGTTGATGGACCAGAAAGCTAAGGGATTATGTTTCAGGTGTGGAGAGAGATTCCATCCTTTACATCAGTGCGCAGAAAAGCAATTATGGTTGTTGATATTGGATGACACGAAACAATAAATGATGAAGGGGAAATAATAGCTATTGAAGGCGATGAGGTTGGGGACGAAGAAGTGGCTCTGGAATGTCGAGCTATGGGGGTGTTCGGAATCACTAAAATCGTGCTATCTGAAAGTAAAACCATGAGGATAGAAGGGGAGATACGTGAGGTTCCTATTGTAGTGTTAGTGGATAGTGGCGCAAGCCATAATTTCATTTCTCCGAAGCTCGTTAGCGGATTGGGATTACAGATAGACATGACTAGGAGTTTGGAAGTTCGTTTGGGAGATGGCCACAAGGTGACAACAAATCAGAAGTGTATGGCTATTCCTATTCGGATGGGGGACTTAGAGCTGAGAATTGATGCATATATACTGGAATTGGGGGGAATGGATATCCTATTAAGGGTGGCTTGGTTGCAGACGTTGGGTAAAGTCATTGTTGACTGGAAAGAGATGACGATGCAGTTTCAATACAATGGGCGGAGTGTTGAATTATGTGGCAATACGGACAGCAGAGTAAGCTAACAGGGAGGAGTTAAGTATGCTGGAGGTCCAGCATCTCTGCATGGCTTATTAGAGTGCCTGACGAGTGACTCTCAAGTAGCTGAAGTTGTGGAGCCAACAGAAAATCAGCAGCCTCAATTGAACCAAAGGGAGCAGAAGGAGTTGAATCGGGTACTAACACAATTTTCAGAAGTATTCCAAGAGCTGAAAGGATTACCTCCCAAAATGAGGCATGCTCATCATATTGTATTGCAGCAAGGACATGGCCCTATCAGTGTAAGACCCTATAGATACCCTCACCACCACAAAGATGAAATTGAGAAACAAGTCCAACAGATGTTGCAAGTAGGTATCATAAGGCATAGTTCCAGTGCTTACTCTAGCCCAGTCATTTTAGTTAAAAAGAATGATGCATCTTGGAGAATGTGCGTTGATTATAGGGCATTAAATAGGATTACTATACAAGATAAGTATCCTATTTCGGTGGTAAATGAATTATTGGATGAATTGCATAATGCTCATGTTTTTTCTAAGTTAGACCTCAAATCCGGATATCATCAAATTAGGGTTGTGGAAGAAGACATACCCAAGACAGCTTTCCGGACTCATAACGATCATTACGAGTTTCTCGTGATGCCGTTCGGTTTAACCAATGCACCTACTACTTTTCAAGCGACAATGAATGATATCTTCAGGTCTTTCCTTAGAAAGTTTGTTTTGGTTTTTTTTGACGACATTCTGGTTTATAGTGCAGATTGGGATTCTCATATTATTCATTTATCACAAGTTTTGGAGGTATTACAAAACCAATTTGTAGCTAACAAACAGAAGTGCAGTTTCGGGAGACAAACAGTGGCATATTTGGGGCATATCATTTCTGGGAAGGGACTAGCTGTGGATCCTACTAAAATTAGTAGTGTGTTGGCATGGCCCATTCCTAGGAATGTTAAAGGGATAAGAGGATTCCTTGGATTGACGGGATACTACCGTAAGTTCATTATGAACTATGGTAAGATAGCTAAGCCGTTGACTGAAATGACTAAAAAAGAAGGGTTTCTCTTCCCAACTTTTCACAACCCTTTGAGATTGAATGTGGTGCATCAGGTAATGGAGTGGGTGCTGTCTTGATGCAAAATCAAAGACCAATAGCTTATTTCAGTAAAGCTTTTTCAGCTGGGAATCTGTCGAAGTCAGCGTATGAGAAAGAATTGATGGCTCTAGTATTGGCAGTGCACCATTGGCGCCACTACTTGCTTGGAAGACCTTTTGTAGTTTACTCATCAAAAAAGTTTACGTTACCTGTTGCAGCAACGAATTACTACAACAGATCAGCAGTGTTGGATAGCTAAACTATTGGGTTATCACTTCGAAATCATATATAAACCAGGTCCAGAAAACAAGGCAGCTGATGCCTTATCACGGGTTCATGATGAAGGGGAGTTTCAGACCACTATAATGTTTCCAGTGTGGACAAAAGGTAAGCAAATTCAGCAGGAGGTGCAACAGGATCCGACATTGTGTAACATTATTCGAGACCTGCAACAGAATCCTAATTCCAGACCAGGTTTTTCTTGGCATCAGGGGATTCTTCTGCACAAGGGAAGATTGGTTCTTTCAGCTACATCTCCTTTGGTTCCTTTGTTGCTAAAAGAATATCATTCTTCGCCTATGGGAGGACATTCAGGATTTTTACGCACTTATAGGCGAATTGCTAGTAATCTTTACTGGATTCGAATGAAGAAGTCTATTCAGGGCTTTGTCAAGTCTTGTGACACATGCCAGCAGAAAAAGTATGCTGCTACTTCTCTCGGGGGTCTGCTGCAACCTTTGCCCATTCCCAATCAAAATTGGGAAGATATCTCAATGGACTTCATAACGGGGCTTCCAAGGTCTAGAGGTTTTGAGGCAATGCTGGTCATGGTGGATAGGTTATCTAAGTATGGCTATTTCATCCTTTTAAAACATCCATATACTGCTAAGAGTGTGGCTGAGGTGTTTGTTAAGGAGATAGTCCGCTTACATGGAGTTCCGTTATCAATTGT
>JANZXR010000001.1:8896845-8908324 GCA_027575705.1 Erythroxylum echinodendron
TGCTCTAGATAGTATACAATACTATACATCTAGACTGTAATGATACATATACATTACGGCTATATTTCAATAAAACAGTAAATCTCTGGTATTTCAAGACTAGAGTTCTATCAGATACTTTTGATTGGAGGGAGACCTTAAAATGATCATTAACGGGACCAAGCTAGGTGGAACGAATGGAACTCTTATTAAAACTATTTTTACTACCATAATCTAATCCATATGGAGGGAGAGGAACAGAAGACTATATAAGGGAACCGAGGAAGACAAGTATCAGATAGCCGAACACATTGTTACTTGGGTTCGAGCAGCTTTCATAGCGCACAACAAACACAGCTCACTTAGTAATGCGATGAAGACCATTTGGACGCTGTAATTCAATTTTACAGAGTTCCTTTGGCATTTTACTGTAACCTCAGCATATGTTGAATGCAAACTAACAATGAGGCTCATTGTAATGTTCTAGTAGCTTTTGCTATGATTAATATAATTTCTTTCATTTTTCAAAAAAAAAGTTTTGGGATGGCTATGCCAGAAACTTAACTCAGTAGTATAGATAATCACATTTTGCCCTGAAATGGATCAAATCATCAAATAGATTTGAAAATTATAATTTATATGGTTCAATAAAATATTAAAAGAAGAAACATAACTTTAATTACTAAGGATGAGTCACACTTTTCTTTGTTTTATTATTCTCAAATAAGATCCGATAAAAGGAACCAATACAAGCTTAACAAGTCAACGGATCATGATCATACAATAAGAAGGGTTTCCATTTTTTCAAATGAACGATTTGAAGACATATTGGTTCTAACAGCTGATTTAGGCAGGCAAGTTAGTCAAAACAAAAAAAAACAAAAACAAAAAGGTAAAGATGTCTCTTTTCTCGTGAAAATAATTGGTTTTAAGATTATACAACTGATGTTTTTCATATTCATTCCTCTACATTCCAAAAGCAAATCGTCGATTTTTAAGGTATTCCCAATCTGTTATCAAATTTTGGATTCACCATCAACTAAAAACCACCAAAGGGGCATAAGTAAATGGAGAGAGAGAGAGAGGTTACCCAAGAAGCGGACTTGGACAGAACAGCGAAAGCGAAGCGGTGATCGGGATTGATAGAGAGCTTAGTGTTGATGAATAGTAGAATAGCTTGCTTCATGGCATCCAATCTTGTGAGAGGTCGGCCACTGGGACCCGTAGTTTTCATCTCCACCATGGACTCAGAGTCGACATCTATACAGAACATAATGTCCTCGCTATTAATTCTTGTGGGTTTCAACGTGTACCGCCCTCTTCCTCCAGCAACTCTCTCGCCCTCTACTGCCTCCATGTCCTCCACAAACCGGGGACTGATCGCTCTCTACGGACGAGTTATAAGTTTTCTTCGGTTACCATTTCTTTACAGGTAAGCTCTCAAAGTTTTAACCAACATCGTAAAAGATGAAAAATCATTTAATTACACGAAAATGTTTATAAATTGAAATTATTCAGAACACAAAATTTATATATATTATACATCACAACTATATATGGAAAATCATAATAACGTGATATGTTATATTGCTAGACATTATTCTTAGTTTATTATTATGAATTATTTAATTAAAGAATTAAAAATAAATTTAAAATAATTTTAATTTATTTAATTATAATTTACAATCGTCGTCAATATATTAAAAACTTAATTGATCACACATATAGAGAAGTTAAAAAGAGAAATTTCAATTTAAATTAAGATAAACTTAATTGTGAAGTTTGATAAATTTAACGGGTCAAATATGAGATATTTTATTTCAATAATTAAATTAAATTATAATTAAATTTTGACTTTAATTATAATTAAAATACTTAATTTTAATATAAATAAAACCCTAAAGTTTTTCTATTTATAGGAAATAAGTATAATGGAGTACTTAGCACTCATGCTTAATTTCTCTCAAAAGTTGACTTTTTTTTCCGCTGCTCTTTGAATATTGTTAGAGGCTCAATGTTTAAATGGGTCATAGTTGACTGATAGGAAAAAGTTTCGGTAAAAACTTGAATAAAAAACGACTTAATTACTTTATAATTCATGTTTTTTAAGTTATTCAATTATTACATTCCAATTAAAAAATCATAAAATTTTAATTTTTAGCTTTATTCATGATTAGATTGCGGTTAATTTCTTGATGGTAGTATTTGAGTCTCCTTTAATTAATTAACTTTATTGTTATTAATTTGATAAAATAAGGCTTCAAATATTTTTTTGTTGAATTAGAGTTTAATATTTTCATCCTTTTTTTTGTTTTAAGCTTCCTGGAAAACAACATTTATGCCTTTTGTTTAGTCTTTGCTTAGTTGATTTATTTTTTAAAACAACAAATTAGGATGCATGATCTCCTAAACCTGGAAACTAACATGCCTTAGTTTGTGTTTGGAAATAACATTGCACGACCCCTTATTGTCGAATAACGTTGTAGTTGTGTTCTACAACGTTATTCGACATTGCGTGTTTTCACGCAATAATTAGAGCTAGGGGACATGAATAATGATTATGCATGTCCCCTAGCTCTGGATTGGATATGTTTTGTGTGTGTGTTGGCTCTGGAATGAAGTTGAATTTGCGTGTTTTCATTCTAGTTTGGTGTTTATGCTTGGCAGTAGACGCTAGGCTTCTCCTACGGTGAGCTTCCACCAGTGATGAATATGGCCGCTAGTGATAAAGATGCCAATGGTGATTTGTCAATGACGGGGGTGACAGTCAACCAAAAGAAAAGGGGCAAAACACAACTAGAAGAGAAGAAAACATCTAGGACAAGTAAAGGTAGAAGCAACCCAGGTGGTAGCTGAAGGAGAATAAAAGGGAGGCGACGACACAAAAACAAAACCCTTGAACTTACAAAAATTCTTCTGGTGTGTATGCAGGCGCTAGAAAATCTCCACCTAATTTTTAATTTAAATTCTATAGGTTTTATGCTTTACTTTTTAGTTAAATTGTTTAAATTTCTAATAAATTTGAATTTTTTTTATTGTTTGAAATTGTTTTCAAAGAATTATTTTTATTAGGAATATTTTGGAATTTATTTTTTTCCCAAAGGAGATAAACGAGTAAACTAAATTAGCTATTAAAGCATTAATTAGAATCAAATAAAGGTTTTAAAAGATTTCTTTAATGATTTGATTATGTTAGAAATTATCAATATAATGAGATTATATTTCTTATAGGACCTAAAATTTAAAATTATAAACCCCTCAATTAAATATTAAGTATATGCTAAGAACGTGATGGTTGTCACATATTATTTAAGATTAAAATTAGAGTTCTATTTATTATATAATCCTTGTTCGGTAAACTCAAAACCTTTTTAATCCGAATTTGTTTTATCTTAAATTGATAGATCCTACTAAATTAAATTTGTATGATTTGGATGAATAAACTTATGAGTATGTAAATTTAGAGGAATATTAGGTAATATATATGCGATATGTTTTGGCAAATAGTTGTTATTTAACAAATATAAGAGTCACAAAAGAAATGATCATTTAAGTTTTTAACTACCTATTTTAAATTTAGTTGATTTATTTTTGTCGAGAAAACTCAAGATTAACTCTTTTTTAATCTGATCCTAGTCTACTGGGAAATTATTTGATAAAATTTTGATTTAAAAATGTGGGTTATTACTTGAATAAAATAGTAGGAGTAATCAAATATTTATTAAACTCCTTAGTTTATTTAATTTTGTTGCATAAACTAGTATTTACTCTCCTGTATCTTTTCCTTGTCAGAAGAAGATGAGTATTGATGTATCCCTAATAGGACTTTTGGATGCTAATAAGTTTACTAGACCTAACTTTATAGACTGGTTTTGAAGCTTTAAAATTGTTCTCAGGAAAGAAAATAAACAATATGTTTTTGACATTCCACTTCTATTGAAGCCTAATATGAATGTAGGCAATGAAGTGCAGGAGCCATATCAACATTATATTGATGAATTTGAACAAGATAAATAAATGACATTGGCTAGCTTATCTTCTAAGCTTTAGAAGTAGTATGAAAACATGGATGCTCTTACTATAATTATGCATCTCAAGGAATTGTTTGGTGCACAAAATAAGGTGGAAAGTTATAGGACTTCTAGAGCATTGTATCAATGTAATATGGAATAAAAATATTAAGTTGTATGTATAAGCTTTTCATGGTTTACTATGATTTCTTATATGACTCAAAAGGATGTGTTATTACGTGAACAACTGAATATGCTTAAGAATAAAGGTGGTTGCTTAAGAAGGAATCTAGTTCTATTCTTATTAAGGATTCTTCTGAGAGCAATGAAAAGAGCTATAAGAAGATTAAGAATAAGAAATATAAGGCTTTTACTAAAGTAGTAAAGACAAAAGGTAGTGTCAAGAATAAGTACATTAATAAGGGCACTTAGTTACATTATGAAGACAATGGTCACTAGAAGAGGGATTGCAAACTTGTCTTGCTAACATAAAAGATAAGAAGCTTAAGGAAGATATTTCTTATAGGTGTGTTTATGATTGAAATCAATCTTTATACTTATGTTCCATATTCTTAGGTGTAAAATACTAGATGTGGTTCTCATATTTGTAATAACATTTAGAAGTTAACAAGGAATAGATCATTGAGGAAAGGCTAAATAGACTTGCTAGTTGAAAATAGAGTACGAGTTGTTGGAACTTGTAGTATAGCTTTGCCTTTTGGCCTTAAACTAAACCTGGAAAAATGTTATTATGTTCTATTTATTACTAAAAACATCATTTCCATTTCTTATTTAAATTTGAATGGATTTTTCTTTACCATTAAGAATAAAATTTATTTTTTTTCATAAAGATGAATTTTATTATAGAACTGGATTACTTACAAGTAGTTTGTATGAATTAGATCTTGAAAGGCTAATCCTTAACATAAATAGCAGGAAAAGAAAGTTAAGTGAACAAAATCCATCTTATTTATAACATCGTTGGTTAGGTAATATCAACAAAACTAGATCACGAAGTTACATAAAGAAGAATATTTGGATCCTTTTGATTATGAATCATATGAAGTTTGTGAATCTTGTTTATTATGAAAGATGACCAAACTACCCTTTATTTTAAAAGGAGAGCATGCTAGTAAGTTTCTAAAGCTTATATATTCAGATGTTTTTGGCTCTATGTCTACTCACACTAGAGGTGGATACTCGTATTTCATTTAGTTTACAAATGATCATTCTAGATATGGTTTTAATCATTTGAAAAGTCCAAAGAATATAGACTTTAAATTAAGAAAATTGTTAGAAGTATTAAGACATTTAGATCTAATCGAGGTGGTGATTAATTGGACCACAAGTTTCTTAGTTACTTAAAAGAGAAGAAGATTCTCTCATAATGGAATCCTTTTTTAACTTCACAATATAATAAAGTGCCTAAAAGTGAAAATCATACTATAGTAGATATAATACATTCTATGATGAGTCATACAGTCCTTCCTTTCTCCATTTGGGGATATGCCTTAGAAACTGCCACATACCTTTTGAATAGAGTTCCATGTAAATTGGCTAAAAAGAGACCATATGAGATATGTAATGGTGGTAGATAAAAGTTTTCACACTTAAAGATTTGGGGATAAGACACTTATGTGAAGCGTGAAACATTTGATAAACTTCAAGCTAAATCAGTTAGATTTAAATTTGTGGAGTATCTAAAAAAGAGTATCAAATATCAATTTTATTGTCCTTTTGAGCAAAAGTTATTTGTCTCACATGCTGCATTACTAGAAAGAGAATTTATTCTCAAGGAAAGTACTAGGACTGAGGTAGAACTTAGAGAATTACAAGAACCATAAATTTACATCCAAATGGAAAAATAACCTCAAGTTGATACATATGATGTATAAATGAGGGTTCAAGAGACATATAATTTGTAACATATTAGTAGGATACATCGTCCCTCCTAGAATAGATCTATAAATTAAAAAGGGGAAGGATAATTTATCACTCATAGATGATGAGGTTACTATGTTTAAAGAAGCAATGTTTTACATTGATTCTTTAAAATGGCTTAAATCTATGGGATCTAAAATGGAATCCGTGTACATTAACCATGTATGGATTTTGGTAAATCCTCATGATGGTATTATAACTATTAGATGCAAGCAGGTTTTTAAGAGAAAAACTAACATGGTTAGTAATGTACAAATGTATAAAGCAAGTTTAGTGGCTAACGGTTACAAATAAAAACAAAGAGTTAGTTTTGATGAAACCTTTTGCTGGCGATTATATTTAAATCCATAAGGATCTTATTTGCTATAGCTACATATCATGATTACAAAATCTTATAAATGAATGTCAAAATAGCATTTTTCAATAGAAATTTACTTGAGGATGTGTATATGACACAACTTGATGGTTTTAAATCCAATAGATTTCTTAATCAAGTATACAATTTGCAAAAGTCTATTTATATACTTAAGCAAACACCATAGAGTTTGAGCATCCATTTGACGAGATAGTCGAAGAGTTTAATTCATAAGAATATGTATGAACCATATGTCTATAAAAAGGTCAATGAGAGTGCAATCATCTTTCTAGTGCTATATGTGAATGACATATTTCCGATTAGAAATGACATAAAAATTCTCTAATATGTCAAGATTTGGTAATATTTTAGGATAAAGATCTATTATGACAAATCAACAGAATGCTAAGCTTATCCCAATCTACGTGCATAGACAAAGTGTTAAAGAGGTTTAGTATGGAGAATTCCAAGAGAGGATTCTTACTTACATCACATGAGATTTCTCTTTCACATAATATATCTAAAGACACAAGAAGAAAGAAATAAAATGGATTATGTTCTATATACCTTGGCAATTGGATCAATCATGTATTCAATTCTACATACTAGACCAGATGTCTCTTATGATTTAAGCATAACGAGCAACTTTTAAGCCAATCGTAGTGGTATTCATTGGATGGCTGTGAAAAGTCTTAAAGTACTTGAAAAGGACTAAAGATTTTTTCTCATTCTATGGAGTAGTGAACTGAGTATTAGATTCATATGCTTGTTTTCAGTTTGATCCAGATGATACAAAGAATATTCCATTTTTCTTTATTATCATTGATTTGGGAAATTCTTAGCCAAGTTCAAATGAAACTTTGAAAATAGTTTTAAATTTCATTAAGAAAATCAATTACTAATAGTGCATAACTAATATAATTGGACTCAAATATAGTAGACATTAATTTCATACTCTATGTATAATTAGAAAATTGTATAATGAAAGGATTTAGTTATACTAAAAATTTATGTACGAAAAGGTTATCAAAAAAATTTGACATTCATAATATTTTAGTGGCCATAATTTGCTGATATATACCAACCTTAATCCATGGATATAAATGGTTTATTTAGAAAATTAAATATAAACTAAATGAGCTTTATTTGTCTAATCCTAAATATAGTTTAAGGTTATAATTTGCCAGGTAAAAGATATGGAGGTTTCTTATGGTTTAAGAAATTTTAGAAAACATTTTAATTTTCAAATTACTAAAAAAATTCTCATAGTATTTAATTTCCAAAAAAAACTCCTCCTAGATTTTAGTTAATAAATAATAATAATAGATAAAAGCATGAGCATAAGCATCACACATAAACCAATCAAATACTACTTGTATGATGATCTAACGTAACTTTTAAAATTAAACTGAACTAATTAGATCCAATCCAAACTAATAATTTATTATAGTTATCTTAAATGATTAATTTAAATAAAGTTTACTTGATTCATGTTAAGTTTAAGAGCTAATTTAGGTTACCACGTCAATAGCATTTGATTAGTTCATATATTATGTTCTTATAATGCATTTTTCATTTTTATTTATTTATCAAAGTCTAAGAGAAATGTTTTTTTAAAAATTAAGAACTAAGGCTTTTTTTTCAAATTATTTAAATATTATGAGTTTTTTAATGTTTCAAGAAACAGAAGGGAGGTCTATGCCTTTAACCTTAGTTTATATCCATTATTAATATATTTAGGAACCTAATATGTCACATGCAAAGAACCATTAAAGAAAGAAGAAAGTAATTTAATCAGGTTAAACTTAATTATAAAGTTTGAGCAATTTTAGGATCAAATATAAGATATTTATAAACAAGGTTCAATATTTGACATTTTATCTTATTTAGGCCCAATTGGTCTGTAATTAGAATTAATTGAAATTCTAATTAAATTTCAATTCAAATTGAGATTATATTTCAATTAAATTACAAAAGGTTCTATTAGAAATAGGTTTAGGCTCTTCAAAAGCTAACAATCTTTTCTTACCACTTTTTATGTCATTTATAAAGTTCTCTCAATCTATTAGTTTAGATATCATTAGAGGTTGAACACTTATACAATTATAGTGATTCATATATACTGTTTTAGAGAGAGGAGTTGTTGAAAATTGATGCTCAGCAAAAATTAAAACCTAACCTATACAACTAAACTTGCAGAAATGGTAAGGAAGGATCATATCCATAGAAAGTACATAAGTAACTTTTGTATTGAACTAATCAATGTAATAGGATGGAAGTTTGGATGAATTTAATTAATGAAATTAAATAACAAACTTATTAAATTAAACATATCAATTTTGCAAAGAGTAACTAATAGAATTAATATTAGTTCTTAGTTTATTGTTTTCATCCTTCTGTTTAAAATTATTAACCATGAATTAATAATAAGCTTTATTAATTCCAATTTCCCCTAGGTTGAAACTAATTAAAATAAGTTCTTTAATTAGATCTAATTATCAAATATCCTATAACAAGCTCCCTAGATTTAGGGCAAAAATAGCATTAAGAATTAAGAGAATAGGTTAATTTAAACATTAATCACACAAGCTCAAATTATTTAACTTATGAAATGTTATCCCTAATGACGCAAGATTATTAGTTTCCCACACAAGAGTTAGATTAACAATAAATATGAAATGTAATCAAAATTATGGCTATAAATCTATACATGAATGATCTAGTAGGCCCTATCAAAATCTTTGATACATAATTCATAGACTTTATACACATAATAACACAATCAGTTTCAAAAGAGAGATAGAAACAATGTTATTGTAATTGATCCTTGCACAAACATGTAATTAAGTCCCGATATCCCATTTAAATTGGAAGGAAGAGAATTAACCACTTATAGTTCTTCAAAACACACGTCTAAAGAGAAGCATATGCATTCCCTTAATTTGTCTCCTTTATATCCCCTATATTTGCCTCCTTAATTGCCTTTTATTTTTCATAGTTAGGATTTTTAGAGTGCATAGTCAGCCACACGACTGTGTAAGTGACCATTTGCTCTATTTCTCTAAAAGTCATAAAGACATACAATTTGAGAGAGTCATATTGACAACAGACATGACCATGTAAGTAACTCACACAAGTGTTTACATTTCCACATGGTTGAAATAGCATCTTCAAAATCATACACATTTGTAGTGACTTACAAGGTCCCTCACACAGTTGGGTAAGTCATATACACGAGTTTGTACTTCTTTATACAGATATGTATGCCTTTCAAATAACTCCAGTTCTTCTATTGTCTATCACAATTTCACCATAACTCATCTCCTTTTGATCGATGAAGGCAAATAAGACATAACATTAGTAAAACTATACTAAAGGTGAATTTATCTTTTTGTTGGTTTTTTTTCCAACTTGTTCCTAAACCAAAATATGAATGAAACTAAGTATCTTAGACTAAAAAGACATTAATCAGTAAGAATTAAGACATAAATAAATAAATAAATAATCTCTTATTAAATATCTCCACATTTAGATTTTTCCTATCCTCCAGTAATACTAAAGATCAAAATCAAAGCACTTCCTTTTTTACCATATTTCCTAAAAATCCTAAGAAATGAAGAATAACTTTAAAAACCATAACAAGAATTGAATATTCAATGTTTTACTAATAATAAATCAACAACTATTCCCTTTAAAAACTGAGCAATCTAAAAGTAGACTTTCATAAGTTATGTTTAGAAAGGAAACATATCTTTATGTACACTCAAACACCTTCAATGATTAAGACAATCTACAACGTTACAATTTTTTTAGTTCTCTAACACGAACGATTCACATGAATAACACAAATTAAAGGATTTTCATAATTGTAATAGGGCAAAAGGTTAAGGTAATAAATATTTGGGTCTTATAGTTCAAAATCAATCAAACTAGTGAAGCAAAAGAAAACACAACAGAGCATCGAGTGTAAAAATTAACATCTAATCAAATCTAGATATCATCAACTATGACGAATGTAAAAATCCCATTCCACATATTGTATTCAAGCCCTTAGACCAAAAACTGTATGAAGTATAAAGAATTAGAAGAAATCAGTCATAAGAGTAATGATGAACAATTTGTTACAACTATATAGAGTAACCCTTTGTAGTAGTTTCTTCCTTATTTTCATCACAATCAAGTCACCCATTCCTTATAACTTTAAGAGGAAAGAATAATATGAATTATTTGCAAAAAAAAGCTTTCCCTATTGAAAAATTCTTTTATTTTATTATATTAAAAATATAAATATGAAGAAACTACATCAATAATGGAACTCATTGATAGGGAAAAAATCACGTTCCATTATCCATAACTGTTAGAGTAATTCTCTAAAGGTAATTACCTTTAGCACTTTTGTACTAACTTTATTTTGATTAATAAAGCAAAAGACATTTTTTATTAATTTGATATTCATTTATATATGAATAGATATTGATCTTAAATTGAATTAATGAAATCCATGATACAAAATATAGCATAAAGGAAACTACGATGAGATCATGATAATGAGGCTCCTATCATGTGTGATTATGTTAGTATCTAAATAATCCCTAGTCATAGGATTAATAAGATAGGACATTATTAATCCAGATAGATTATTACATGTTATACTCTTTGATTTGATCAAGCAGTGGATCTTATGAACTGTAAATATGAGATATTTAGAGTTAACATGTAGATGCTTACTAAGGGTAATAAGTACATCAGATGACCCGCAATGAAATTATCATATATATGATCTATCAAATGTCAATGATCAATCTCATCATAGCAATGGTGCAAATATCCTTAAACTTGAAGCACTCAAGGATATCTTGTATACTAATCTTGTGTTTGACATCATTCCTTGTTACCTCAAGACGAGGTCACTCTTAGGGGTGGTAATTGAGTACAACTATTGGTATCCGAAGTTAACTGGGCAGCCAATAAAGAATTCACCACTTTTGATAGAAGGATATGATACCAACAGCCTCTTTCTGGGGTCATTACTTAGGAGTCTTTGGCCAGAGCAGTTATATATTATGAAGAGAGTATTCAATGACACGTAGAATATGAGATCCCAGAACAAGAACTAGCTGTTAGTAGTGTGCCCTAGGCCAATGGATATTTGTGATTCATGTATTAACATTATGACTTGTTAATAATATATTAT
>JANZXR010000001.1:8914051-8925411 GCA_027575705.1 Erythroxylum echinodendron
TCCCCAAAAATTATAATTAAAGCCTAATCACAATAAAAATAATAAAATTAATCCTCAAACAAATCGGGGTCCAACACTGAAAGTCTCTTCTATCCTTTACTTTGAGCTGGAAAATCTGCAACCTTGTTCTTGATAATTTTGTTATGATCTCCTTTTAATTATAATTATATAGTTGTCAGGTGATGTTTTAAACTTCTTTATATACTCTTGATTCTTTTAGGGTTTTGTCTATGGATTTTTTTCATATGTTTATCTTCCATAAATAACCCTAAAATGTCAAAAGTATGGAAAAAAAAACTCGCATCCTATAAAATAACCTGCAAGATCATACATAGCCATGCATGAACTACTCCCACACTCTGGCATGATTATGTTAGGGGCTTCCAACCTACTTCTTCCTTATTGTATGATCATGCCAGTCTTGTTTCTCTATATTTTTTGTCATATTTTCTTCTCTTTTCCCTATCTCCACTCATTATAAAACACATTAAACAATCCTTGAAATATATAATTAAGATCAAGCTCTTGCCTCAAACAATAATTAAAAAAAACACACATAAAAGCACTAACAAGAACATAAATATAAGTCTTAAGCACATGATTATTGTCTAAGAAAACACTTAAAACCCACCCTAACACTTATAAAGCATACTAAGTTTTACACCTATCAACTATAAGTTAACCTATAAGATGAAATTGGAATGCCATGATTAGTGACTAGTAAATGGTGTTTGCTGAAATCAGCAATGGTCTTGATCATCTGGTCCTAACCACTAGCATTATAGGAAATGTAGAAGGATCTCTTCTTAGGGTTCACTTCTAGCCCAGACATCATCTTAAACATCTTAGTTGCTTTCATTAAAGTAGTTAATAAAGTCTTATTAGCTTTAGACAATATTAACAAATCATCAGCAAAGCACATGTTGGTTATGCCTGGCCTCATACATTTTGAGTGAAATTTGAATTGCTTTATTCTCTCTAATATTTTTTTGAGAAGCTTATTGAAAACCTCCATAATAAGAAAAAAAAATGGTGAAGTGGGATGCCTAATGCCTTTACTACTTTTGAAAGATATTTTTAATTCACCATTTATAAGCACATTAAAGGTTGGAGTAGTGAAACAAAATTACATCCAGTCTATGAGCATTATAGGAAAATCCATTACTTTCATGATGTTCACTAGAAAGGACCAATCCACATTATCATATGCCTTTCTTTAATCAACTTTCAAGAAACAATTCTTGCCTCCTTTTTTACTAGAATAGCTCCTCAAAAATTCTTACATCAATAGTATATTACCACCCATCACTCTTCCTAAAATGTAAGCTCTATGTGCTATATCAGTGTGATTGATCAGGACTTTCTTTAGTCTATTGGATAGGATCTTGGAAATGATTTTGTAGATTACATTGCAGTGTGCAATGGTCCTAAAATTGTTAAAGTATTTCTAATCACCACCTTTTGGAGTTAGAATAATGAGGTTTCTATTGATCCATCCAAGTAGTTTCTAGTTTGTAAAGAATTATAAGATAATATCATGTACCATAAAGAAAAGAATGTTGAAACCATCTGGATATTGAGTTCTGTGGTGATTGAGTGCTTTCACTTCATCATTATCTATTTATTAAATTGACATAAGCTAGATCTCAACTTCTTATGTTGAAATGCATTTTCCCATAATGTCTTTTATTAAGCCAATAGAGGAGTGAGCATTTATGGAGGCATTCATGGTAGTTGAGAAGTAAGTAGAAACTTCCTCAAGAAGGAGTTTCTATTCAGAAATCATATGATTATCTCTCACAACACTAGAGGTTCTACTAATGCACCTTCTTAATAACAAAACTTTATAAAAGACGGTTGAGTTTTTGTCACCTTCTTTGAGCAAAGCTATCATGGATCTTTGCTTCATCAAGGAGTAATCACACAATAAGTCCTTTGAGAGATTAGAGACAATTAGCTTTTCATATTCTTAAAGACAAGTAGAAGTGGGATTTAAGTATAGTTCAGCTTGAATAAAGCTTAAAGCTACTTTGGCAATTAATAATAAATGTTTAGTGTTGCTATCATTTTCTTTTTGCATTTGCATAAGGAGACTTTGAATGATCTTCATTATTGTGACATAAACGAATTGTTTAGAGCCACAAACCTTATTTTTAATAACCTTTCAGATGATTTCATAAAAACTTGCCAAATTAATTAAAAATTGTTAAATTTGAATGGCAAATTAAAACTTCTAGAATTATTTTGAGTAATGGCAGAAGAGTGATCTAACAAACTTAAAGTACAGAAAATGGAAAATTAGTTTAGAAAGTCTTGGAACTATTGCAAATTGGCTAGGCTACAATCTAGTTTCTTCCTAATGAAACTTTCATCTTTTTGTTTTTTTGTTTCGAGTTAAGAAGTTTTCATTATATGGAATATCAGAGAGTTAGATGTTAGTGTGACATTTTCTTGGTGTCAAACAAGATTGTTTTGAAGAGTTCAAACCTTTAATCAATTCAGACAAGATGATGTTATTGAAATCACTGGTTAGTAACCTAGGTTTATGTATATTGCAAGCTAGTCTTTTATGTTTGTCCTAAATTTGAGATCTTTAATAGAAATTATTGTGTGCATGAATAAAGAAAACCATACAAGATTTCTTGGTTGCTTTATAATTAACTTTAACGTGAATCACTTGATTAGAGATATCAAAAATAGATACTTCCACTAATTGTTAATTATAATAAATTAAAATTCTTCCATTTAGGTGATGAGAGTGATTAGTAATCTACTTCCAATGAGAGTGAAACAATATTAGAATGTCACCTTTTTCTAGTTTGATTATAGAATCCAAAACTCTAGGAATTTTAAGCCTGTGTTCCAAAAATGAATTCCTTAAGCAAACATTTTGTCGAAGGAGTATTAGCTCCTCTTATGTTCCATACTAGAATCTTTATGTTATAGTGTCTAAAGCAGGAGGTTTTTCTTCCCACTAGATCTTTTCACTACAATTTTAAATCCTTGATCAGTCATATCATTGTTAGAGTCTTGTTGATTCTCTATTTGTGTTTCCTCGGTAATTTATTTATCAATTTTACTAATCACAAGTGTAGCACAATTCTTATTTATCTCATTAGGTTCACCATCATTTATACCTTACTTTTCCATATGTAAAGTATCATCATTTCTATTTTAATTTTGCTCACTTGAATCAATAGTTACAACCTAGGTTTCAATATTTTTAGTATTTGTCTTCTTGTTATTGTTTTCTTAACTTCTTTAAGTCCATTAGCTCTTGAAAGAAACCTATTTTGAAGCTCTTTCTAATAAGATGCCATTCCACTTTAGATTTCAACTTCTTTAGTTTCCAAATATAAGTAACTTTCAATGTGTCTTCTATAGTATCAAACTATTTATTGAATCTGGTAATAGGAATTGTATCAGGTAAATAAGTTATGGAGTTTACCAGAACACAAAATCTCATAAAGTTTATTCTTGAAGTCTTTATAGCTGCCTAATCTATGTAAATAGGTTTACCTATATAGCTCACAAAGCAACTTAGATCAC
Source organism: Erythroxylum echinodendron (assembly GCA_027575705.1). Lineage (NCBI taxonomy): Eukaryota > Viridiplantae > Streptophyta > Magnoliopsida > Malpighiales > Erythroxylaceae > Erythroxylum > Erythroxylum echinodendron. The sequence continues at coordinate 8,917,601 of JANZXR010000001.1, forward strand.
TTGTATTCTAATACTCTAAAGGTACTTTATAGATACGTATCCAAATTTTGTTGTTTTCCTATGTTATTTATTCTATGTTCTTCCCTGGCCTCCATGCTTGAAGTAAAAGAGGCTTCTTGTATACATGTCAAGGTCCATATTCAAGAAGCTTTATAGTAGCTTCTTTGCAACATAACTTGAAGAAAAATATGTCAATAGTGTTTTCTAACATGTCCTACAAACTATGATGCTTCCATCATGCCCAAACTAAACAGTGTTCAAGTATAAAACAATGTATTAATAAACTAGATCCAGGTAAGACATTCTTTACTACATTTTGACTTCACTCTAATTTAATGAACAATGCTAGTGCTTTGGATCGATAAGAATTCCTAAGTTACAATCATGTTCTCTCTTAAGCAAAACAATCCTTATTCTTATATCAGATTAATTGAAATCTCTTTCTAATCAAATCAACACAAGAATACATTATTCATATTCATGAATTCTTATGATAGGCTTTACCCTTACATAGGAAGATTGTGCAATTCTCACTTAAGTAACCTATTCAACTCACATTGTCTATATTATGATCGAAACTTACAAATTATCTTTTGATCTCAATGTGTGATTCTATTTATTAAATCTTTAACTATCTTTCTTTTAATTCAATCAGTATAAGAACATGATCAATTCTTAAGAAAACTAGAAATTTTATTAAACTGAAATATCAATTTAAAACATTACATCCTTGGGTCCATGCTACCTAGATCCATATCCAGGTTAGTTTATGAATAAAAAAGAAAAACAAACCAAAAACAAATAAGAATATATATATATATATACATATATATAACATCTTCATGAATCTTAAATCATTTAGATCTGGATGAATCTTGTTGAAATCTTTATTCCTCTTTAAATATAGCCTTTTCACTTTATCTCTAACTGTTTTTATTATCTTTGAGTTCACTCTTTTAGCTCCAAAACTCATATATGCCAAAAAAATGTCCTCTTTTTCCAATTGCCTCTTCTTTTAATAAATTGAACCTTAATTTATATTGTCAACACGATTCCACACAAGAATATATAGGTTTCTTGTTATTTTGTTATCAAAATGTAAAAATTTGTATATAAATCATCATTAATAGGGCTAAACATGAAACCGTGTTAGCATTATATTAGTGAACATAGGTTGAATGCATGGTATGTTGGTTATGCAAGGACAAATAGAATGCCCTTTCTTGGAACACCGCTTGAAAATAGTTGCATATTGATGTCATGTTCCCTAGATGATATATTTCTTAGGGAAATGAAATTGGATATAATGGAATATAGTTAACAACACAGTGTCATATTCCCATCATGTTCTTTAGCCTTTCGTCACATCTTTTAAAGTTGCTATAAACAAAGTCAATTCTTTTCCAAATTCACATTAGAGAGGCTAAAATAAGTCTTGATACAAAATATAACTCATTTTAAGTGCCAAATCTTACGAAAATACCCAAAACACAAGCAAAATGCTTTCGAACATCATGTTAAAAATAAAGTCTATTTAGCATATACCAATTATAGAGAGATCCATACCTTAGGACATATCTATGTCCCCAAACTATGGCCATTAGAAAAAAGGATACAAAGAGTCCTATATCTTGGGACATACTTATATCTTAGAATATATCTGAACCTAATGACTTTTTAGAAGCACTTATGACCAATTACAATGTCGTATCTAAAGTTTTACCCTAAAAAATTTAAAAGCCCAAAAGTTGCTATCATCGACATTGATATGATAAAATATATGATATTAGTTAAAAAGGTTAGCGGAGAGTAAGAGATCATATAGGGGATGTCATCCTTATAAACTAAAGAGAGTAGAGTCATTGCCTATAACAAGTACATCATAGGAGAGAGGAGGTTAGGTCAAGGCCATATCATAAAGTAATGTATGTCAAACTAAAACCTCGACAACTTATATAGGAATAGATTAAAAATATAGTCTATTGATTGAAGTGATAGTATGTATTCATTCATAATACACAACAAGAGCATGCCCTACAATTCAGTCAAATAAAGGATAGTTTGGATGCATATTTGCATGTCATACATCCTCCTTCACCTCATCAAATGATGATAGTACTTGTTGTAGATAGTGAATGATGATGCCATAACTTGTTGACCATGTTTCCTTCTTATTTTAATATTATCTTATTTACATTCATTACACATTTGGAACTATATTGTTTTTCTTCACTCTATATATTTTTCTTTTCACGTTTGAGGATATTTTCTTTAATTTTTGTGTTTTATTGTGTTTGTTTTTACTTTTCACAAGGTATAAATGAAATTTTTATACTCATCACATCTTTCTTGAACAATAAGAAACACTATCCCTTCTTTCTTACTTTTATTGTTCTTATTTGTTTCACTGGTACATTAAGAGCAATGTACAATTCAATTATGAGGAGGTGTTGTATTATTATTTTTGGTCTTATATTATCTTAATCAATTAATTTAATTGCAATTAGCCTAATAGTTGACAATTTTAAAAATGAATTATAAAGACCTAACATAAGTTAGATAGTGTTATAAGTTCGATTATGTTACATAATTAGTTATGAGCATTAACAATTAGTTTAGTTTCAATTTGATCCAATGGACTTGAGACGAATGCTTAACTTATAGAATAAAACCTTATGTATAATTTCAACCTAATTTGACTTAGGAGGTGAACCTTATCTTATTAAAAAAATGTGGGAATAAAGTGAGCATAAATAAATTCACTCTACTAAACTTAACTAAAGTAAAAAGGTTAAAGTTAAGAGTGGTGTTAGTATCTATTTGAATCGATGACCCAATTGAGTAACTAGGTATATTGTTAACAAGGTGTTTGCTTTAACATCAAAAGGTTAGGTGACTTTTCAAACACGCCCTTAATGCTCCAAAATAATATTAAAAATAAGTTCTTTAATTTACTTTCAATTTGGGCTATCAAAAATTTTGAATGTGGATGCTTCTAACTCATTTTTGTATATTGTATACATTAGGTTAAGTTATTGAGATTAAATTGATGTTGAAGGATTATAAGTTTAGGTTGAATCTAATTACAACTTATTGTAAGTACTTAAAGACCCAATTAGTTGATGAACAACCTGATTGAGCAAATGATGAATACTCTTGATTACTTTACTTGATTTATCTTGTGAAGTGGGATATCTATGTATATCTTTGATTGCTCTTAACGCAAATTTAATTAATACTGACAATTAGATCTAATATTAATTTATTTGTTGAAAATTCAAAAAGACTTGCTTGTGATGGACCATGATTTAGATATTAAGAGCTAAATGGGGTATGGAGATAGACCTACATGATCTTTCTAGTGCTAGGGTAAAACCTCATAGAAGTTCTCAAAACTTAATTCGTCAAGGAGGTGTTAACTTGTAAAAATACAAGTTGGCCAACCTAAAGACACGTAGTTATAACTTGAGATAATGTAATTTCACATTGTTTGAACTTTTAATGGTCTAAACAATAAATGAATTCTAAGTTTATTTAATCATGCCATCTAAGATAAAACTAGGAGTACTTATTTAAGCATTAATTATCATTAAATTTTATATTTGATTAATTTATTTTTATTTAGGTTTTATTTAATATTTTGTTACCCAATTTCATCAAATATCCTCTCTATTAATTATTTAAAATAGTTAGTAATAGTCAAGTTTATTAGATTCATCTAGCTTTCATATGAGATCGATTCTCTACTTACCATCATAGTACTTATCAATAATAGGTATACTTGCCTTAGTTTATGAATTGTTAATTTGTAATAGAGAAATCTTTAGTAAAAGAAAATTTTCAATAACATTGCTTTCTTTTAAAAGGTCATTTGATTTCACTTATATTTTTCTATTGTGATTTTTATTTTTCATTTTCTACTTTGAATTTTTTCTTTTTTAAATAAAAACCAAAACTTGTTTAGTTGTTGATGTAATTAATAATTATATTTTTATTACTGATAATAATTATATATTAGATAAAATTTTAAGAAATATTTTTTATCATTAAAAATTATATATTTTATTAATTAATAAATAATCCTTATTTATAAATTAGTATTTTTTAAATTATTAAAGCAAATTCTATAATATTAAACTATTTTATTTTATTTTATTTTATTTTTAAAATTAACATTTAAATTAAATATTAAAATTTAAATAATTCACAATTCTAAATAATAAATATATTATTAAATTAAATTATTCATAATTTATATTAATAATTAATATTAAATAATTAAATAATATATATTCAATTGAAGATAAATTATATTATAAAAATAAAAATGAAAAAACTATTTTTATGGTTTCATAAATTTCATGAATTAACCTTTTTACTATTGTCTGGTCCTTTCCTTAGGATTTTCTCTACCTTTGCATGAAAGAAAGAATAATAACTCTATTATGAATTTTCTTTTTAGTCCTTTGATATATATATATATATATATATATATATATATATATATATAGTATTTAGTTATGATTGCATGAGTAAATTAACGAGGTTTAATTATTGAATTAATTTAAAAAAACTCAAAATTTCTTCGATTTTTAATTATAACTCGAACTTTAAAAAATAATAATCAAATGCTCAAATTTTCTATTTTTTTCAATTCTAACTTAACGTTAGTATTCTCGTTATCTTTACTGACGTGGCAGTGCGATGTGTGCAGGGACATTAATCAATCAAGCACGTCAATAATGGTTACGATTCAAAAATCTGATTAAACGACTTCGTTTTTTTTAATGACTTAACCCCTTTCTTTTTCATGGCTCCCAACAGAGAAAAACTCGCCTCTTTTATAATCGTTAGTGTTGTCTTCTTCATTCTGGTCATTTCACTAGTTGGAGCTATCAAGATAACAGTAATGGTGAGTAGGATTATCAGAATCAAATGAAGCAGGTAAGGTTAAATCCGAAATGGGAACTGGCACTGACTCAACACTTTATCTTGGAGGTAGCCCTTTGGAGCCTCATGTCCATATTGCTTTCAGTTTTGTTCTCTAACCGTGTTTATTGTTGAGTTTCTATTGTCTTGAAAGTTCTTGGCATTAATTACGAAGGAGTAGCCATTGAAATAGCAGAAGCTGTTATCGAAGCTTTAAAAGGGGAACTTGCTTCTAGTGTAGTTAATGCACCCATGGTTACTAATGAGGTGCTAGTTATTTCGTTATTTTCATAAATTCACTATAGAGAGCGAAATATTAGTTATTAAAGTAAACTTATGGTCAACAATTGTCACTTATATATATATATATATATAGAGAGAGAGAGAGAGAGAGAATTTGCTTTCCTCATTTTGTAATGCAGTCAAATTCAGTGTTATGGTCCTAAAATAATTTTTACGCTATATTTAAAGTCGTCAAGGCAACTAGTTGAGTACCTAGTATGTTCTGTGTGCTTGTTGTGTCAAGAAATCAATTTTATCCCAGGAATTCATGTGTTATACAAATATAGTAGAGTTTTAATTCCACTTGGATGGACTTCCACTTCAGATTTTGTTAATAATTTGTGCATTAGAGGCACTTATATGTCTCTGTTTGTTCAAGAGCTAATTAACTCGTAATTTCAATGGGCTTCAAACATGTTGATGACATTTTTTAACATTTCATTTATAGTAGAAAACTAAAGTAATTATATTCACGTATTCATCGCTTGTGATTCTCATATTTAAGTCAAGCAAGAGCAGCCAACATATGTTAGTACGAGTATATAGCATACTATTCATAGCCAAATATCGATAGAAACAAAGGTGGATAGATGACTGGTCACTTATGGGTCAAAAGGGAGAGCCCAATGGAGAAGGTGAGAAATTGTTCATCTTGCTCCAAAAAGAGTGATTCTGGAAGCTGAAGCAGCCTGTTGGCTAGTGTAGCTGCTACTTTAAACCTGTAACTAATATCTCAAAACTCTGTTAGAGATTATTATAATGGTTAGAGATAAGGACTAGCCCAACAAATGACCATATCAGATCATAATCAGTAGGCTTATGATGCACATTATGTGACTTTGATGTTCCTTCTGTTGACTGTTCGTGATTGGGATCCGCAAAGATTTCAGCTTAGGCTAGGCAACTTCTTGTTCAATTAAATTTCTATTGGCAACATCCCTTTAGATGATAAAGTGAAAATTTGTGAATGAAGCTGATAATTTTGACATTCTGTTGAATATAAGTAGGATTGCTCAAGCGAGCTAAATGATTATTTTGTGATTGTTCCAATTAGATCCAAAGGCTTATTGAAATGCTTCAACAAATTTGTTGAGCTAGCTACTTGCTTTAATCAGTTTTTGAAGTTTCAAAGTCTCACAAGGGCTTTAACCATTAAGGATAGTCATATTCATAGATTAGCGCTAGAATAACATGCGTTGGCAATTAGGATAGGTACATTTTATTACCACATAACATAACACTGCAATATATTATAAACTGCTTTTGACAAATGACCAGAACGTAATAGAGGCAATAACAACACCCTATACTAAAGGTGAAAGCAAAGAGCAGAGGCACAAGGTTGGATCTTTATACTGCTCCCAAATAGCAACTTCCATTAACTCATCTTCAGTAGCATAACCCCTGAACATCCCATTAGTGTTAAACCTACAAGCTACCCTTCATTAAGCCTTCGTTGATCACATAGTCCACCGCCTCCTATAAACCCAACCCCTCTTATTTCACACCACAGCCATATCGCGTGCCAACGTCCCTCTTATGATGGCCTCTCCCTCTCCTATGCAAGGATTTCCACATAGATTACATGCATGTGTCCCTGCACCAATCAAGGGCGAGTCACCAATACGATTTGTCATCTTGTTCATTAGCCCACCTGTCCATGTGTCACCAAACTCCACCAGGACCCTACTCTCCATCTTATCCCCCAAAACCTCATTCTCTACTAAAGTCACTAAATGACCTGTGACTGCAGAGAAATGAGCAAAATGAAGAAGACGATAATGAAGATAACGAAAAATATGAGTTTTTCTCTTTTGGGAGTTGTGGAAAAGAAAGGGGATTAGGTCTTTAATTAAAAAACAACATCGTCTACTAAAGTCATTAAATGGGGTCGTTTAATTAATCAGAGATTTAAATCTTAACCACTACTGACGTGTCTTATTAATTAACGTTTTTGCATACGTAACATTATCACATCAGTAAAGATAATGGGAACATTAATATCAAGTTAGAATTGAAAAAAAAAATGAAAATTTAAACATTTTATTGTTACTTTTTAAAATTCGGACTATAATTAAAAAATTGATGAAAATTTAAGTTTTTTTATAATTAACCCTTAATTATTTTTTTGAAAACTGGGATGATGTATTTTTTTATAAGAAAGCTGGGAAGATGTACGTAAGTCAAATAAAATATTAAAATTGTCTCTAAGGGTGTTTGGTTGGACGTTAATTAATAGAACAGAATGGAATGGAACAGAAGGGAACAGCTTATAATGGAACATAATGTAATATAGTGAAAAGTTGTTTGAGAAGGATGGAAAGGTTCATAATGTAATGTAAAGACATTGTTTATAAGATGGATGGAATAGAATGGAATAGATAATAAATGACTATTATACCCCTAATATTAAAATAGTTGTTGCAAGTAGTTTAATGCTATGATTTTAAAACAGAAATCATGTCTAACAAAAAAATCACGCACAACTGTGACAAATAATTTTTTATATATTTTCTATTTTAAAATAAAAATTTTAATAAAAGTTTTATTATTTTATTATTAATTATATACAATTTATTATTAATTATATAAAAATATTA
>JANZXR010000001.1:8931543-8993950 GCA_027575705.1 Erythroxylum echinodendron
CAATGACAAATCCGAAATAGAGACGGTGAGACGTACCTAGTCGCTAAGGAAGGAATTCGAAGTTGCTTCACAGTAGCTGCCCATTTCTGCATCTATGGTGACTCCCAAGTCATGCTTACCTACATACATAGAGACAGTGAGAGAGACGAATAGAAGATGGAGAACATCCATTTCTGCATCTATGGCTACCCCAAGTCATGCTTACCTACATGCATAGAGACGGTGAGAGCCACGAAGAGAAGATGGAGAAGGAGAACATTCGATCGAGAGAGTCGGAACGAGTGAGAGCTACTTTACTAAATCTGACGAGTGACGAATGACGAATGACGATATATTTGATCAACCGGTAGATCCAATTGCTTAAAACTAGCCGGTTCTCCCATAAACTGGCCGATTTTTTAACTTAAAGGTTATTATATAGAATCGAACCGGACGACTGGCCGGTTCAAGGTTTTCTCGGTCAAACCGACAGGTCCGGTTCAGTTTTAAAAACATTAGTTTTTATAAACTAGAGATAGAACAAAAATGGATAATGTCAACAACCAAATACTGTTAAACATAAAATTTTTGTGTTTTCTTATCTGTCCCTATCCACGAAAACGTCAACTCTCGTCTCCATCCTTGTCCCTTTTTTGCGTAACGAAGTAAGTCGATAGAATTGTTTCTAAAAACATTTTAGATTAGTGGCTGGCGCGCTTTGGGGCCTTGATAATTTCGTCTAATCGGTTCAAATGAAGGAGGTGAAGTTTTTCAGGACTCTTTTTCCCTTGGATATCGCTCTTCTGCTTGTTGTACAATTGATTCATTCACAGCTTTTGGCTGCAGATTGTTGGCGATTAGAGCTGTTGGATGCTGTGGTGTTTGGTTGCGCTGTGCAGATTGAACTCTCCAAAATATGGTCAGTTTTGTCTCGACTTGTTATTATTCATTCTGGTGTTAGGTTGTTACTCTGAATTGGCTCCTTTGATGATGGGCCTGTGGCAGCAAGTACAGAGGTCCTCGATTGTGCTATTGTTGCCCCGCCAACCATCCAACAGAGATGGGACGTGACACCAACTATTGGTTTTATTTCTATCTGCATGAAGTCACATTTTGAAGAGCAGTTGATTGCTAATAAAGGATAGGACAAACGGTTGTGAGTCAAGACTCCCTTGGATTTGTTAGATGATAAATTAGAGTCTGTTAAGAGAGAGATTTCCCATTCTCTGTGACTACATTTATCCTTCCTTGAGGGAGGTTGAGTGCCCTAAAGGTATGCTCATCTTTGATACAACGTCGTTAGGTAAAGGAATTAAACCTTTTGTGCCCATAATCTTGTATTAATTTTATTCTAGACGATGTTATTTACATATTTCTTTTGGTTTTATATATTTATATGAATAAGATCACTTGTAATAAAGTTAGTATAGGATTAAGCACAAAAGGTCTCAGTTTTAAATAAAGGGAATCAAATCTTTTGTACCTATAATCTTATACTAATTCTATTTGAGGTAATCTTATTCGCATTTTTTAAAGTCTCATGTATTTATGTGAGTAAAATTACTTAGAATAATAAAGACACTCTTTTAATAGGTGAATTGACCAGACAATTTCGAAGGGTGGTCTTACATGGCTTCAACTTATGCAAGTTGTTCCATCATAATTATCTTTTGATGCATTTTGGATTTTGGTTTTGGACATGTGATTCTTCACATATTTGAAACTTATTTCGCCTTGTCATTGGAATGATTACCTTGCTCTTTCTTTTGCTGCTTCTCTTTTCTCCTTATTCCATCCGGCCACCTAACTGAGCTTTGTTGACTTATTTTGACTGGTTTGCCTTATGGCCCTTTTCAACCTGTCCTATCTTCAGTTTTTTTTTTAGTTTCCGTTTTGATATCTTATTTCTTTAATCTAGAATTGTTTCCGTTTGCACTTTTTTAGGACATTTTAAGCCTTCTTACGTTCATTTATAGACAGCTTCTTCTTTGGCTTCTAACCAACGGAAAGAATATCATATCGGATTAAAAATTTTAATGAACAAAAAAATTTTGTATTGAAGTTTGATACCAATTGGTATCGATTCTTTCAACCGGTATTGGTCTGTAATTAAATTATTGGTCAAGTTGGACATTCAACTGTTTTGATTCAAATTATTCCAAAGATATTTTATATATAATTATTATATCAAAATTGTATTAAAGGATGATCAATCAAATCTATTTTTGGATTCAATAAAAATTTAAAGAGGTGAATAAAATAATGTCTCAAATAATTAGATATATATGTAAAAAAATATATTTGATTACGCCTATTCTTAATCATAAAATGACATGACAAAGGGATTCATGCTTAAACATAGTATTTATTTAAATACGTTCGATCTTAGTAATAATCCATAACGATCAAAGTGAAATCGTGAGCCTATTAATGAAGTAAATTTAATGAACTAATAATTGATATCACAGAGAAGGTTTATAGACTAAAAAGTCTTGATCAATTATTTAATGTAGTTAAAATAACTGAAAATGGGATTGATCGATCAAATAAGGAAACTCAATGAAATGCATAATTGTCCCTATTTTATTTAATAATGATCTTACAAATTGACAATTACTTAAATATGTTCATATTACTGCAAGTGTCTAAGGATCAATAGGTCGTGTTCTATTACAATTCCTTGAAATATGTTAAGATAACATACTTTTTGAATGGGTATGGTGACAATTAGACACTACAATTCTATAAACAAGAATATGATACATAAGATAATATATAATTTAAAAATAAAAATAATAATAATATAAAAATATACTATACATAAAAAAACTCATTGAACCATTTTTATGATTTGATACATACTTTTATTATTTGATTTTTTATCCATTTTATATCAATTTTTATCAAATCCATTACTTGCTTACCATCTTTCTATATTTCAAGGAATTCTATATCAGTCTAACATATCTTAACTTTTTTTCTTAGAAATAACTAAACCATGTTGTTCACATAGATCTAGAAATTTATTGAGATGTATAATAAGTTGAGTAATATGATCACTAGTTATTAAAAGATCACCCACATAACAAGGTATGAAATTATGATACTTGAAGATATCATCCATTTTCTTTTGAAATATCTGTGGGTCAATTTTTAAATCAAAAGGCATAACTATCTATTTATAATGATTTTGTGGAGTAGCGAAACAGTATATAAAATACTATCATTATTTATTTTTATCTGCCAAAATTTACTCTTATACTTAAGTTCAGAAAAAAAATTCCTCTTGCTAAGTTTATTAAAGTTTCTTATGAGATAAGAAGTATCCATCAAATAATGTATTATCATTTAATTTTTTGTAATTTACTTCCATTTTAGCTTTATTTTTAATTAGTAATCTAGTATCAAATTTGGTACTTCATTCATAATATTACTTATATTCTTTTTTCATGCATCAAATTCATTTCATATATGCTTAATTTTTATAGTCATTGAAACGAAATCTTTTAGAGCCATTGTAAGTTTTAATTCTTTGTTGGGTTGTGAAAAAAAATTATTAAAGAACATCAAGAAGTGTTTTAGTGGGTTGTTTTTTTAGAACAAATGATGACTTTCTGATAACAATAATCTCTTATTATCACCCTTCTGAAGTCCGAACTCCTCATAATTCACTCACTCTCTCCAAAATTTTCTTTTCTTTGTATAGTTACAGTGTATAGTTACAGTGCATGTATGTGGAGATAATCACCATCGCAGTTGATGGATCTAGCGCCCAGAGATTTTGCTTACTTAGCCTCTAGCTTAATTTTTTCGTGTTCTTCTACTATGTTGGACCTCACAGCAACAGATGCTGTGTTAAGATCAATCGACTTAAAATTTTTATTTTATGTGATAAAAGGTAACGAAATCTTGGCTAGTTACCAATCACAACCTCAATTTTATTAAAGAACTTAATATGCGACTAATTATGGTTCAAAACTCATTGTCTATTTGCTCGTTAATAGCATGCCTCTAATTTCTTCAATTATCGGCATTTTGTTGGTTTATACCTTATAGCCAACCGTTTCGTTATGGTTTAGTGACAAAATAATTTGAAGGCAATTATTATCATATACATGTGATAATTATACATTATAAATAAATTATAATGAGATTATAACCATGAGATTCATATTACATTTATAAATTGTAAATGAATTATAATAAGATTATAATTATAAGATTCATATTACATTTATAATTATGAGATTCATATTGCATTTAAGTCTTATCCCTAAATTATTCCTAGTTATTGTTTCATTAAGACTGAGCATTAATAGAATATTAAAAGATTAGCACATGTTATGTTTTTCTTTATAAAGAAAATAGTAGCTCTCACAGACTAAGGTATGGAGATACTTTAAAAAAACGTGTAGGTGTTCATTAGAGAACAAGTTCATTAAACATACCCAATATGAGAAATCTATTTAGAACATTACTTGTATGTCTATGAAAATTTTCATTGGGATGATTGTATAAGTAATTCTTTGATTTGAGGTCTCCAAATTTATATTGTATAGGGTTTGCTATATTTGATACTACTTATAACCTATTCTACTAATGGTTAGTTTAGTCGGTGGCCAATAGATGTAACATGAATTATATGAAAATAGTTGAGTGATCAAGATAGGATTTGTCACTATAAAGTAACTAGGGATAATGTTCTATTGTTTTCAATTAACTTTGATTTGAGAAATCCTTAGTCAAAGTAGAAAGATATTTTGTAAATACTTTAAAAATGTCATTAATTGAATAAATAGCTAATGGTAAAGAACTAATATGATTGGAGTAGACATCAATTTCATACCTTATGTCTAATCGAAATATTGCATAATGAAAAGATTGCATTATACAGAAAAATCATGTACGAAAAGGTTAGTTAAAACTATTTTGACATTCTTAAATCTTTAGGTAGTCATGATGTGTTACTAGACGCCAATCTTAATCTATGAATAATAACTTAAAAGAGTTCAATTTATCTAATCATAAATATGATTTAGGATTGAGGGTTATAATTTGTATACATTGCCAATATATTTAGGAACTTAATAGGTCTCATATAAAGAACGAGTTGAAGAGAGTAAAGATATTTTAATCAAGTTGGACTTGATTGTAAAATTTTGAGAAATTTATGATTAAAGATGAGATATTTAATAATTAAGGATCAATATGAAATATTACATCTTATTTGAGCATAATTGATATTTAATTAGAATTTTATAATTTTAATTAATGTTTAATTAAAATTAGAATTTAATTTCAATTAAATTACTAAAATGTTCAAAATTTATTATAAATAGGCTTAAACTCTAATTGAGCTAACATTTCTCGATTAACCCTTTATATAAGAGTTACAAAGTTTCCTCAATATGTTTCGAAAATGTTGTTAAAGGCTGGACACTTGTGCGACTACGGTGGTTGAAATAAATCAATTTTGGAGACAGTTTGAAGATAATGACAAGAATATGGTAAGGTATGAATAAAGATTTAATTTCAATTAAATTACTAAAATGTTCAAAATTTATTATAAATAGGCTTAAGCTCTAATTGAGCTAATATTTCTCGATTAACCTTTTATATAAGAGTTACAAAGTTTCCTCAATATGTTTCGAAAATGTTGTTAAAGGCTAGACACTTGTGCGATTACGGTGGTTAAAATAAATCAATTTTGGAGACGGTTTGAAGATAATGACAAGAATATGATAAGGTATGAATAAAGATTTATCCTTTATTATGATTTAATTATTAATTATTTTATAGAGTTAAAGTAATCTTAATTTTTAGCAAATTAAAATACTAAAAATTTTGTAATTATTTTATTGCATTTGTGATCAAATCTCCTCTCAATTTTCCAACAAAGTATCAGAGTGAACTTTCAGTCTATGATTGGAATAAATTGCTTGATTGTTATTGATTAATTTTAGAATTGAAATCGCAACTATGCATGCATGATTAAACAATTTGAAAAGTTTGGATCGAATATTCTAAAATCTTTTGTTCAATTTAGAATTGAAAAACTATTTTTTAAAACAACAAAAACACCTGAAACCTAGAATTTATAATCTGAAATAACCATTAATACTAGAAATTTTCCAGAATAAGAATAAGGCATGCGATGCTTATAGACAAGAATGGAAAAATAAGCTTCTTACGGCTGCATTTGGAAGCTAGTGAAGAGATCCATGTAGGAGTCACCCAGAATAAGTCATGCTACTAGTTTTGTGTGTATTGGTTTTGTTATTATTGGTTTAAGAAAAAGCATGGAAGTTTCTAGAGATGTCGGCCATGGTTGCTTCGATAAAGGTGCAGTTGGCTAGATATTGGGTGACTTGGGCTTTTTCTAGCAGATATGCAAAATTGGCATACTGGCCAGAGGTTTGAGAAGCAGCGGTTGGTGGCTAGAAAGTTGTGATGGGGGCTACTCCATATGGCAGTGCAACAAGGACGGTAGCGACACAAGGAAAAGGCGTCGATGGCCAGGCATGGTAGCTGTAGGTGCAAAATTGGTGAAGCTGGCAGTAATGTGGACCTACGATGGTGGCAACAACAGTGGCGTGAGATGTCGTTGGAGAAAAGGAGGCTGGTGGTGGCATAGCATATGACAACGACAGCTTTTGTAGTTCGGCTGCTCTCCCGTAGTGTGTGAAGGTGGTGGAGCCGACATTAAATCAACGGTGGCATCTAGGGTTTTTTGTATTATGTTTAGTGCTTCCATAAAGAAGAAGGGTGCTTTTGAATACTTGGAAAAACTTATCTTAGGTCTGGAATTGGCTTATTTTAGGACTAGAATAAGTGGAGTTTGGTGATAAGGATAATATTATCCTGAGGTTAGAATAAAGCATGTTTGGGTAATGAGTTTAAGTATGACTTAAACATAAAAAGGAATAATTTAAATAAGGAATAATGTATTCTTAATTTAATTAAATTGCAAACATGATTTTAATTGTTTTAAAAAAATTAACATTCAATTCCAAAATTAAGTTAATTATTTTTTAAATATGATTAATATTAATAATTATATTGGTTTTTAATTAATTTTAGAATAGTAATTTCTAAAATTAGAATTAATTAGTTTTAATTATATTAAAATTAATTAATTAGGCTCCTTAAAATTAAGAAAAGTGTTTTCTTAAATAATTAAGAAAGATGCTTCTTAATTAAATTCATTTATTTCAATTTGATTGAAATGAATTAAATTTATTAAATTTATATGTTTGGAGAATTATTATCCGTTTATTTATAAATTGTTTCTTATTTGTAAATAATAAGTTTCTTGATTTATTAGAAAATACAATTTTTAATTAAATTTTGAACAGTGTTTTATTGATTAATTAAGAAAAATGAGTTTTCTTTAATATTTTGAAAATAGTATTCTAATTTATTAAGCAAAGACTTTTTAATTAATTAATAAATCAATCTCTAAATAAATAATAAAATATCTTTCTTAATTAAGTAAAAGAGTTTTGTTTAATTTTAAAAATGCTTTCCTTTTAATATTAGAAAAAAGTTTTCTAATTAAGGAAAAGGAATTTCTATTTAGATTAGAAATAGTTTTCTAATTGGATTAGAATGTATTACTTATATAATTTTAAAAAATAGTGTCTCTAAATTAAAATAAGTCAACTTCATAATTTATTGAAATTTTTTATTTAAATTTTGTTAAAAGAGTCAAGATAATTGAAAATAGTTTCCAATTGGATTTGAAAAATGTTTTCAAATCAAATTAAATTTATATTTTAAATACGAATTTAATACATTAAGGAATCAATGAGTTTAATCTAATTTAATTTTTTCAAAGAGTTGGAAATATTATTTTAGATTATGAAGATTAATATCTACAATCAATCAAAGTTTGATATTTTATGCATATAATTTGATTATGAGTGCATAAGTTGCATACTTTATTTATATGCTTGATATATATATTGGATGCATGTTAAATTGTATATTTTATATGTTTGATATTTTACAAGCAATTTTATGTTTAATAAGACAAATAGAATTAAATTTTTAATTAAAAATATTAAGTATATGTTGAGAACGTGATTGTTGCCTTTATTTGTTATAAGAACAAATCAGTTAAAACGACCTTGAGTTTTCTCAACAAACCTAACAATAAACTTGAGTTTGTTGATAACTAGTATATGTTTAGTCTTATGATAATGTGTTATGCTTTTCTAAATTTATGTGATTTGCAAGAGCAAACTCATGATCACATAAATTTAGAAGCGGGGTTAGGAATAACATATAAGAGTTTTCACCTAACAGATCTATGAATCATATGGCATGTGATTGATAAAATTATTATCTACCTAATTTAAGTTTAGTTGGTTTGTTGAACAAACTTAAGATCAACTAAACTTGAATGGGATCCTAGCCCACTATAATGACTAGGGTAATCTTTTCGAATATTAGGAAGGTTATTATTTCGAATAAAATAGTGAGAGTAACCAAATACATGATTAAAGTCCTAATCTTATTTGGTAGTCATGACATATAATTAAATTACTTGCTTTTCTTACATTTATTTTCTGTTCTGAGGGGAATTTACCTTTTTTAGTATAGTTGATATTAAGTTAGTGAACCAAATTTCTTAGACATAGTTTATGTTTGAGAAGAGTTATCAAAATTAGATAAGAAAAATTGTAGGCCCATTTTGTAATTTTGCTATAATCTCTATTAAGGATTAGGTAACAAAATTTTAGAGATATATTAAAATCATAAAGATTATAAAATGTATTGACATTTTCAGTTGATTAACATCTTACAAACTTTAATGACAACTTGTAAGATATATGTCAACGTCATTATGTCAACATCATGATGGCAAGATGCAAGAGGTTGCATAGAGTATAGCTGAAAGGTATAATATTTTGATGAAATTTTTTCATTCAATTTACCGTACTAAAAGCATAAACATGGAAATCAATTAAAGGCTTTGTTATAGTATGATAATAGTTATCATAAGAGGAAATAACTCCATCGCTTTTCTTGCCTATATGTGAAATGATATACATCATATGTATTTCGAGTTCATGTTCATAAGTATTTGATACTGAATTTAGATTCAACAGTATAATGTTTAAGGCATGATAAAAAATGCATTGTTGAATAAAATTACTTGATCCAATTTTATAGAAATAGATTGTATATCTTGGATCAAAAGAGAATTATGCTTATCATAAGTGGAAAGAATACAAACTTGGATAACCGAGACTATCCTTTTATGCTATGTTTGTTAAATTAATATAACACAAATCATAGAGGTTATATACTAGGATATATGTATTCTTTTGATTATGAATCGTATGAAACTTGTGAAACTGTCAAGTTGAAGAATAACCAAATCAACCTTTGGTGAAAAAATGATGATGGTATTGAATTGTTAGATCTTACATATGTGATGTATTGGATGAAATGACAATTCATAAAAGGCTAATATTTATATTTCATTAGATTACTAATGACTTTATATGATATAGTCATATGTATAATGAAACAATGATTTAAAATTTTGAAAAGTTCAAATTATTTAAATCTAAGTAGAAATTAAGCATTGAGAATGGTAAAGTACTTAGATAAGATCGCTTTGGTGAGTTTTAAATTTTCGGTTATCCATAAGGAATGAAATTCTCTATTGAGCACCTTTATAACAAAATTCTATAAAAGTATGGATTTATATAAGGAGGAAAATACAATATAAGATATTATATGATGCAATATTATTTTCCTATAGTTCTACCTAATATAGTGACTTGCTTTCAATAGTTCCAATTGAATCAATTAACAAGACTTCACATCAGATATTGAATGCTAAGACTTTGAAAGAGTCAAATTTAATGATTTATGCTTAGCTAAAGCATGTATTATCCATTAAGTTTATAACTAAATTGGGTAATCAATAGTTATAAGATATCCAAAAGGTTGGATATAATCTTACAGACCTATTGAACAAATTGTTTGCTTTAATATATACTTATAGGAGAATGATTCTCAAAATAAGTAGCAGGAGTAAGATAAAATTTGAAAATTTAAAATCTCGTGATAGTACATCCAATTGGAACCAATGCCTTTGTTGATACATTTGATGTATATTTGAAGGGCTACAAGACATTTAAAGATTCACTTTTATGACGAATTCAAAGATTTTTTTAGAGATGATTGTGAATTTATCATGTTTACAAGAAGGTTAGTGGGAGTTTATTTGTCCTCTTCAGTGGGAGTATGTAGACATATTGCTTATATAAAACAATAATTGTAATTTTCAATTTTTGAAAATATAATTGTCCAAGAACAACTTTGCTGGATAAGAAAAAGGTAATAACTTAATTATAGGAATTAGATCGATATAGATAGATTGGAAGTTGTCAAGTACATACATAATGTATTAAAGATGTGTATTTAAGATATATGATGCTTATAAAGTATTAAAAATGTCTATTATTCTATGTATGAGCTAATGTTTTAGTTCAAGGTGATAAGGACATTTACTTTAGAAGTAAATCCTGATTAAGGTATATTTTACTTAGAACAATATCATTTCAAGATTAGAAAGGTTGAAATGTAGTAATCATTGATAATTAAGTTATAATAAAATTTGCATTTAATGGAAATGATTAATTGGATCAATAAGTTCTTTAGTGAACTTGATACAGTTCTTTGGATTGTTCAAGACACTAATGTATTATGAAATATTAGACCAATGGGCAGCTAAGTTCTCATCATTATTTTGGAATATTTTCTTAATTATAATGATAAGTAAGATAAAAGTTGTAAGATTTAAGCAAGTGCTCACTACAGAGAATCATTTAGAATTATCTTATTAATCCATTGTCCTAGCACTAGCATGATCATCACATGGTGATAGTATATAAGATACTTAAATGATTGGCTTATTACAAGTAGGATATTATTAGTTTATGCCTTATAGCCAATCAATTGGTTGTAGTTTATCACAAAATAATTTAAAGACATTATTTATCTTATACATATTTAGATGTATATGATAAATTCTGTGGGATAATTATACATTGCAAATGAAATTATTATATTATAATAATGAGATTCATATTACATTCATGTATTATCCCTAAATGGTTCCTAGTCATTGTTCTATAAAGACTAGACATTAGTACATTATGTTTTTCCTTATGAAGGAAGTAATTGATCTCATAGACTAAAATATAGAGATAGTTAAACAAACGTGTGGGTGTTTGTTAGAGAACAAATTCACTGAATTGAACCCATATGAGAAATCCATTTGGAATATTACTTATATCTCTATGAAATTTCTGATTGTGATAATTGTATAAGTAATCCTTTGACTTGAGGCCTCCAAAGTTGTCTTATATATATTAGAGTAGTGTTCTAAAAGCAATCACCTTTATTACTTTTGTACAAACTTTATTTTGATTAATAAAGAGAAAGGCTATTTTTCATTAATTTGATATTCGTTTATATATATGAATTGATGTCGATCTTAAATCGAATTAATGAAGTCCATGATACAAAACATAGCATGAAGGAGATCATGATAATGAGATTTCTATCATGTGCAATTATGATAGTATCTAAATAATCCTTAGTCATAGGATTAATAGGAGAGGACATATTAATCTAGATAGACTAGCATATGTTATACTCCTTGAATTTGATCAAGCAGTGGATCTCACAAGCTGTAAGCATAAGATGTTTAGAGTTAACATGTAGATGTTTACTAAGAGTAGTAAGTACATCGAACGACTCGCTATAAGATTATCATATGGATGATCTATCAATTGTCAATGATCAATCTCATTATAGCAATGGTGAAAATATCCATAGACTTGAGGTATTCAAGGATATCTTGGATATTAATCTTGTGATTTGATATCATTCCTTGTTACCTCAAGACGAGGTCACTTTTAGGGTTGTGATTGAGTATAGCTATTAGTGTTCAAAGGTAATTGGGTAGTCAATAAAGGATTCACCACTTTTGATAGAAGGAGATAATATCCACGACCTCTTATCGAGGTCATTGCTAAGGAGTATCTAGCCAGAACAATTATGTTTCATGAAGAGAGTCTTTAATGACATATAGAGTAATGAGATCCTAGGACAAAAACTAACATCACTTGGACTAGATGTGGCATAGTCAGTCTAGTGAGAGTTGACATATAACCCATACTCTGAATCAAGTGGGGTATAGTATAGTGAAAGGAAGAATTACACAGTAATTGTCTATGGAAAGGTTCGTAAATTGGATAATTAACTATCGAAGAGTTCGTTTGTCAACCCAACTATAGTCCGGTAAATTGGCATCATGAAACCCTTTATGGTTAGCTTAAATTAAGAGTTAATTCAAGTGCTTAAAATAACTGGGAACCTAAGATTCACATGCATAAAAGATCGGATGAAAAACATAGTATGTATGACTGGATCCAAGTAGGCCATGATAATGGCTCATAGGTTACGATCGTGACCAAAGGCAATGCTAAATTTTAAGTAGGCCACGATCGTGACCGAAGGCACGACCTAGGTACATAAATGAGTTCTTCACTTATATACAAGGAGTCTAACTGTTTCTTACACACTTAAGTGAGAGGATAAGGGCTCTAAAAGAGTTCTAGAGTGAAAGAGAGGTGTCTTGAGTCTTGTTTATGCAATTTATGCACTTGTTGTATGAATCAAAGTGCATGCAATAAGAGTTTTGATCTTTCTTTTAATTTTTAGCATCCAATTATCTAGTTTGGTTCTCAAATCACCCTTACACGTTGTTTCTTCTTCATCGTTGCGTGTTCTTAGCTGATCAAGGAAGGGTTTGGTGTTTGCAACAACCCAAACAAGGAGAAGAAACAAGAAAGGAGGAGAAACAAAAGGTAAAAGGTTTTATATTTCATGTTCTTGATATATGTCTATGCATGTGTGAGTGATTCTACCTTTCCAGGTTATTATGATGTCGAAATTAAGATCCTGACACTTCCACTGCATTCTCATGCATGTGATGTATATGTTCATAGCAAACCCAATAATATAGTGATTTTCATGTTTTGATATTACTTATAACCTATTCTGATAATAAGGAGTTCAGTCAGTAGTCACTAAATGTAGTATAAATGATATGTAAGTAGTTGAATGATCAAGATAGGATTCATCACTCTAAAGTTATAGAGAATGTTCTGTTGTTCTCAATTAGTATTGATTTAGGAAATCCTTGGCCAAGGTAGAATGATGTTTTTGTAAATAGCTTACAAATGTCATTAATTGAATCAATAGCTAATAGTGGAGAACTAATATGATTCGAATCAAAATAGAGTAGACATTAATTCCATGCTATATTCTAATTGAAACATTGTATGATGAAATGGTTTAATTATATGAAAAAATCATACAGGAAAAGGTTAGTTAAAACCACTTTGACATTGATAAATATTTGGGTGGTCAATGATGCGTTGCTAGATGCCAATCTTGATTTATAGGTATAGGTTGTTTAATTATAGAATTAAAGATAAATTAAATGAGTTTAATTTATCTAATCCTAAATATAATTTTAGGGTTATAATTTGTATCCATTTCTAATATAGTTAGGAACCTAATGGATCTCACTTAAAGAATGAGTTAAAGAGAGCAAAGACATTTAATTGGATATTTTGCAAAGTTCTCTCAAACTGTTCTATAGATACGGTTAGAGACTAGACATTTATATAACTACAATGGTTGAGATGGATCGATTTTAAAAATGGTTCGAGAGATATGACAAGAATATGATCAAGCTTTAGAATAAGGTATGAATTAAGATTCATGCTTTATTATAATTTAATTATTAATCTTTTTATAGAATTAAAGTGATCTTGATTTTTGACAAACAAAAATATGAAAATTTTTAATAATTATTTCACTGCAGTTAGGATTGGATCTCTTCCCAATTTCCCAACACATGTCACTGTGGTATGCCATCATCTATTTGTTTCATTAGATCTAAATTACGACAAGTCTGTCTTTTTTCATACTGGGGTGTAAAGATGCTTTGGGTCAACATAGTTAACTACTATGTTTTTAAAAGTTGGAATCTTCAAAATGCAAGGAAAGTAAGAAACTGTGCAATCTCCATCATGTTTCAGTTTATGCTTTTGGCACAGTGAATTGAAATTATGTTAAATTTTGACTGAGTCATTGGCCATATGCCAAAAGAATAAAACTTCTTATTCTTTTAACTTTTTGACATTGTTCTATTTACATGTTTATGGATTCTAACTTGTTATTATGGAGTTCAACTTCTTTCTTATTTTGTCTGTTTATTCATAACAAGATAGTAAATTTCATGCCAAGTAGTGACCTTTAAATTTGTACAACTAATATTCCTTTTCTTTCTTTTTTTAGTTTCCCTTAATAAGACGAAACCTAAATCATTTAAATTATCATATTGTATGCTTGCTTAGCTATAGAAAAGAGTCTAAGTACTAAAGTAAGTTTTGGTTTTATTTCTTTTTAAGTAGAATGGATGGCTCTAGAAGTGCTACAAATTGAATCTTGAAATGAAAAGTACACACTTCTATACAATAAAAGTTGTGAATTTGGTTAGTATTAGTTTGTAGTTTCTTATCAAATTTTTGTAAATGAATGATCATTTTGCAAGAGTGATGTGTATAGTTTTGGGGTTATACTATAGGAGTTCACTAAACTGCAACAATCATAGGAAGGGATGAACCGATTCTTTGTTAATGTTGTTAGATTTTAACATGGTCATTTTGATATTTTAGATGATATTGATCCTACACTTGTTCATATTACTAGGAAGTGTTGGAAAACGTGAGTGATATAAAATTGGAGAATGAGAGAGAAAATGCTTTATCTTTTCCCACTACCCTCCTCTTTTCAATTTTCACTTCTTTTAACTTTTTGTTGTTTTCTTTTTAAAACTTTTATGCATATCGTTCACTAGTTTTTGGAGATACTTATTATGACATTTTCCTCTTCCTCCATTCTTTCTCTATCCCCTTCTATTACTTTGCAATTCAAGAATTCGTTTAATTTTTTTCTTCATATTCTTGTACTTAATCAAACTCCCTATTTTCTTCCTCTTCTAATTTGAACCCCCTATTTAGGCTCCCTTAATTCCTCTCTCATCTTTTAACTTACCAGCTCTTTTTATCTCCTATCTTTTGACAATTCTTCCTTCAACATTGTCCCATCTCCTTTCACTGCCAACCTTAACCTTAAAGTTAATCCAAAACCATAGCACGCTTATTGACCTCCTAATTACTAGCTTATTTAAGAAAAAATTAGTGCCAAGTTATTAGGGATTCTATTCTTTAAGCTAAACTAAAATTTATTCCTCAAGATGCTAGTGATTCAAATACGATTTCTCCATCTATAGAAGGGCCTATTGGGGCTCAGAGATTGTCTAACACTCATATGGATACTTCATAGACAAAAGTAAAAGGCATTTGGAAGCTTATTGGAAGAAAGTTTAGCACTGGGGAGTTCAAGGATCTTATAAAGCAGGAGGAAATTTGGCCTATTGAAGAAGTAGCTAATATTACTAATGAATTGCCCGAGGCATTGAACAATGTATTTATTTCTATGCATCCCTCTTAAGGTATGTCCTTTACAATCTTTAAAAACCATTCTTTATTAAAGCTTGAAGTTAAGAATTTGCAGAAAGTGAATGTAAAATTTGTTGACAAGGGAAGGCATGGAGTGAAATTGAAAGTTGCTAGTATATATGAACCACTATAAGAAGAAGCAATTTTGCCAAATAATTCTCAATCTTAGGCTAGACTTGAGGAATTTGGAGCGAAGGATCAAAACCTTAAACTGGAAGAAGTTATCACTTAAAAAAAAGGCTAAGAAGGAAATCAATGAGTAGGGCTTATAATAGCCTTAAAAACTAATCCTTTTCATGTCTAACATAGCCTAGAATATTAAAGATTATCAATTTCCCTAAAAAGCAACAAGCTTTTTTGAACTATTTAATTATGAAGAAACCAATGATGATTGGTCTATGATATGTTCTAATTGTACTATGTTTTTAATTTGATTTTGAGGACATTTAGCTTGTTTTTGAGATTTTTTATCATTTGGCATTTAATCTAGCTTATATTTTATTTATAAACCTTATTCTTGCTCTTCAGTAAAGAATAAATGAATTCAATTAAGATTGAGTTAGATTGGAGTGACCTTGTGATGATTTTAATGGAAAGACTCAACACATGAGGGTAATTAAGAACCCATGTTAGTAAATATAAGGGCAATAAAGCTCCATTTTTTGGAACACGAGACTAATAGGGAATGTATTCAATTCATATTCAACTTATGTTTTATGCTAGTTTATTATAATTTTTCCTTTTTTTGTCCAGAATAAATAAGGATTAACATGGGGATTTCTTATATTGGTTTTAGTAGTAATATTTGTGAAAAAGAAGCTAAGAGAGGTGTAAAGCAACATAGGAACCTATATGGTTCTAATTTTGTTTTGGCTAAAATTTAGTCAAACCTATATGTATTTGACTAAAATTTTATGATTTTATGATAAAAAGACAAATAGAGAAGAGAAACGAGAATAGACATCTATGAGGGACAAAAATTAGTCAAATGGATAAAGGAGATTCAAGAACATTGATAAGTGTTAGTTACATCATGCCCTTAAGAGGCTTTAGAGTATTTAGCTTTTATATGATTTTGTACTTAATTTAGTTTATATTTTGTTTATGGGCCTTATTCTAGCTCTCACAATGAAGATGAACAAATTCTTAAAAGATTGAGTTAGTCTGGAATATTTTTGGGTAGATTTTAGAGGAAGTAATTAGAACATGACATCAATAAGGGACTTATATAGGGTTATGTAAAGGGGATGTTTTGAACAAAAGGACCTATATAGGGTTATGTAAGGGGATGCTGTAAATAGGGGAACTTTTGTGGGGGCATGTTAGACCTTATATTCAGGCCCTATTCTATGTTGTTTCACCCTATTTGTTCCCATTATTGTTAGAGCAATATAGAGACATATTAGGGCAATATACGGTTGCGTTGAAATAATATAGGGCCATATTAGACCTATTATTGATAGTAATTTTTATTAATAAAATCCAAGAGGTGCATAAGCACAATACATGATGATCACAAAAATTTATCGGACCTATGTTTAACTTAAAATATAGGGTCCAAGGATTTTTAAAAGGTGCATCAAGGAGAAGCAATCTAGAGGAAAGCAAGATTCTATTAAGATCAATCATGAAGGATTTATAATCAATAACCATGAGCTCATTCTTATCTCTTTTATTATTCTTTGTTAGTTTTATTTACTTTTTTATAAATTAAATTGAGATATATATTTAGATGTGAGGAACCCTATAATTATTTTTTGAATTGATGTTTGTTTTAATGAAAGATTCAATTTTTATTGTGATTTATCCTTGTTGAAAGATTCAATTTTTATTGTGATTTATCCATGTTTTATATTGAGTGAATTGAAGGAATCAAAGTGAAAGATTTCATTACTTGATTCATACATTGAAAATCGAGAGATGAGATGTGTGGTCAGATTAAAATGGAGATAAAGAGGATCAAGTGTGAGCTATTTGAGAAGAAAGTCGAAAGATATTTCTAGGTTAAGATACAACTTGTCAAGAGAATTCACAAAGTGAATTAAAGCATTTTAAAGTTGTTTTGGTTGGATAGAGATTTTGTTTAACTTATGAATAGAGTTTATATGTCTCTAGAGAGAACATAATCTAAGATAGAAATTCTTATTAGTCTAAGAAACTAGAATTTTTCATTAAATCACGATAAACTCAAGCATAACAAAGTTTTACGAGGATTCTTCTACATCTAAGTCTATTCTATCTATTAGTTGTTACTCTTATTTGTTGCCTCGAATGATTTACTCTTATTTATTATTTAGGTTGGTTTAGTTTTTTTTTCATATTCTTTCATTTTGATTAAATAATGAAAATTTATTAGTACTAGTAATTACAGTTCTCATAGGACAGACTTGTAGTCACATGTGCTAGCTATAGCTATACTGTGCACTTATAGTTAAACACAACTAAACATATAAAGGAGAAAATAGTCTTGGAGAATAACAAGATTCCATCAAGATTCAAGAGCCATAAGAACTCACTTTTTTATTTTGTTTTTTATTGCTCATTATTGATTTTCTTCACTTTTTCATGAACTAAATTGGGATATAGATTAAGATAGGATGAATCCTAGAACTTATTATTTGAATTAATTCCTTTTAGTTAATGTAAGAATTTAGTCTTTTTAGAATTACTCATGTTTATATTATGTTAAATTCAGATATATTAACATTTTAATTCAATCAAATTTCATACATTAGGATTGAGAGATTATTTGTATGAATAGATCACAAGATGAATAATAATAGTTACATATGCTTTAAAAATAAGATTGCATAAATCATCTATATTAGGATCAAAGCTCTCATGAAAATTCATAAACTAAAGTATTGCTTTCTTAGGAGTCTTAATTAGAAATAGATTTCAACCAATTAACTTAAAGATAGGGGTTGTATGTCTCGAGAGAGAATATAGTTCTAACTTAGGAATTCTTATAGATCCAAGTAACTAGATTAAACATTAACTCAAGATAAATTCAAGCATAGGAAAGGTTTTAAGGGTATTATTTATTTAAATCTGATCTAATTACTTGTTTATTCTTATCTAATTGTCTTGACTAATTATCTGTCATTTGTTATTTTTTTTCTTTATTTCAATTTAATCACTTGCTATGTTATGTTAGATAACAAAATAATAATTATTACTAGTAGTTATAGTCCTTGTGAGATCAACACTCGATTCACTTACTATACTATAAGAAACGATAGGTGCACTTTCTAGTTATTCTTTAGTATTGTTTTTTATATTTTGTTTTATATTTATATCACAATAAGTTTTTGGTATCATTTTTTAGGACATATATTATTTAAAAATTCTATTTTTATTAAGCTAATCTTTTTTATATTATTTATTCTTACCAACTTAAGAAATTTTCTTTTCTTTTAGCATTAATTACTTTTAAAGATCTCTTTCTTGATTTTGTATTTGTGGAAAGATTTGACTATTTATTGTTGTAACTTTCAAACACAATGGAAGGATGAGAAAGACATTATTTTATAGGGGATCATAGTATGTTGTTACTTATGGTGACATTGGAAGTGTGCACTGAAAGGTACGGTAATATACATGTTGAGTAAGTTTTACTTCTAATAAAACCCCTAATATCCGCAAGTGTACGAATCGTAAAGTTGTAATACTAAAGGTGTCGATCCTATGAGGAAATAGTTAGAACTAAGTGAACTTAACTTTGTCTAGGGTATCAGGATATGGATTGAATGAAAATAAAATATAAAAAATTTAAAACAATTAAATGAAACTAAGCAAATAATCAAATAACAAATTAGCTACCATAAATATATAAGGAACCTCAAAGGTGAAGCTTAAGATTCATTCTATCATTATTTTGCTCCCTAACCACTATTGATTCAATCATATATTGATTCTAGATCTTCTAAGGCATTGATTACTCTTTCTTAGGACCTAATCAAATAACCTTAATTGGTTAAGAAATTCCAAATTTTGCAACTTCTCAATTTACAAAGTCTACTTAACGTTTTCAACTAGTTCTTATGTGATCTATCGAATAATCAGGCCCTTACACGAGATGTCTCTTTGTATAATTACCAATTTGATAGTTAGGAGACTTATTATGTCACTAACTCTCGTTACCTAGCCTAATCAAATTACTTTCGACTCACTTTCTTGATTTGTTATCAAAGTATTAGCATACCCAAATATCACAACACTAGAAAATTGAATTGAAATCAACAACAATCAAGTCAGAAAACAACTAAAAGAAATCCAAATTTGATAATTAGAGCATCATAAATGTGAGTAAAATATTCAAATCCAAGTTACACATCAAGTTTAAAGAGATAAACAAAGGAAAGAAAAAAAGAACTTGATTTGAACTCAGGCTTGAAATCTGGAATTTCTGGATTATTGTTCTTATGCTCTTACTTTGGAAGATGGTGGTTGCTCTTTTTTTAGTGTTTTATGTTCCTAAATAGTTCTTAAGGCTTCTAGAGTTCTTTTTATGGTTTACCCACTTAATTTGGTTCCAAAAATAACCCCAAACGATAAAATTACAAAAAGAATCTCATGTTGGAAAAGTTAAAATTCGTTGGAATAGTTGTCTGCGCTCTCTGTCACGATCGTGGCTTGCTTCCATACTTCTAATTCTTCTCTTTTCTTGAACTTCCTATTCCCATACACTCAAACACTCATCAACCACCTCTTAAAACATAAATTAAGATCCAAATCATGCTCAAAATCATACAAACACTTAGAATATAAACAAATAATAATAATAACATAATTCTAAGCCTATATACATAATAATCATCTAAGAAATACTTAAAAGCACACTTAACCATCTATCAAAACATATTATAATTTACATATATCAATATCCCCACACTTAAACTTTTGCTTGTCTTCAAGCAAAAACAAAAACAAGACAAAAACTCAAACAAACCACACAATAGCAGTTACATTCATGCAACATGTATTAATGATACAATGGCTTCTAACTTGACGAAACCAATTTAACCTCAAACTACAATCGTTCAAGTTGCTCCAATATATTAACCTATGCAATTTATGGCTAAGAAATTTGGATTGAATATACATACTAATCAAGATATTAACATCATAATCATTCACCTAAAGCATTTGTATATATAGATTGATAATTAGTAATAAACCAAAATTGCAACTATCACTAAGTATCCCTTCATGAAAATTTTTGTTATTTTCAAAGATTAGTAGGATTTATTTATCAAAGCATCACTTTTTTCTTTAATTTTCTTTCACTTAACCTAGTTTTTTTGACCCGAAGGTAATCACCTTGTTATGAATGTCCTCTAGTTACTCAACTAGGCCACATTTTATCAACTAGCTCAGTTGGAATGTCATTCTAGCCTATTGGCACAAACATAAATATTTTGTCGTGAATGTCCCCGATTAGTTAACTATATCACATTCTCAACTGGCTATTAACTCTATTCATAACCGAATATTTATTTTAAAAGGGTCAGCGAAATAATTATTCATTTAATAAATATACACATATTTTTTCATTTCACATAGCCTACCTCATTTCTTTTAGTCAATCATCCCCATGAAAGACTACTAATGATACTAATATATTCAATTGAAAACTAATTATAAATGTATGTAACAAATTTCCTGAGATGAACAAACTAACGTCATATCCTAATTAACATGCATATTTAACAAAAAATAATTAAAAAAGTTAATATGCCTTTATAAATTCAATGACTATGTTCAAAGCTAAATTACTTCCATCAAGTTATTGTCATTGAAACATTCACAAAATTCACAAACAAATATGAAACATATGTTCACACCATGTCAATTGAATCAAAAACTAACAGTATGATATGTAAACTTCACACTCATGACATGTCAATGCTAAATCCTCCCAACACTTAGATAACACATTGTCCTCAATATGAGAAGAAACCAAAAATTAAAATAAAAATGACAAGAAAAAACAGAAGGAAAGGTTGAGAGCACACAACCAGGAGATTGAGGCGATGACGGTATTGGTAACTAAATGTGGAGATACTTTCGGCCATGAAATTCCAGTAATTATTTCCTTACAAAACAAAAATAAAAATAACAAAATACCAATAAAATAAAATAAAATGAATAAAACTTACCATAACTTTTAGGTTGCCTTCCAATTAACGCTTAGTTAACTTCATTAGTTTGACGTGCTCTAACTTGGGTCAATTATGAGTAGCTTTCTTCCACTCGTGTCGCTCAGTTCAATTTATTAGCCTATAAATAAGCTACATATAGCAAGATAATTGAAAGGAAAAAATTAATCAAATAAAAAAACTAAGTTCAATAATGCCCTTTTAAGTAACAAATTGTCAGTAAAATAGCGAATAATAAAACTCCCTGAATCATCTATCGAATTTAACAGTTTGAATTCTAAGAAGGCGAACTTTTTTCTTTCTTCCTCATTCACCTTTGTTTCCTCTTCTTCTTCCATTTTATGAATAAAGATGTCTGTATCTTCTTCAACCTTTATCTCCACCATCATTTATTAGTCATTCTTTTCTTCATCAGCTTCTTGAATCAAGAGACTTCCTCATATTCTTTAAACCCAATCCCCACAATCATTTGTTCTTCTTTCTCTGGCTTCCTTAAAGATTCGACTCCATCAATTCTTATGAATGAGCTACCCTCCTTTGGATTCTTTAATACCTTATTCATGCTCAATTTCACTTGTTCATCTCTAATCCTAAGGATGAAGTTATTTTCATGGACCTTTACTAAAGTTTTTTCAGTGGTAAAAAATGGTAAACTAATGATTAGCGAAAAGTTTTGATACTCTTTAAATTCTAGCAAGACAAAATCCACAAGAATGATAAACTTATCCACTTTTATGGGTACATCCTCCACCATGCCAAACGTTTTTTTATCAACTGATCTGCTATCTGAATACGCATTGATGTTGGCTTCACATTTCTTAGCCCCAGTTTTCCTAAAAATTGATAAAGGCATAAGGTTTATACTTAGGCCTAAGTCATATAAACATTTCGAAATCTCTAAATTGCCAACTACACAAGGTATTGTAAAACTTCCTGGATCTTTCAAATGTAAGGACATGTGGTTAGCAATTAACGAGCTGGAGGTTTTCATCATGGCTATCGTTTGATTATCATCTTAAGTTTGCGTGGTAGATAATATGTCTTTAAGGAACTTCGCGTAGTTAGGCTTGCGTTTCAACACTTCCATAAAGACAAGTAAAATTGCAATTTCTTTAGCTTTTCCATTAACTTTGCAAATGGTAAATCTAATTCGTTCTTCTAAATTCTTTGTGGGATTGGTATTTTCGATGGAAAAGGCAGAGGAGGAATGTATGAAGGGTCCTCATTTTTGTCTTCATCCTTTTTCTTCTTCTTTTAGTCTTCTACAAGGCGGGTCTTAGCTTGTCTTTCCACCTGTTCTTCTAGCTCTTTCCCAATCCTAAGTATAATAGCCTTACATTACTCTCTTAGGTTTACTTCCATATTGCTCAGAAAGTTTTCCACACTTTTCTTATAGATTTCCCTATAATTCTGGCTCATTTGAACCTTTAGGTTGTGAATAGAAGAGGCATGATCTTCCATTACTTGCTCAAACTTCCCTTCTAGTCTCTTATGGGCATATTCCATGTTCATAAGCTTGTTCATGATCTTATCTAATTTAGAATCTATTAAACTGGACTCATCTTGTTAATCCTATTAGGCCTTGAATTCCTATTTGAGTTCTTGCATCGTTAGGCCAAAAGAAATCTGGGTAGTTCTGCCACCCCAGAATGTAAGTTTTTCAACAAGGATGATTATTTCCCCGGCCAAATTATGTCTCATTGAAGTTCGCAAGGATCCTTTGCTCCCTATGATATATTTCTTCCATCATCGTGATATATTTCTTCCATCATCGTTCTTTCTATCTCTTTTTGGCATTTAACGTTTTGAATTCCTTATAGTTGTCTTTTGATGTCCAAATTGATGTGTCTTCTATTTTGCGCTCAAACTTCATTCTCTCTTTTTTCTTTAATTTCTTGTGATTGGGTACCAAAATCACAAGAAAGGGTAATAATTCCTTAAAACAAAGGAATTCAAAAAGTTATAAAACTAATTCCCCGACAACAACACCAAAAACTTGATCGAGTGAATTTTATTTCTAATAAAACCCTAATATCTGCAAGTATACATATCGTAAACTTATAGTAATAAAGGTGTCGATCCCATGAGGAAATAGTTAGAACTAAGTGAATCTAACTTTGTCTAAGGTATTGGGATATGAATTGAATGAAAATAAAATATCAAAATTTTAAAACAATTAAATGAAACTAAGCAAATAATCAAATAACAAATAAGCTACCACAAATATGTGAGGAACCTCTAGGATGAAGTTTAGGATTTATTCTATCGTTATTGTGCTCCCTAACCACTATCAATTCAATTATATATTGATTATAGATCTTCTAAAAGATTGACTACTCTTTCTCAAGACCTAATCAATTAGCCCTAATTGATTAAGAAATTCCCGATTTTTCAACCTCTCAATGCACAAAGTCTACCTAATGTTTTCAACTAGTTCTTAAGTGATCTATTGAATAATCAGGTCCTTACATGAGATCTCTCTTTGTATAATTACCAATTTGATAGTTGGGAGACTTATTAGGTCACTAAGTCTCATTACCCAACCTAATCAAATTCATTTCAAGCCACTCTGTCGATTTATTATCAAAGTATTAGCATACCCATACATCACAACACCATAAAATTGAATTAAAATCAATAACAATCAAGTCACAAAATGTTGAATGGAAAACATTCCAATCATTTTACGCTTAAAACTGCAAGTATACGGGTCGTGAATTGTAGTAATAAGTAGATATTGATCCTGCAAAGATTGTGCTTAGGCACCACTTAATTCAGGTTAATCTTTGTTTAAGAACCCAAATTCTTTTATGGAAATAAACTGGAAAATTAAATTAAATTAAAAAACTACAAAACACAAATGATACTCCAAAATGCAAAAACTTGGAATTCAAGATTTTCCCAACCAGAGATCACTTTTTCAATATCTTGTCTCCCTCTTATTTTGTTAATTAAAATCTCTACCTTTCCTGAAGCTCTAAACCTATGTTTTTACTTGAGGAGGGAAGTCTCACACGAAGCTCCCTCGTCTATAAGGTTTTATATCCTTAGATAGTCATGAAAACCCAAAAAGTAAGTGAACCTCGCTTATATCTTCAGGTTAAACATCCCATGATAGTAGGAATTGACATGAAACCCACGATCTTTGGTTCTTGCATTATAATTCTTCCTCTTCTCTTCTTCTCTTTTGATCTCTAACTTAATGAAAAAGGTTGTCACCTTCATTTCTACATCAAAATATTCAATTCTTACCTTAAATCGATATCAAACATAAAAGAACACCGTAAAGATCAAATTAAACAAAAACATACAAAATAAATCCTAAAACACAATAATAATAACCTATTATGCTTGAAATACATGCCAAATACTTTATAAAGACACACACTAATGAACAACTATCACAAAGCAACTCAAGAAGAAATCTAAGCTAATGCACAACTATCACAAAGCAACTCAAGAAGAAATCTAAATCTAATAATTAGAGCATCATAAATGTGAATAACATATTCAAATCCAAGTTAAACGTCAAGTTTAATGAAATAAACAAAGGAAAGAAAGAAAGAACTTGATTTGAACTTAAACTTGAAATCTGGAATTTTTAGACTACTCTTCTTGCTCTCTCACTTTGGAAGATGGTGGTTGCTCTTTTTTTGTGTTTTATGTTCTTAAATATTTCTTAATTTGGTTACAAAAATAACCCTAAATGGTAAAATTACAAAAATAGTAGCATGCTGGAAAAGTTGAAAATCACTGGAATAACTGTCTGTGCTCTTTGTCATGGTCATGGCAAGATAAGTCACAATCGTGGCCTACTTCCATACTTCCAATTCTTCCCTTTTATTTAATTTCTTGTTTCCATACACTCAAACTCACATCAAACACCTCTTGAAACAGAAAATTAAGATCCAAAATCATACTCAAAATGTAAATATCTAACTGACTAACATAATTCTAAATCTAAACATACATGAATGAATTAATTAACCACTTAAAACGCACTAAAATGCCTATTAAAACATTATGCAACCTATAACTATCAACATCCCCACACTTGAACTTTTACTTGTCCTTAAGAAAAAACAAAAAAAAAAACACACTAAACAACAACACAGAATGCTGTAATGGTACAATGGTATTGAACTTTCACGAATCAAATTTAACTACAAACACAGTCCTTCAAGTTGTTCTAACTTATTAACTTATGAAATCTGTGTCTAAGTTCTTCGGACTAAATATACATACTAATCAGAACTTAATGTCAAATCCATTCACTCCTATCACTTGCACACATATTGATAATTTATTAGTCAATCAAAATTATAATTATCGTTAATTAACTTTTCATAAAAAGTCATGTTGTACACAAAGATCGGTAGGATTTATTAAACAACACACTATTTTTATTAATCTTCGTTAACATGAACTTAGCCTTTTAACACAAAGGAAAATATTTGTGATGAATGTCCCCCAGTTACTCAACTAGGTCATGTTTCTATTAAGCGGTTGACTGGAATGTCATTATAGTCTTTTAACGCGAAGGCAAACATTTGTGATGAATGTTCCCTGATTACTCAGCTAGATCACATTCTTAACTAGCTACTAGCTCTATTCATAACCCAATTTGTTTCAAAAAAGGCCAACAGAATAGTTATTTATCAAAAAAACACAAATTCCTTTTTTATTTTTGTTATGTTGTGTGTGCATTATATGTTTATTTTGAGAGTGAATTTTTCATATTATATGTTAGTTTTGTTTAGGCTTACATGATGTGACTCGTGTGAATGTGTCAATGGCTACGACTTAACATAATCGATTTAGCTTTGAACATAGTCTTTTAGGATACTAACATTTATTAACTTGTGAAATTAGTGTCCTAGGTTACTTTGGTTAAATATGAATGTTAATTAGGATATGATGTTAGTTTGTTCACCCTAGGAATTTGACACATTTATTTATAATTTTAGGTCAATCCAATAAGTAGCATCATTAGTATTTTTTTATGAGAACAATTAGCTGAAGAAATGAGGTAAGCAAGAAAATATAAAATAAATAAATAAATGTGTATTTTTAAAAATAAAAAACTATTATGTTGGCCCTTTTTAAGTATTTTATGTTCTTAAATAGTTCTTGAGGCTTCTAAGGTTCTTTATAAGGTTTACCCACTTAATTTGGTTCCAAAAATAACCCCAAAACGTTGAAATTACAAAAAGAGTAACATGTTGGAAAAGCTAAAATTCACTGGAATAGCTATATGCACTCTCTGTCACAATCGTGGCAAGATAAGTCATGATCGTGGCCTGTGTCCATACTTTCAATTCTTCTCTTTTCTTCAATTTCATGCTTCCATACACTCAAACACACATCAAACACCATTTGAAACATAAAATTAAGATCCAAATCATGCTCAAAACCATACAAATACTTAGAATATAAACAAACACTAATAATAACATAATTCTAAGCCTATATATATGATAATTATCTAAGAAATACTCAAAATCACACTTAAACATCTATCAAAATATAGTCTAATTTATACCTATCAATGCAGTCAAAAGCTTAATTGGTGTTAGTGACATGTGGTGAAATTTGTGATAGTAGCCAGCCTAATCATGAATATCAGGTGCCTTATAGCAACTATACGAGCAACTAAATTTTATAGAAAATTACCCTTAAAACATTTCTTATAATGATACTTACAATTTAGTATAGAGAGACTATCCTTATTTTGCTTAGAACAATCAAACTGTACTTGAATTTTTGCAAAAAACAATAGTAAAAAGGGAAGTCAAGCTCACAGAGTTTGTGATAAAGGTAATTTAGTTTTAGAGGATTTAAACTTCCATTTATAACTTGAAAAATCATGTGATAGTTTGTTTAAATTTGTTATAAAGGGCAATATGGTATTTTACTTAGCTACACTGAGTCAAGTTTAATAGAGTAAATGGATGAAACAATTTTGAAGAGTGTAAAGGAGTTGCCAGTTGAAGAGAGGGAGGATGAGAAAGAAGAGGAAGCAAAGGTTGGACTCGTCCTATTGATTTTCAATCTTAGTTGCCTTTATGGAACAAGAAAGAGAAGAATTAGTGTGAATATGGGACAAAAAAATGAAAGAAATGTATTTCCTACAACCTACACAATCGTGGATAGGACTATGTAACTCTCTAAAGGCGCGTAGGATCACGAACATATAGTTTTCAACCTTTCTTGTAACATAAAAAATCGTGTGTGGACTTATACAGCCATGTAAGTGAGCTACACAATCATGTAAGTGGACGTGTAACTCATTAAGACCATGTATGTTTGCAAATTTGGGAAAAACTAACACACTCAATCTGGCTACAAACCCATGTAACTAACCATGTGTCTTGCAGAACCCTAATTTTTACTATAAAAGGAAATTTAAGAGGTCAAATGAAAGGAAAGAAGAGTTTAGAGATACGAATAAGGGCATATTCATATTTCTTACCTTTTTAAAAGCTATAAGGACCTAATGTGACACCCTAATATCCCCTAGGAGGATATATGGATGCACATAAAATAGACCTAGACAATCCAACAATTCCCAGAGATAGGACAAACATACTTCACAATTCATAAAGTTACCTGTGTTAACAAACTTGCTCACATACGTCAAAGTTTTTTATACAAGTCATAAATTACACATATCATATCCATTGATTGAAAATCTCATTCTAAGTTATGGTTATTACAGACTATTTACGTATTGAAGTCTTCCTAAGTCTTACAAGCATTCACTACAAAATTCCTTTTTAATATTTATGATTATAACATAATGTTTAGATATAAAAATCTTCCAAAATGTCACACGTCCTTCTTTGGCTATTGCGGTTGTCCCAACCTTAACCCTATGTATCATGGAGGAAAAATCACTGTGCTAAGCATATAGCTTAGTGGGGAATAATGATGCAAGATGGCAACTACTCACAGCAGTCGCCTAATATTCACATGTATATAATTCATAACATTTAATTGATGGAAAATACATTATAAAATAAAAATCATCAAATAACTTGATACACATAACAATATTCGAAATGAAATTTAGAGATTATTTAGAATATAAATTTACATTAGAATAAAACAAATATCATAACATATGTTAATTTCTTCAAACTTAGGTAATGGGAACAGAACACAAGATACTTATGATTGGTATCTCTATAAGAGGCAATAGCCTCTAAAATAGAAGAGACATAAGTCACTAAAACATAAGACACCATAGTGTAACAACTTTAAACCACCCGCCCGCAGATATTGTCTGCTTTGGGCTTTGGCTTAGCAAGCCCTTACGGTTTTGCTCTTTCTACCCCCGGAAAAATATGTCTATGGGGAAGAGGTATCCATACCCTTATAAGGCGTATTTTGTTCTCCTCTCTAACTGATGTGGGATGTCACAATCCACCCCCTTAGGGCCCAGCGTCCTCGCTGGCACAATAGGTTGGGAACTAACTCTAATACCATTTGTAACAACTCAGACCACCTGCCCACAACTATTGTTTGCTTTGGGTTGCCCATCAGGCTAAGGCCCTCATGGTTTTACTCTTCCCGCACCTTGGAAAATGTGTATATGAGGGAGAGATATTCGCACCCCTTATAAGGCGTACTTCATTCCCCTCTCTAACCGATATAGGATCCCACAATAAAATGTGTATGTGAGGGAGAGGTGTCCGCACCCTTATATGGCGTACTTCGTTCCCCTCTCCAATCATTATGGGATCTCACAATCCACCCCTCTTTAGGACTCAGTGTCCTCACTGACACACCGATTCTAGTATTGACTCTAGTATTATTTGTAATAGCCCCAGACCATCTACTTATAGATATTGTCTGCTTTGGGCCTTGGCCCAGCCAAGCCCTCACGGTTTTGCTCTTCCTATACCAAAAAAATGAGTCTGCGAGGGAGAGGTATCCACACCCTTATAAGGCATACTTTATTCCCCTCTACAACTGATAAGGGATCTTATAATCCACCCCCTTTAGGGTTCAACATCCTTAAAACTCCTAAGTCGAGGATACAAATACATAGGGTACTGATGTTTCATAGCAACCTTAGGTTTCTATGTCATCTCCTCGATGTTGTCGCTCTTCCAAAGAACTTTAACCGTTAGAACTTCTTTACTGTGCAACCTCTTTATTTGTTGATCCAGAATCTAAACTAGTTTCACCTCAAAACTCAGGTCTTCTCTTAGCTCTCCTGCAGGTGTCTCTAAAACATGAGTTGGGTCCGGTATATACTTTTTAAGCATCAAGACATGGAATAAATTATGGATCATATCCAAGTCCAGTGGCAATTCCGACCGATATGCCACAGTCCCAACACGCTCTAGTATACAAAAAGATTTGATATATCGAAGGTTCAGCTTCCATTAGTTCTAAAATTGGATAATACCTTTCCATGGTGATATCCGAAGGAAAACCATATCACCAACTGCAAATTCTAATCGTCATCGTCTCTTATCTGTGTAACTCTTTT
Organism: Erythroxylum echinodendron; assembly: GCA_027575705.1. Lineage (NCBI taxonomy): Eukaryota > Viridiplantae > Streptophyta > Magnoliopsida > Malpighiales > Erythroxylaceae > Erythroxylum > Erythroxylum echinodendron. The sequence continues at coordinate 8,961,807 of JANZXR010000001.1, forward strand.
GATGATCACAAGAGACTTTCATTTTCTCCTAGATGACTTTTACTTTTTGAGTGGTAATTTCTATCAATTCTGCTCCTTTGACTTTGGTTGTACCAACCTCATCCAAACATAGAGGTGTCCTACACTTTCTCCCATAAAGTGCTTCATGTGGTGGCATCCCGATACTTGTTTGATAACTATTGTTATAAGAAAATTCTACCAAAGGAAAGTTTCGGTTCCAACTTCCTTGAAACCCCATCACACACGCTCTCAGTATGTCATCTAGTGTCTGAATAGTCATCTCCAACTGACCATCAATCTGGGGGTGAAAAACAATACTAAACTTCAGTTTAGTCAGCAAAAATTTCTAAAATTTCAGCCAAAATCAGGAGATGAATATGGGATCCCTATTCGATGTTATAGAAACTGGCACCCCGTGTAACTTCACAATATAATCAATATATAGTTTTGCCAACCTCTCCAACGAGTAGGTTGTGTGGATAGGTAGAAAATGAGCAGACATCGTCAATCCACTATAACTTAAATAGCATCGTGACCCTTTGATGTACGAGGTAGTCCAACTACAAAGTCCATTGTCACATGCTCCCACTTCCATTCCGGAATTGGTAAAGACTGTAACATACCTGCTAGCTTCTGATGCTCTGCCTTTATTTGTTGATAGGGAAGACATTTGGTCATAAATTTCACTATCTCTCTCTTCATCTTGGCCACCAATAGCTTTCTTTAAAAGTTCGATACATCTTGGGGCTGCTACGAGGATGTATAGCATAAGCCGAACCATGAGCTTCTTCTAAGTTAGCTCGCCTGAGATCTTGATCTTTTAGTACACAGACTCTGTTTCTGAAGACTAACAACCTGTCTCTTCTCAGTTAAAACCCCTCATCCTCAATATCACCTCAAAATCCTAGAGATCGGTAGGAATAAGATCTGCCTCTAGCACAACATCACTAACCTTTACCTCACAGGCCATGTATGCTTCATCACGAGCCACTTGCTCTCTAAGAGGAGTGACTATAATTAGAGAGGGATCTAATGGCTTCAGGGGACGACTAATGTCCTCTAGCTCGGGTCGCAAAGGTCTAACCTTGTGACGACTTCCCTTTCCTCGTCCAACCATGCTATCACTATAAAATCAAAGAAAAAGAGACATTATTTAATAAAATAGATCATACTACACCCCAAGAAATGTCGACAAGTACTCTCATCGAGGTCAAAATCATCTGACGGTTAAGGACATTAACTTAACGATCCGAGACTCAACTTCTCGACCAAAGACTATCGACACCTAGACTCAACTCCTAAGGTTCATAAATCTTTTGAAAACGGTAATAACACTTTTGAAAACATAAAAACCTTACTTTGATACCAATTTATAATAGCCCTAGACCACCCACCCACATATATTGTCCTCTTTAGGCCTTAGCCTAGCCAAGCCCTCACAGTTTTGCTCTTCCCACCTCCTGGAAAATGCGTCTATAGGAAAGAGGTATCTATATCCTTATAAGGCATATTTTATTCTCATCTCTAACCGATGTGGGATCTCACACGTAGTGTCATAGAACAGAAGCAGCTGTATACCTTTCTAGGTATGCCTATTTACCCATAACTAAAAGTTGGCAGGTTAAAACTAATCATAAAAGCATTATAATTACATTTCAAATTCACATTATAGAGTAACAAATTCATAACAAACAAACTTATCCCCTTTGCTTGCATTATAATTTGAAAATGTTTATCTTGCCCAATCTTATTTAACATACTTTATGATCACATTCCTTTTCAATAATACATAAATGAAATCATTAAGGTATATACAAATTACATACATGATGAGTCTCATATTACCCTTATAAATGGGTTTGTTAATTTTCATTGACATCCAAAAGGTTCGGATGAAGTTCACTAGCATTCGGGAGAGGAAAATTAATGTTCAGGTTAAAATGGGGTGAGTTGAAAGCACACTCGTTGAGTCGTCTTCTTGAGATTCACACTCAGTTGTCTTTATAGAACAAGAAGGAGAAGGGTTAGAGTGAAGAGAAGATAAGGAAAATGTATAAAATGAAGAGTATAAGACATGACCAATAGCTCATGACCATGAAAAATAGCTGTGACACCCATCTCAAGCCCATGACCCTTACACTCGCAATCGTACATGGCTAATTTCCATCTTTTCTTGGAACAGGTTTCTAGTCCTTTTTTTATGGCCATTTTGACCTAGAAAATAGGGTTTTAGGTAAAAAGGTCTTCTATACAAATGTTCCTGTATGTCTTAATTTTCTGATGACATAAATTTCATGCAATTGGGTTAAGTATTCCAGGAGTTATACCCAAAATACTATAGGCTATTCTAAAATAGGGACAATATCTAGAACTCAACTTCAAGCCAGAATTCAAAAATCTTACAGGCAAAAAAATTTTGGTTCCTTCATGAAAGTTCTAGGCCTATGTCTCTCGTTTAATCTCCAATTGAAATTATCCAATTTGGAGCTTTATAGGCCAATATATGGCTAAATTACAAAAGCTTATTTAGTGGAACCTATCCATTCAGCTAGGTACACATCCCAAATTAACTAACTTCATATTTATCATGCAAGAGCAAAGAAAAAACACGTCTAGTTTAACCAACAACATCTCATTTGCCTATGAAATACTTCTTTTACCAATTGTCCTCACATCACACTTATAAATTCAAGCAAACATATTAAAAATTCCCATAGCTCTTGAAGAAGTGATTAAAACCCATTTTCTTTACTCCACTTGCTTCCCTTTGCCTTTGTCTTTGGTCTCCTCTTCCTCTACACATAACACACCCATTCAAAACTCACCTTCAACAATTACATACACATAACAAAATTTGAAATGAAGAGGAGGTGAGGAAGGAGTTAATTTGGGAAATGGAAATCAAAACCAAAACGTCCTAATTTATGATTTAGTTATTAAGGATGAGGGAATCTCTTCAACCAAATATTCATTGCAGAGTGGGAAATGGAGAAATAGCTTCTCTGTGGTTTAATAACTGGACTACTCATAGTCCTCTCTATAATCATAACCTTAGACACTCTCTTATCCACCAATATCCTACTTTCTTGGAGGTCAGCTAGATCTTATACAATGGTGAATGGAGTAATGATTTCTTGGAGTGTCTTAGGAACCTCATTCCTACTCATCATCCCAGCACAAATTTGGATAAAACTTACACATGGATGAGACACTGTTCTCGGAAGTTTAACCTTAAATACTGTAAGAAAACACTAAGACCTCAGCTGCACATACATCTTTGGACTATCATCATATGGGAAAAAAAAAAGCTACTTTCGAAAATATCAACTTTCTTTTAGCTCGACTCAATTTTTTGAATATTCATAACAAATGTTGCTTATGCCGGAATTCGTCGGAATCTCTAAACCATCTTTCCTTATTTTGTTAATTATCCTTTTCTACTTAGAATACTACTCAATCCCTCCGTAATTGAATGGTTAGGGATTCAACTTTAAGGACATTTTTAATAGGATTGCTAGCTTTAGAACACCAATTCATAGAGGAAACAAAGTTTGCTCTACTATAGGTCTAAGGTACACAATGTTTTAGGTCTAAGGTATACAATGTTTACGATTTGAAATAAAAGGAATTTAGAATTAAAAAAAACTGAAAGAGCTAGATAATCAATTTTATCTAACGTCATTGATTAGGTTAAGGAGCAATTCCTAGCTTATCCTCTTTACCACAGCTACAGTAATGAGTTTGCAAGATCCTGGAAACTAATGGAGTAATTACTTAGAATGCAAGCACTAACAATACGAACTACATTGCTCAATTGAAGTGGTAGTAGGGTAAAGCACTCCTTTAACTTAGCAAGGGCGATAGAATAAAGTTAACCATCATCCTCTTGATTTGTGAACATGCACTTCAAATACTGCCCGTTTTGGCTCAATTAATTGTTCTTATTGACTAATTTTAGTTGATTGAAAGTCATCGCGCACTTTAATAATTAAAAATCTTATAAAATCAGTAATTGTTTAGAATATGTTATTTTTTGCAGGGTAAAAGTCTAATTATATCGGCAAAAATGAGTTCTTTTTAATTGCTAACTTGGCTTCTCTTCCCTTTGCAGCAATATCCAAATGGCGTTTGGATCTTCGCTGTCGTTCCGAATTCTGAATGAAACCAACTCCTTGGACCAACATCATTTCCAATCCATCGACGACCCTAATTCACAGAGAATGAAGAAGAAGAAGAAGAAGAGAAACAAGAAAAAGAAGCATCTTCCCCAATCGCCCTCAGTCGTACCCGACTCTAGTTCCGTTGTGTGTTTGGAGAGTAGAAGCCCAGTTGTCTCTGTAGTGAATGAAGTGGCGGAGTGTCAGAATATATTTTCCAACAATTTTGGGGAGTTGCGGCAGAGGAATGTCGCCGTCGGTGGTGGAGAGGAGGCAGAGAGCGCGGGGGAGGATAGGGAAGTAGAGCGGAGTTCACCGGAGAGACAGACAAGGAGTGAACCTAGTGCGAAGGCCGTTGAGACGATGGCAAATTTAGAGACCGTCAATTCGTTGGATTGGAAACGCCTTATGGCGGAGGATCCTAATTGTAAGCCCGTCTTATTTTATTCGTTACATTTTTCAAACTTTTCCCCTTACGATTAGCCAATTGATGTTATACAAATGCCTGTGAACTGAATTACTGGCCATTAATTTTGCTTCAAATGTTGAGAAGTGGAAATTGAATGGTGCATCTATCTTATTATTTGCTCTTGTTTTGCTATTTCTTTGGTTATTATTATTTTTCTGTAGAATTATGTATGATTGATGTAGAAAAGTTTATTCTTGCTGCTACACTTTTCAATTTGCAATTTGGTACCTTGTGAATGTAGGACATCTAAAGTTTTAAGTTACAAAATATGGTGCCAATTTTAATCGAATGTTATTTCTTCATTGGTTTCAAACCTATATGTTAATTCATTAGTTAAAGGAAGGACACAGGTTTGTGATTTTGGCATTAAGTGCAATTTAGAAGTAGGAAGTTATTATTTGGTTATAGGGGTACCTTATGAAGAAAGCTTCAGGTCCAAATTGTTTAACATTACCATCTTCTCAACATTGCATATTTATGAAGTATATCTAGCATTACCTTCTTCTCAATCAGTGTTCATATTAAAGAAATCTCACTAGCACTTGTGTAAAAGATTTATCACTAAATTATTGCCATGCATGCCATGCAATAAATTAGGTTAGTGATCTGAGTTGAAAGTTGTCCAATTCCTTGTACCTTTACAGTTGCTAGAAGTTTCAGAAAATGTGTTGATGTCAAGGTGACTCTAACTAGAAGTAAGTATGTCATTGCTTCTATGCTAAAGTCTATTGCGTCTGGGACTAGGCAAATTTTAGGTGATTATGGTAAGAAAAAATGTTTCTAAGTCATATATATTCTTGTTTAAAAGAGATCCTTATGATTAAAAGAGGGTTAAAAAGTCAATATGTGAGTAGGTGGGGCCTCAAGTTTAATTCCTTCAGCGAGATTGGCATCCAAGAGAGACATTTGAGGAGTAAAATGGATTCATTCTCAGAGCTATCAAACATTGGTTGATTTTTGGGATTGTTTTCAAAATTGTCTGATGTTGGAGTACAAATTTGAAAATTTTGATTGGTCAAGCATCATACAATGTTGTATCACAAGGGGACAAATAATAGAATCCTTCCTACTGTAGAATGATGTAACTTGATCAAAGGTGACTTTTGTAAAACACGACTCATTTTATTTATTATCTCATGAGTTGACTTTTTATTGCATCCATTTAGCGAGCAATATAGGATTTGTCAATATTCTATCTTAATAGTTCAATCTTTTATTAGCAAGAATTGAGGATTCAACATGGATTAGATGTTAATGGGTACTTCAATTGTTTGTGAAGTATAGTCATACCATCTAATAGTTATGGCATTATATGGTTAATCATCAAGAGGTTTGCCAAAGTCCTAATCGAATAACTTCATGGGTTAGATGTTAATGGACACTTTAATTGTTTGTGAAGTATAGTCATACCATCTAATAGTCATGGCATTATATGGTTGAACATCAGGAGGTTTGCCAAAGTCCTAATTGGATAACTTATTTTTCTTTATATTGGCCTAGGTCCTTAGCTTTCTTTTTCCACATCAAGAGCTAAAATCACTAGGTTATTGGAAGGATCTTTTCATTTACCATTATTGTAATGCATTATGTCTACTTATTACAGATGAACTAAGATATGAAATTTTGCTTATATTGTTGAAATTTATACAAGTTTGATCACTGGATCATCAAAAAATACAAGTTGCTAATATTGATCACTGGATCATCGAATGTTAAATGTGTTAAATACGATGGTTTGATCACTGGATCATCGAATGTTAAATGTGTTAAATACAAGTTGCTAATAGTGATAAACTTAGCTTAAAGATCTTTACTTGTGATTTATTCCTTCTTATTAAATTAGTAATCCCTCATTATCTCACTATTTCTTTTATGTTTTGTTTCTAACTCTCGATTTTGGTGCAATATTTTTCATCAGACCTCTTTTCAAATGAGAAGTCACCAATGAATTACTTTATAAATGAGATGAACAAGGGTAATGCATTAAGGAGGACAACAACTCTTGGTAGTGAGAAAGAAAGGGAGAGAGTTTATGATACAATCTTTCGGTTGCCTTGGAGATGTGAATTGGTATCTTTTGGCTTTTTTGCTCTAGCATCTAACTATAGCTATTATAGTTTTTATAGCAATCATACAATCATTTGCTTAAAGTAAGTTCCCTTTCATTTCATTTGTTTATATCATTCTACTTGATGCTTTTGCAGCTTATAGATGTTGGCTTCTTTGTTTGCTTGGATTCATTCTTGTCATTGTTAACAGTCATGCCAACAAGAATTGTGATGAGAATTTGGAGGGTACTCCGTACAAGGTTAGCTGTACTTTATGCATACTTGCGCAAACATAAAGTCTTTTTTCTTTTGGAAGTTAAATTGACTTAATGGTAAACAATAGAGTACAGGGCATCAACCCATGACAAAAGAGGGATCATGCAATTGGTTTAGCAATAAAACTAGTAATGACATCTTGGCAACTATGAGCATTGCTGTTTATACAAGGCTACATGGTCTAATACTTGAAGCTGAAAGACCTAGAACGTTATTAACTAACAGTTTAGCTGCATATAGTTATAACACCTGAATTATAGCTCTTTCATGTCTGTGGTTTGTTATGGCCTTTGGACTGTGTGCAGATTCCACTTCATGAGCAACTTGACGTCTATTATTTTTTTTTTCAAAAATTAATAGATTTCATTATAAGAAAATATATACAATCTAGAGGATAAAACTAGTATAATCCATAGAATCTAGATTACAGAGATTTATGGTTCCTAATAATCATCTGCATAGACGTCTATTATTTCCCTTGGCTAGCTACATTTCCATGTTTGCATATTTAGTTCATATAGATAGTGGTCAAACACTCAAGGAGTGAGCAAGGTTTTGACTCATTTTGTAAGCCAGACCATTTGCCATGAAGTTTTCCCTTAACCAATTGATAGTCTTATGGCTGAACTCCTGTTGCTCTAGTTTTTGGTTGTTGTACAGTCTATGATATGTTCCCTCCATGTAACATACATTAAATAACCAAATGCCAATTTGAAGACTTGTATATCAATTTTCTTAGAGCCTTGATTTTTGCTTGACGAAACCATTATGTTGTCCCAATTGCACATATTGCAGTGCAAGTTACATAGTGTAAGGATTGGCTTCCATTGTGTGTGAGTGAATTCACAATTAAAGTAGATATGCCCAGTGTTTCCTTTTCCATTTTACAAAGTATGTAGGTGGAATGAGTAGAGGGATCTTTGTGAATCCTACCCTTGGTCCAGGCTTCCTTTGACGACTAGCTATAGATTGAATGAGACTTTAGGAACATTATTTCCATGCCAGACTTTTTGACTCATAAAGCATGTTGATTTCTGTACTTGAAAATATCTCTGTTTGATATGTTGGTGAACCTCCTTGAGCTATGTTTAGTCCAAATCATTAGATCTTCTTTGTGTTGATTAGGATTCTGACTAGGCATGTCATTCATGGTTGAGGAAAATCCTCTTAAGTGATGTCTAGACCAACACTAGCTCTCCCATTTATGATTCTTTTAACTTTTGCATTTCACAAAATTAATAACCTTAATTGTTGCTTGTGAATGGGTTCCAAATCATGCCAATTGTTGAACCAAAGCCATGTTTGTTTGCCATTCTCTACCTTCGTTTTGATGCTTTCTTGGATTTGGTCCCTCAAAGCTTGGACATGTTTCAAGGTCTATGAAGTATTCACCTTGATTTTAGCATTCCATATGCTATCCCCTTTAAGAAAGTGGTTGTGCACCCATGTGATGCCTAATAAACATTCAAGCTACTGATTATTGAAATGATGAGTGCTACTTTACTAGCATATGTCAAAAACCTGTTTTGCCAATTGCTCAACCTTCTATGGACTTTGTCTAGCAATGATTAACCATCCCAAAAGTGTCTTTTGGTTATAATGGGGTGCTTATGTACTTAAAAGGATGTGTTTCTGCCTGAGGAGTTATCACCCACAAATTGACTCTGGGTTTCATGGTAGTTTTTGGTGCCCAATCTAGCGGAAGTTGGTGAGTGGGGATGGAGCAAGAATAGGAGATTTGGAAGTTGAGCATTTAAGGGAGGATAAGGTGGTGGTGGTTAGAGTTGTATGAGAAGGTTTGGTGAGGCTAGAGGTAGCCATAAGTTGGGGTGCATGAGTAGTACTAGGAGATAAGCCTGAGAAAACATGCAAGGTAAGTGATGTTGAGCTTTTAGAAGCAAATTTCGTGGTACTGAAGTTCGTGAATGATTGGTTTCTTGAGAATTTGCAGGCTTTAAACGAGTGGCTGAGGGTTTGCCTAAGACCAGATCTAAGGATACTGAGGAATGTGGTAAGATGCGGTTTATCAATGATTGGGATGGGATGCCAAGTGATGAGAAAGGGGAGTCTGGTTCAATTCCCAAATGGGAAAGGAATCTTATAGATGTTTAGCTGGGAAAAGGGACATTGGCAAAAAATGGGTAAGTAAATTGATGTTGGATAGAAAAGGTCAGTTGCAATGAAGGGTTCAAAGGTCAAATATAGAGAGAAGTTAGAGAAACTTGCTTCTCATTTCACGAAGTTAGAGAAGTTAGATAAACTTTATCCCAAGCCTACATTTTGTGCTTGTTATATTGCTTTCACATGTCTTAAACATTGGATCATGGATCATGAAGCTTGTATTGCCAATAGCCAAGTAGTTGATACAACCTCACTTTTGTGTCACCATCATCTCCATCTCATACACATTCTATGGTTTGGTTTCTTTTGTGCCACATATTTACCATGACATCCCTATATCATTTTGTACTTATTTTGATTCTTTATGAAAGCCTAATAATTTTATGTAATAAATCCCAATGGTTTGTACAGTCTTACCTTGACATGCCCATTATAATATAACGAGATACATGCTGATGTTATTTTCAAGTTTATATAGTTAGATTATGTATGTATATAATATGGTTTCTTTATTTTGCAGTTAAATCCTTTTGCCTCACACATATTTATATACTATGGTTTCTTTATCTAGTAGTTAAATCCTTTTGCCTCACACCAAATGATAAGTAAGGCATCCTTGTGCCCTTAGATTTTGTATGAGTTGTAGTAACTGTAAAATAACCTAACCATACTTTTGGCAGGCAGTTTGAGAATCCTTCTGCAGCAGAGCTATCTGATATTGGTTGCTTAATTGTATTGGCTTCTGGAGTTGCTCTTTTGGAGCGAACAGGTATGTGATAATGCACATGCATATACAAAATGTGTTGATGCAGCAGCATATTTCAATTTAAAATTTTATTTTTTCTCATTTAATTAGTTATCATTATGATTCCTATTTAGGTCAGATTTTCTGTTCGATAATATATTTCTTGATTATTACTATTATTTAAGGAGGCCTTTTAGGATTTTTTTTTTAATTTTCCTATTTTTGTAGGTTTTTTGGTAAGACTACTATAAACAAGGAATTTGCAATAGCATACAACATCCTCTGTATTCAAATTTATATTAGAATAAGTTTTTGTTGTGAATCCTAATTGTTCCTACCACAGTCACCCTTATTCTAAATGAATTTTGCTGATATTTTTTGCCCTAACCTTTTTCCCTACATTAAGTCGTATTAGAGTAAAGGATCCTATATACTTTCAAGGATTTCTACTTCAAAACCATGTTAGATTGTGATAGAAATTGAGGTAGAGGCAATCAACCCTAACCAACAAAGATGCAGAAATGTGGTGCATGATTGTGGACTTGATGTATATTGCACAAACGTTCTGATGTTAGGGACCAATGGAAACTCGTATGGAGAATCTAGAAAGTAATAAGAAAATCCTTGAATTTTCAAAAAATATTAAGGTAGAACATGCATTAGAGGACAAATCCATTTTCATAAAATTAGACTTGCTAATCAAGCCACACAAGGTTGACTAGAAATGTGGTTACTCCCTAAATTTGATGTAACCGGTGGCAAAGTCAATGTGAAATTGCTAATTCTTATGGTAAATTCAATGAGGAAGATTATTTTGGATTGGAAGGTTAGGTTGAAAAATTATTTTGAATTGAAATCAATGGAAAAACATTGAAAAGTGATGTTTGTGAAGCTTAAATTGAAGGATATTGCACTTCAATTATGGAAGAGAGTTGAAGAGCGAGATGCATGACAAATGGATGATTAGTTCCTCCAAGAGGATGTGTCATCTATTTGCCATTAATCCCTTGGAAGGATCAGTCATCTTTCAATCTTCTAATTCCAGTTACACTGCTAAACTGACTGCTTCTTAAGGTTAGAAATGCATTATCAACATAGCCGCTGTGCGTTGGTTAACTAATTACACTTTCCACAATTAGCAAAGTAAGGAATGGGACAGTTGGAGAGGCACTATCATTGGCGCTGCAACAGCTGCTACGAGCAGGCTGAGCTCACTTTCACTTGTCAGTGCTTCATCATTTTACAACTTGATTTAGGACGAGTAAAAGAGATATCAAACTAGTAGACAAAACTCATAAAAATTATAAAATCTAGCTGCTTGAATAAGTTGTTGGAATTTCAGGTTTGATATGGTTGAAAATTTAGGGTTTTTGGTTGCTAGAAATTCAGTCCAAAATTGTAGGAATTTTAGTGAGGAAACAAGTAATGGAGGATAGGGAACTATGAATTATAGTTAGAGTCTAAGAATCACTCTTAAAGAAAGCATCACATTTTTTTTAATTGAAAACTCAAATTTGTAGAGGATTTTTTTTATTTGAATGGTTTAGTAGTATATATAGAAAGTTCTTGGAACCTTTATTTTATTTGAATGGTTTAGTAGTATATCTAGAAAGTTATTTGAACCTTAATTTTAGTAATAAAGCATTTTCAACTAAAATATTTAAAATTAAATTAAATTATATTCTAATAAGGATTCTTTATTCTTAAATAAGTTTAAGTCGTAAACAAATTAGTACATCATATCTACTTATTATTCCTTATCGAATAAGGAAAAACTTAACATAAAATAAATGATAGCCTTTATTGCCTTTGCAGTCACCTCAATATTCCACTCTTCATATCACTCTAAACTCTTTTGCATTACGATTGCCAAGTCAACAATAATTTGCATGTGGGAAGACGAAATATCATATTCTAGTTCTCTCTCCTTCCAGTTGTATGATACAGTATGCATTGTGCATATAAACTATTTTTGGGATAAACTTAACTTATGAATCAAGTGCAGAAATTTATTGTCGGTTGGCGGTTCAGGCAATCTAGAAGTGGATATATGCTGGAAACAAGTCCATAAAGAGTGTGAGGACAATGTTGACATAAATAGAAAGAGTGGCAATTTAGGTAGTAAGAGATATCCTAAAGTTGTGGAAAAGGAAAATGGCACTCATCCTAAATGAAGAGGCGTTGATGCGCAAACAAAAAAGGAAAGTGAGGATCATCTACATGTATAAAAGTTGAATTGAAAATGCATGAAGCTCATGCACCATTATGGGCAAAACATGAGATATATTTCCAATCAGTCGTAATGGAAGGTTCATAGTTGGATGAGGAAGATAAGTGTGGAGAAACCAAGATTGAAAGTTGTTACAAAGGACGAAAGTATTTTTTGTATTCATACTTTGTACGGATTATTGATACATATTTATAGTAGTTAAGAGAAACCAATTACATAATAATCTCCTATAATCAAACATGATATCAATACTAACTAAGACAATCATATCTGAAATAAGCAACTTATTTCATCCTATCTTATCGATTCGATAACAATCCCTTCAAGTTGGAGCATAGATATTAATCATGCATAGCTTGTTACAAAGATAGTTTACCCAAACTCTGGTTAGAGTTTTTGTGAAAATATCACCAAGTTGTTCTCCAATTTTGACTTCGTATAGAGATCAAGTTTTGCCGTACTTTTTGACAAATGAAGTGACAATCCACCTCAATATGTTTAGTTTGTTCATGAAACATAGTGTTAGAAGCAATATGTAGAGTAGCTTGATTATCACACCACAACTTTGCTAGTAGGGGGGCTTAAATTTTTTTTTTTGGTGAAGAGCTAATATTGTCCACATTATCAATTATGCCATAGCTTTATATTCAGATTCTGCATTGGATCTGGACACGACATGTTGGTTCTTACTTCTACATAAGATTAAGTTTCTCCTACAAAGACACAATAGCTAATAGTGTATTTTAGGCCAATCTTAGAGCCTGCCAGATTAGCATTTAAGAAACAATTGATATGAGTATATTTATGATTTTTATACTTTATCCCTAGACTAGGAACTTCCTTTAAGTAACATAATATTTGTTTTAAAGCAACCCAATGATAAATGGCTGGAGAAGACATAAATTGACCCATATTACTGACAGAATATGCAATGTTAGGCAAGTCACTTTGAGATAATTCAATTTGCCTATCGATCTCCTATATTTCTGAGAGTCTTCAAATATGTCTTCATACTTGGTGAATTGTTTATTAGGGATTATTGGACATTGCAAGACTTATCCCTGATCTTTCTGGTCTTAGGTAATACATCAAGTACATACTTCCTTTGCAACAAGAGAATGATCGTCACATTTACTCCCAAAAAATACTTCAAACTTAAATCTTTCATAATAAACTGATCGTAAAGTAAGGATTTCAAATGTGAAATACCCATAGTATTACTTCCATTAATGAAAATGTCATCAACATAAATAACAAGGAGAATGATATCATATGCAGAATGTTTATAGAATATGCAGAGGTCTTATTTACTCTTATTCATGCCAAACTTTTCCACTGCCTAGCTAGACTAAAATTTTCAAGCCATGCATGGGGACTTTTTTAAACTGTATAAGGACATTCAAAGACGGTAAACTTCCCATTCTCTCTTTGAGTAACAAACCTAGGCGGTTGCTCCATATATGCTTCCTGCCAAAGGTTGTGTAAGAAGACATTGTTGATGTCTAATTGATGTAGGGTTCAATCTTGAGTAGCTGCTATGGAAAAGTTGGACTTGATGAGTTCGGATCTTTAAGAGATCCTTCTATTAATTAGGAGTAGACTCTTAGGAATTTAGTTAAAGGCGGGCTGTTGTAATTTAGTTAAGGAATATCTCCCTGGAATTAAGGAGATAATTTTGACTGATATAGGTGTATTTTTGATAAGGAACTATGAGGTATGCATCAAGGTTTTGCTTAAATATCTGACTAAAGTTGCTGGTTGATCAAGTTTTATAATAAATAAAACTCTCAATTAATTTCTTCATGGTATCAGAGCAAATCTGAGCCAATCCTTATTCCATTCTTGTTATCGCAAGTTGATTGCAAAATTCATCGAATTTACCATGACAAGTGAATTTGGAAGTGGCATATCCAGCCTAAACTCTAGCCAAATGGCTCTACCTACCCATTCTACCAATATTTCTGAAAATAGCTTGATGATGATTACTAGGCATAAACTTAATGGTCAACATTTCAGCTTGTGGTCTAAATCGTTAATGGCTTTTATGTCCGAAAAAGGAAAAGAAGACTATTTTATCAACATCGCCATTCAATCGGAGGAAAATAGTTCGGCCTACTGAATCTGGATGGTGGAAAATAATCTAGTGATGTCCTAGCTACTAAATTCCATGACGAGTTAGATATGTGAAAACTTCATGTATTACAAGACAACGAAAGAAATCTAGGATGCAGCCCATGATACGTATTCAAATAAAAACAATGCTTTTACTGTGTTCAAAATCAAAGGAATTCTAGGTGGTCTAAAATAAGGATAGTCATTGGTTACAGAATATTTCAACCAATTAATTTGGTACTAGCAACAATTAGATATCTTGGAGGATGTCTTATGGAATTGCTTCGAGGATCAGAAACAATATAGGAAGACCCAGGACAGGGAGGACTAAAATAGAAACTTGATAATGTTCTTGGATGGATTCTTATCACCAAGCCTATGCCCAGCATTTGTGAGGCTTTTGCAAAAGTATAGAGGGAGGATACTTGGAGAAAAGTGATGTTGGGAACGTCAATAGGATAGACCAACATAGAATGATCTTTGCCCTTGCAGTAAAGGGGCAATTCTCAAACTCTTTTCATAGAGGACAACCAAATCAATCAAGAGGACAACTGAGTCAATTAGGCTACAATAATACCTAAAAGTAGAACAATTGCCCGTGGTGTGTTCACTTCAAAAAGCTAGGCCATACCAAGGAAAAGTGCTGGAAAATACATGGAAAACCAGCAAATTAGCAACCATGGTCTCGATCATTTCAAACAAGCTGTGGAAATATTGCAGCGGCAAAAAATTAGACATTTGAGGAAACCATCCCATTCAACCAAAAGCAAATAGAAGCCTTACAAAAAATGATACAAAGCTCAATCCAAAGTGCACCCAATCCTATTGAAGCAGTACAACAACTGTGGCACAAAGAGGTAACTCCTATGCTGCTCTAAGTTCAAAGGAAAACTCTATGCAGTGGATGTTGATTTGGGAACATCCAACCATGTGACAGGGGATATCACAACCTTTTTGTGAACTCATACCAGCCACAAAGGGGACCTCTTAGAATTGCCTATGGTACCTATTCAGAAGTGACTATGAGGTTCAATCACCATATCAGAGAAGATCAAACTAAATCAGTCTTATTTGTGCCTAACTTAGACTAAAATTTCTTATCTAATATTAAACAAACAAAGGATCTTAATTGTGTAATTAAGTTATATATTACGTTGTGTGAATTTCAAGCTTTAAGCTTAGGGAGGACTATTGGCAATGCTAAAATGAGTACAGGTCTTTGTCTCCTGCAAACTGAAGCCTCTTGATATCTTGCATTCCAAAATCTCGTGTGTTGTCTCAACTCGTAATAAAGAAATACTATGGTACGTCATTATAGGTTAGGCCATCCCAGATTTATGTATATGAAAGAGCTATTTGTATATTTGATCAATAAAAATCCATCCTTTTGAAGCTTGCCAATTATCTCAGTATCCTAGAAGTTCCTTTCCTATTTAGCCATACTAAAATGCCTTCCTTTTTATATGATCCATAGTGACATTTGGGGACCATCTAAGGTCAAAAACATTTCTAGGAATAGGTGGTATGTCACATTCATTGATGACCGTACCTGAATCATCTGGTTCTTCTTAATGAAGGAGAAGTTAGATGTAGGATAAATATTTCAGACTTTTCACAAGATGATTGAAAACTAGTTTCGAACCAAGGTCCAAATTGTCAAAATTGATAATACAAGAGAATTCTTTCACTATTCTTGGAAATATCTTAGTGAACAAGGCATTATTCATCTTAGTTTTTGTGTTGATACACCATAACAAAATGGTTATGAGAACAGAAAAACAACTATTTGGAGTTACATGTTCACTAATGTTGACAACTCATGTTTGAAAAATATGTTGGGGGAAAGCAGTTATGATTACTACTTATTTAGTTAACCAAATGTCATATCTTATCCTAAACTTTCAATTCCATATCAGTCTCTCATCACATTTAGTTCATGACTAATTTACCTTTAAAAATCTTTGGTTGTACATCCTTTGTCCATATTCATCACCAAAACCGTAGCAAGCTTGAGCCTGGGTCCATTAAGTATATTTTTTGAGATATTTCTTAAATCGACGTGGGTATAAATGTTCCTCTCCAGTCACTAAAAGGCTCTGCAACACCATGGATGTTACATTCTTTAAAGAGCAACCATTCTACCCCAAATCCAATATTTAGGGGGAGAATTCTGAGGAGGAATATCAAGTTTGGTCTATTTATCCATGTGTGTGTAGTCTGATTGATCTAAGTGTGCCCAGTCAGGTTCTCCAGGTTTAATTCCAGTCCCCAGCATACCCAATCCTATTATGCCTAGTCCTAGTCCTTCTATACCTGATGTTCGAGAGCATACTTCCGTAAGGCAGAAAGAATAAAAGGAGACTGAGCATTGCACTTATCCACACAGGTAATGGTTCTACCACATTAGCTTACTCTAATGATTTGGACTTGCCTATTGCTCTAAGGAAAGAAAAACAAGCATGGACATTATATCCGATTGGAAACTTTGTGTCTTATGATAGCTTGTCTCCTAACTACAAGGCATTTACTACTACTTTGAGTGAAATATAGATTTGTAGAAATGTTTAGGAAGCTCTAGAATAACTTGTATGGAAGGAAGCAGTTATGAAGTGATTGCTCTAAAAAGGAACAATACCTGAGATTATACAGAATTGCTTGTTGGAAAGAACGTAGTTGGTTGCAAGTGGGTATTTGTAGTCAAGTATAATACGAATGGAAGCATAAATCGATTCAAGGCTAGACTTTTTGCTGTTTGATCAAGTTTTATAAAAAAGTAAAACTCTCAATAAATTTCTTCAGTTGCCAAAGAAACAAATAGACAAATAGAGGTCAATTTAGCAATAGGACAAAAAGTATCATAATAATTCACACCATAAGTCGAAGTGTAGCCTTTAGCTATAAGTCGTGCTTTAAGGCAAACTATGGATCCATCAGAAATTGAATTTGCCGACAAACACCCATTTACATCCAATAGCCTTTTTTTGATAGTTAAGTTCACTAATTCCCACATATCTTTAGCATCCAAAGCGTCCATCTCTTGTAACCAAGTTTAGATAAGGCTTCAGGAACAGTTTTCGACAGTGTTACGAAATCAAGTGAGGCAACACAAGAATAAGAAAAGGAAGACAAATGATCATAAAAGCAAAGGAGGAAATAGGATAAGTACAGCAACTTTTACCTCTGTGAAGAGCAATAGGAAGGTTTGGATCATTTGTTATAGGATATGATGGCGAAGAAGAGACCGGCATCAAACTTGTATTAGGATGATCTTGTCTTCTAGAATAGACTAGGGGAATAGGCAGTGGTTATTGTTGTGTAGGAGTATTTTGTGTAGGCATAACATTTGGGATTTGATAACTGATCTTGTAAACTAACAAACCATCGTCCTCCTCAGAAATTGAAGAGCTAGGAGAAAAAGGAATGTGTTCCATAAAGGTAGCATTAGCTTATGCAAGCTATTTGTTTAGATTTAAACATAGAATTAGTACCCTTTTTGCAGATGAAAGTAGCCTAGAAAAACACATTTTCAAGATCTAGGATCTAACTAGTGACTTGAGGATGAACATCATGTACAAAACAATTACTACTAAAAATTCATGGTGGAATAGGGAACAAGGGTTTAGTGGGAAAAAGAACCCTATAAGGAATTTCGCCATGAAGAACAAATGAAGGTATATGGTTGATCAAAAAATACGCTGTAGAGATAGCATCGGCCTGTAATGGTTTGTAAATGCGCATTTGGAATAAGAGTGCCTTGACATTTTAAGGAGATGTCATTTTTTTTCTTTTAACGACATCATTTTAGGATGGTTTGTCAACATATGATGATGAAGAATGTCATTTTGAATCGTGTAGCTTTAGAATGATGTGAAAAAATATTCTTTAGTATTATCACATCTCAAAATATGGACAAAGACATTAAACTAAGTTTTGCTTTCATCATAAAAAGCATTAAATGAAAAAAATGATAAAACGATTTTTTTTATTAAATAAGGCCAAGTCATACAAGAGAAATTATCAACAAGTAATAAAATATTGAAAACCCATTTTTGAACATAAGACGCAGACCAAAACATCATAATGTGCTAACTAAAAATGAAAACTAGCGCTTTCTATAACTCGAGGGACTGAAGATAGATGATGATGTTTGGCAAACTGGCAGAACTCACAATGTAAGCAAGATATATTTGGAAATTGAGGATATAACTATTTCAATGAAGATAAAGAGGGATGTCCTAACCAACAATGAGTTTCAAAAGGAGTAGGACACCAATTGAGGATATAACTATTGCAATGAAGATAAAGAGGGATGTCCTAACCAACAATGAGTTTCAAAAGGAGTAGGAAACCTAAACAAGCCGTGCGTCTTAACAAAGTAAAAAAGCACTAGAATTACCTATCATATGATCTAAGACACCAAAATCAATGACCTGTTGTGATGAAGATGAAAGAAGACACGTGTTACTTGAATCAGCAATAGCAGCGATAAGCTGAGATGATTTTTTTAATGCTTATTGGTACTATGTGAACTTAGCAAACTCATCTACATAAGGTGTAATTGTCCTTTTAGCAGATGAGCGAGGTGTAGTAGTAGTTGCAACATGAGCGGAATGAGATTTTTGAAATTTATTTAGCAGCTTATAGCATGTACGTTTGGTATGATCGGACTCATGACAATATTCACAGATAATTGCTCTGGCATCCTAATTCTTATGGTCCCAATTTCTTGTCCTTCCTCTATATAATTCTTATGAGATGACTTTCCAATGTCAAATCCATTATTCCAATTGACAAGAGCACTAGAGTTGTGAATGTAATAGTAACATATGCACTGACATTTGTGTAGAGTATCTGTGGTTAAGATACCGTATTATCACATAATATTGTGATAACCTGATTGTAATCAGATTATATAGATTAGATAACATTATCTTAGGGATAACCTTATCTTAGGATTATCTCTTATATTTGTACAGATCCTCTATCCTATTTGGTATCACTATACATGTATATATGTACTACGTTCTCTAAGAAATAAGATATAGAGCAAAACAATTCTGGTTCACATGGTATCGGAGCCACGTGAAAGAGATAGTAAAATCGAGTCAACCTCGGCAAGTCAAGAAATGGCTTTTAATCTTGAGGGATCCTCCACGGCAAATCCAAACTAGACTGGAGTTTAACCTCTGGCCTTAAAGGAACTTCAATTGTCATTGTCTTTGACAAACTGAATGAAACGAACTACCGGGAGTGGGCTCAAGCTATGAAACTTGCCATTGGAGGACACGGGAAGCTCATCGGAGATGGAAACGTTCTAGACCCAATGAACTCGCAAACTACACGACAGTGGGAGATAGACAAGCCAATGGTCTCGTCATGGCTTGTCAATGCCATGATACCATCGATCAAATGTACCTTTTCATGTTTCTGCCAACAGCTCGAGAAATCTAGAAAGGGATGCGACAATCATACTTTGATGGAGAGGATGCATTACGAATCTATGAGATAAAAACGAAGCTGTGGCAAATGAAGCAAGGTGATAGAGAAGTTATAGAATACTGGGTTGAAATGGTAGCATTATGGCAGGAACTTGACCTTCTGTCGGACGAAGAGTGGAGGTGCAAGGAAGATGCTGTGATGTACAACCAAAAAATTGAAAGAGTATTTGAATTTTTGGCTGGTCTCAACAAAAATTTGGATGATGTTTGTGGCAGAATCCTAAGTAGAGTTCCTCTGCCAACAGCCAAAGAAGTGTTTTCTGAAGCTAGGAGGGAAGCAGCAAGGTACAAAATTATGCTGAAAGAGGAGTCAAAAGAAGAGAAAACGTTGACTCCAATGCCTACTAATGAAGGGTCTGCATTGATGTCTCGTGGTGAATCTAGTAAGAAGGGTCAGAAGAAGTGGTGTGATCACTGCAAACAAAGTGGTCACACCAAAGATACATGCTGGGACATTCATGGAAAGCCTCTAGACTGGAAACCAAAATAGGGAAAAAATCGAGGCTATCAAGTATCTAGTGAAGAGGGAACAGAACAATCGAAAGATAGCATAAACAAGAAGTTGGGGAGATGAATATTTCACTAGGAAAATTATTGGAAATATTAAAGAATCTCCAAAATGACAATCACCAACAGAAGACAAGTACAGTTGCCAATGCTACTATGAGAGGTAATATCTGTCAAGTTTTTTTTATCTTCATACGGTAGGAAGAAATGGATAATTGATTCTGGAGCATCAGACCATATGACAAATAATTATCACCTGTTCCATTGATACTTTCCGTGTGCTGAACATGAAAAGGTTAAGGTTGCAAATGGTGACTCTTCTTCGATTCCAGGGAAAGGAGATATCAAAGTAACAGATTCTGTGAAATTAAATTCTATTCTATATGTTCCGAATCTAGACTATAACCTACTTTCAATTAGTAAATTGACAAAAGAAGCTAATTGTAGTGCTCATTTTTTCCCTATTCATTGTGTTATACAAGACCTGTGATCGGATGGAGTATACTACTTTGAAGATGAATAAAGTCATTTTAATCCTTATAGCCTGAGTAATAGTGTGATTGTCCCTAAGAACGATGAACTATTGATATGGCATAAAAGGTTAGGTCATCCAAACTTCCAGTATATGTCAAGGTTGTTTCCGAATATTTCAACAAATAAAGACTTTTGTGTTCAATGTGATGCTTGTGAGTTTACTAAGCACCAAAGAATTTCCATTACAAGGTCTAAATACAAACTCACAAAACCTTTTTCACTTATCCATAGTGATCTTTGGGGCCCATCTCGTGTCACTAATAGGACCAATTCAAAGTGGTTCATTACATTCATCGATGATTATACTAGTTTGTGTTGGGTATTTCTTTTGAAGGATAAATCTGAAGTCCCTATTGTGTTCATCAACTTTTATCAGATGATAAAAAATCAATTTCAAACTAGTATTCAAGTCTTTCATACTGACACTGGTACTTTTGTGTCAGTAGTCCTTAACAAAATGAGATTATTGAGTGGAGAAATAGACACCTTCTTGAAGTAGCTAGGGCCTTGATGTTTACTAGCAATGTTCCAAAATTCTTTTGGGGGGATGCTATTCTTATTGCAACCTATCTTATTAATCGAATGCCTGGCCGTGTTCTTTCTTTCAAAACACCTCTGCAGAAATTTCAAGAAATCCATACTACCACCCATCTTGAAACTAACCTTCCTCTGAAGGTTTTCGGGTGTACACTCTTTATTCACAGTTATTCACACAACAAACTTGATCCAAGAGCCAAAAAATGTGTGTTTTTGGTTTACTCTGCTACACAAAAAGGATATAAATGCTATGATCCTATGTCAAAAAGGTTGTTTGTTAGTTGTGATGTCTCTTTTTCTGGCACAGATTCCTTCTATCCCAAGTCTTCGATTCAGGGGAAGTATTGGAGTGAGTTTGGTGATGAATCCCAGCCTGAACCTATCATATCTGTTCCTGAACCTATCATATCTCCTATAGAGACAAATCCTTGTATAGAAGTAGCCATACCTACACTCAAAGTGTACTCTCGGAAGAAGAAAACCAGTAGTACACTCCCTGATCCTGAAGCTATACCAATCTCTAAACCAATGCAGGTGCTTGCCAAAGAAGCTTATAGTAAGGAACAAGAAGACAATGTAGATCTCGAACTGCCAATTTGTGTTACGGAAGGAATCTAGGTCATGTACTATGCACCTGATTGCGAGGTTTGTCTCTTATGATGCTCTATCTTCTCAATATAAAGCATTTATTGCTAATCTGGACAGAATTGACATCCCAAAGAAATCGAAGAAGCTCTTAAAGTTCCGGAATGGAAAGAAGCAGTTTTTGAAGAAATAAGAGCACTTAAAAAGAATGAGATGTGGGAAGAAGTTGATCTGCCAAAAGGGAAGAAACCAGTGGGGTGTAGGTGGATATATAGGGCTGATGGTTCCATTGAGAGGTATAAAGCAAGATTGGTAGCAAAGGGCTATACTCAGACCTATGGGATGGACTACAAGAGACATTTGCTCCTGTAGCAAAACTAATTACTATCAGACTATTGTTGTCCGTAGTTGCTAACTTTGACTGGCCTCTTCAACAACTTGAGGCCTCTTCAACAACTTGACATTAAAAATGCATTCTTGAATGGCAAAGTAAAGGAAGAAGTGTATATGAAACTTCCTCCAGGGTTTGATGAGGAAGGAGGACGAAACAGAGTATGCAAACTAAGAAAATCCCTATATGGGCTGAAACAATCACTACGAGCTTGTTTGAAAGATTTGCCAAAGTCCTAAAAATAGAAGGATTGACACAAGCTCATTCTGATCACACAGTGTTCTTCAAAATTAGAGAAGGTAAGAAGACAATTTTGATTGTGTATGTAGATGATATTGTCTTAACTGGTGATCATGCAGCGGAAATTACTAGACTCAATTCAACTTTGAGGAAAGAATTTGAAGTTAAAGACTTAGGATAAATGAAGTATTTCCTAAGCATAGAAGTAGCTAGATCAAAGAAAGGAATTTGCATCTCACAAAGGAAGTACATTCTTGATCTCTGAAGGAGACAGGAATGTTAGGATTTAAACCAAGCAACACTCCCATTGAAAGTACAAAATTCGAAGAAGAAGAAGATAAACTGGTTAACCGTGAAGAATATCACACTTGTGGGAAGACTAATTTATTTGTCTCATACAAGACCAGATATTTGCTTTTGCGGTGAGTGTTGTAAGTCGCTACATGCATGCACCAAAAGATAAAGCATTTTGTGGCAGTTTATAAGATCTTACGGTATTTAAAGGGTACTCCTGGGAAAGGATTATTATTTAAAAAGGGAGATCAAAGAACAATTGAAATATATACAGATTCAGATTGGGCAAGTTCAGAAGAGGATAGATGATCAACCATTGGATATTGCTCTTTTGTGTGGGGAAATATGGTCACGTGGCAAAGTAAGAAGTAAAAGGTGGTAGCCAAGAGTAGCGCAAAAGCTGAACTAAGAGAAGTTGCAAAAGGGATTTGTGAAAGTCTCTAGTTAAAAAGAGTGCTAATAGAATTGGGAATCGGTTTTGATTCACCTATAAAGCATTATTGTGATAACAAGGCAGCTCTAAGCATGGCACACAATATAGTCCACCATGAGAGAACAAAGCATGTTAAAGTTGATCGACATTTTATCAAGGAAAAGATAGAAGTTGGGACAATCTGCCTAGCATATGTACCAACAAAGAAGCAGATCGTAGATGTGTTTACCAAAGGACTTCAAAGACAAGTGTTTGAAGAATGTGTCAGCAAGTTGGACATGATTGATATCTATGATCCAACTTGAGGGGGGACTGTGGTTAAGATACCATATTATCACATAATATTGTGATAATCTGATTATAATCAGATTATATAGATTAGATAACATTATCTTAGGGATAAACCTTATCTTAGGATTATCTCTTATATTTGTATAGATCCTCTATTCTATTCAGTATCACTATACATGTATATATGTACTACATTCTCTAAGAAAAAAGATATAGAGCAAAACAGCTCTTGTTCACAGTATCCACAAAAAGACCTTATGTAGGGAAAATATTTCGGCACTAGAAAGAATATGAGATTTATCAACCTCATATTGGAGTTAAGACCATCAAAAAACTTATTGCCGTCATCTGCTTCTGTTGAGATTTTTGAACTTTAATGTCAGGACTAAATGGTAACAAAACATTTAATTCTTTATAAATCTTTTTGAAATTCATAAAATATGCCTGAAGGATTGAAATTGTTGTTCAATGCGAGAAAAATCCCTTACACACTTTATAAATATGTGAAAATTTTCCTTTTCTTAGATATAAAAATTAAAAAAATTCCATCAATTCTTTGACACACACTGATTAATTTACAATAATGATCTCATTGTCAATAGAATTTCAGATTCGTAAAAATATTCGGCCATTATATCATAGCCATTCATTACTAGTATGGTCTGATGGTAGTAGTAAGGTGATATTCTTTAGAAATGCTTCCGAGATAAACTCACTGTTTCACTCCAATCTAAATAATTGGAACTAGTTAATTTATATTCTGTGATTTTAGACATCACAGGAAAAAAATCAGTCACGGCCAGTTGTTTTTTTTTCGTCAATCATTGTAATCCAAATCAAGTATACTCACACAAGTTCCAACCTAAAGCAAGACTTCAATTTTATAAAATCTGTTTGGCAGATAACCAGAAAATTTAGTGAACCAGATAAGGCCATGTGTTGAGAAGAAGTGTAGTGAGCAGAACAAAAAAGGGAGACGAACTTTCTTGACAAAGTCGAGTTAACCCAGACTTAGTTTAGCAAGCATGGAGGAGCCAAACTTCAGAATGGATTCGATGAAACTTCTGTACTGTTGGTGAAGAGTGTGAAATAATTCTTATGGAATTCTCCTTGGCCAATTGGAACTGCTTTGCTGCACCACTCAATGAGAAAAGAAACCATAAGTTGAAAGCCACATAACTGGAAATGGCCAAGGAACTGTATACTAGAGTTCTGATTCAGCGTACAGGTTATATTTACGCTGCAAATGGTGCTGGACTAGTCTTGGTGGAGGAAGGACAATTTGATGCATCAATAGATTTTCTAAAACAGGTCCAAGAAGCTGCAAGTCAAAACATTTGTAATAATTGTTTCGTGGAAGTCCCACCATAATACAGATTCTTGGCTTGGGAAACTAGCAATTGAAAGCCCTTGGATTGCAAAAGAGGAACTAAAACAAGCTAATGCCAACATATACAAGGAGTATGTCAAAGTTTGCTTCGCAGAGTCAAGTTTTGAACTCGAGATGACTAAGGCAGGAGCATGTTTCAATTATATATATATATATATATATATTCTTATTTAGTTAGTTTCGTTAGGTTTTCCTAGTTACATTTGATTTTCTTTTCACAAAGATATGTCTTGGTTTTCCTAAAAGTCGATTGGAATTCTTATAGGACTTGTCTTTCCTATTTTGGGTATGGTTTCTCTTAAGACTACTACAAATGAGGTTTTTGCTGGAGAAATACAACAGCCTTTATATTTGGATTTTTATTAAAGAAGGATTTTGTATAAATCCTAGTTGTTCTAGCCACAGTTACCCAATTCTAGTGTTACTTTGTTGAAATTTACTTCCCTACCCCCCCTCCTTCATCACGTGTTCTATTTTGACATCAATCAATGTGCATCCGACTTCTTTTAACTTTATTTCAAGACTTAACTAAATGAAATCTTAAGTAGTTGGTAAAGACTAACGATTCTTCTGATTGATTATTGTTATTTCAGATATTAGCTTAATATATCACATGATTCGCGGTCAAGGAACAATCAAACTGTATGTGGTTTACAATGTTCTGGAGGTGAGAAAAAATACTCGATAAACTTGGAAAATAAATGAGTTTATATCCTTGGACCTCTTGCTCAATTTAATGACAACCTGTTTTGGTTGTTTGTCCTCATTTCAATTTGATTTCTGCCCATATATTTGTCAACTAATGAAGTCCAAAACTTTCTATCTGAGACTGAATGGATTGCTTCCTTCAGCATTGCATTTGCTGCTTTGCTATTGCTGATTATAGTTCACTTCTAACATTTGCAGCAAATCAAAGGCTTTCATGTTATTGCAGCTTGTTGATTATCGGGTTGTTATGAAATATAAAACAAGCATGTTATGGTACTCTGTTGAATGTTTTGAATCATGTAACTACCATTACTTAACTGAAAGTGAAACTGATCATGATCCAGAAATTTGGGAGTTATTAAAACCAGATTAACTGATTCGAATAGTTGTTATTGAGGTCGTATGACTTCAGGTGGTCATTAATGTTTCTACCTGGGTAGTATGGATGTGGCTTTTAAACTTGAAATTGGGGGTCCTTGTGTATATTGTGTGGGGTCGATCTTTAATTGATGACCCGCAATAATTCTTGTTTGAATCAGATTTACCTTTTTTTTGGGGAATATTGGGAAATAATGTTTTGCTTTCTTCTGCAGATATTTGATCGGTTATGCCAAAGTTTTGGTGGTGATGTATTGGAGACTCTATTTAATTCTGCTGAAGGGCTTGCAAGTAGCTCTCCAGAAAAAATGAGATTCTGGTTGCAGAGATTTATTTCTGACCAGGCTTTAGCTACAGCTTTTTCCAATATCCTTCATCAATTACTGGTCTAGTTTATCTATATTTCAGTTTTGTAGTCATATTTTTAATTTGGCTCCTTGACAATTTTTACTTTTCCATTCTTTCATTTTGTTAGCCCAGGCAATTACTTTGTCAACCTGTATAGTAGCCCATAACAATGCCTTGCTGGCTTTACTGGTGTCTAATAACTTTGCGGAGATTAAAAGTAATGTCTTCAAAAGGTTCAGCAAAGATAATATCCACAGTTTGGTATACGCTGGTGAGTTTTCAATTTATTTATAAATTATGGTGCTTTTTTAACCTGTTAAGCATACGGCTATACACTGGTGAGTTTTCAATATACTTTTCAAATATCTATGCTTTTTCTCTCCTTATATGTGAACTTTCCTTTATCATTACATGCTTGTTGAACGGTGGCTTTGGTCATGATGGTTGGTGGCTGCGTTTGATGCACGTGAACGGCAATATAATTGCCTGCATTTGGCTGTATGATCTTATAGTCAGTATACTGCAGCTACTGGTGGGATTATTCTGGACATGTCAAGTCTTCAAAACACTGCTCTGAAGACGTCCAACCCATCAAGTTCTAAACTTTTTTTGGTTATAAACTAGATTATCTAATTAGGTGCCCCATTTTATTCTTCTATTATTTTTATCATGCTTGGATCTTTTTCTTCTTTTTTCACCCTGTATGTAATGGAATCAGAATTTGAAACCTCAGAGACATTTTATCTCATATATAAACTCGCACTTCTTTCTTTGTTATTCTTTGTTATCCTTTTGCAAGTTTAAATGAGTATAATTGGCATTTCTGTTCATATATGTGTGGTTTGATGGCATTATGGTTATACTGGAGTCATTTTCTGCCCTGTGGGGGACCAAAATTTTTCATCTTTTCCCTGTATCGGCTTGTAGAAATCATCTCTTTTTCCAAGTGCTTGTGCAGATCCAAAACACATGACCATTCCTCCTCCCCTCACTATCTTTTAGCAGCGTCAAATCATGGTTATAGTCAGTTTCTGTCTGTTATTAATTCCCTAAACCTTGTCAATTTTTAGCAGCCTAACATAACCAGGGTTCCAGATATTTCCTCTGTGATGTCATGAAAAAGTAATAGACGCCAGTAAAAGGTTTCAAATGGTTTGAATTTTATTACATTGAATTAGATAATAACTGTTGTCACATATTTAACGGGATTTAGTCTTGTTGAGGTTCTATCATTAGTTCCCTAATCCCTGTAGTATGATCCAAAGAAAAATTCTCATTGCAAGTATGGCGTGTATTTGGAGCGTGTAAAAGGAAATGTGGATATGGCCTAATCAAGTTTTGATTTCAGTATTCCCATGTGGATTAAGACTGCAATTTACTTTTCTCTTAGGCTTACAGTTGTGACTTGTGAGCTTTGAATCAGACGGGAAGTATCTCAAAGTAAAAAAAACTGAAATTGAATTGTTGGTTGCTTTGTGGGTAACAACTTCATGTGAACCTTTATTCTTTATTACTTGGTTGATGTCTAATGTCAATATTGTTCTTCTATTGCTCAAACCAGATTCAGTTGAAAGATTCCACATTTCAGCATTTCTATTATTTGTTTTAGCACAAAATATACTGGAGGCTGAGGGTCCTTGGTTTGAAAGTTTTTTCTTTGTAAGTTATCTGGACAGTTCTGCACACTTTGAAGGAAAGAAATCTGTTTCTTGCTTACATATTTTGATTGAATTCTGCAGAATGCTCTTATGGTTTTCATCTGTGAAGTGTTGATTGATATAATAAAGCATTCATTCCTGGCCAAATTCAATGATGTAAAGCCCATTGCCTACTCTGAATTTCTTGAAGAACTTTGCAATCAGGTGTATTATTAGGAGCTGTTGCAAGTCACTGGAGCTTTATTATTAATTGAATTGACGCCCTTTTGACATATTTGTGCGTTTTTATTAGCAGACTTTGAATATTCAAAATGCAGATAAGAAGAAAAATCTCACATTTGTTCCTCTGGCACCTGCTTGTGTGGTAAGTACTATTTCTTCTGTGCTGAGTGCTTGCTGATTTAGGCTCTTGATAGCAAAGGAAAATTAATTTAAGTTTATGAAAGCTAGCCACCTCATTATCCACGTTGTATATGAGTCAGTTTCAAGACCATTTTTGGAAGCTAGGTGGGACTGGGTCTGACGGTGCTTTGAATTGCAGGTTATCCGAGTGTTGACTCCCGTATATGCTGCTCATCTTCCATACAGTCCACTTATATGGAGGTTCTTTTGGATCCTGCTCTTGTCTGGCATGTCCTATGTTATGCTCACAAGCCTAAAGGTGATGATTGGTATGGCCCTACAAAAGCATGCAACGTGGTATGTCAATCGGTGTCGAAAGCGAAAACATCATCTTCACACCGATTAATTTGGAGGGAAGCGTGAAATCTGCATAAAACTCGGTTAGTTGTAAGTTTTTCGTCACAGCATAGTCATAGTTGGGAACATCTTCGGCTCCAGTATTTATGGGATGCCTGTACAGTGGAAGAAATTACGGACGTCTTTAAGCTTCAAAATCCTGATGCCGAGTTGCTTTTGGGTTCAATTTTGTCGCTAAGAACCATAGCTCACACGGGTGAATTGCCCCGACTCGTCCCAATCTTTCTTAGAGCCAACCCGAGTGACCCATTAAGACTTGGATCAACTAATTTTATAACCTGCCCCATTTAGGCCTTTCTCACAATTCGAGCATGAGATAAACCATTTTTATCTTCATGATTTATGGTCATAAATCCAAGGACGGGTGTCAGAGCCCACTGGTGGTTTTCATGTGTGAAAGCTTTGAAGGCGTCTTCCAAGAGGGAAAAAAAAAAAAAAAAGTCACCTGGACCTTGCTAAATGGTTTTTAGTATCATTCCAAAAGATAACGAAACTTAGTCACTAATTATGACGGTTAGCCGGGACCTATTTTCTCCGGCCTTTTCTGCGCACTTGTAGGGGTGGCTTGACCAGAATCTGGAAGGGCAAAAGAGCATTTTCTTGTCCTTGTAAGGGGAGGTCACGATGGTGAAAGATTCATATCGGGAAGGATTCCTATATGAGCTGGATGAGAGATCCGGCGTAAGCACTCACAAAAGCTTCAATCTTTTTTGCAGATTGCTTCAGTTGTCCTTTTAACACTTTCTCATCTGCCGAGCCGATTTGGATGATATTTCCTCTGTTTTATAAATCTTATTTGCACAATCTTATGTAAGCTTAAACAGTCAGTCTTATTTCAAAAGGCCGAATAAAGACAAACTCTGGGCAAGGTATAAGAAAACTGTCCAAGATTCAATTACCAGGAGGAGGCTTGAGGCCAACAAATGCCGGATTTGTCCGAGATGATGAAGTCAACAGAAATTCACTGGGTGACCGGGGAAGTCAGAATTGAGACTTTTAAGAGTAAGACGTGATACTAAATCCCAAGTGCAAGTATAAGAGCGGGCAGCCAACCACCAACCAAGGTGCTTCCACACGCCCCGTTTTCTTATAGGAAAGTCTTACAGATAACAGTAGAAAAATCACCTCTTATCTGCTGATGGGCAGGAAACTTTCAATCGACTGTGGAATATTGCATGTTGTCCCGGCACCCACATAAAAAAAGATTTATCCATTTAATATTATAATATATTTCTAAATAAATATTAAGATAGAAAATAACAATATTTAATATAATTAATATTCACTAGTTTTTAAATAATTAATAAAATATATTTAATATTAAATTTTTATATAAAAAATGGATTGTTTAATTGTTTAATGTTAAAAACTTCAATCGTGACATGTTTTTAAACTATTTGAAGGTCAGAAAATTCCGCATTTGTTTTACTCTTTTAAATTTTACTAAACACAACTGTTTCATTTCTGAGCACCTACCTCCTGAGGAATTTGATGAAAAGAGCATATTTCATCTTAATGTTTTTATCATAATATGAGTTATATTTAAGTTAGATTTTAGAATATTTAAAATAAATTTTAATATGTTTAGAATCAACTTTTCACAAATAGAAAAGTAGATTAAGTCATTTTTCTACTATGATTGATGATACGATAAAAATATATTTTCTAATAAATTTTTGAACTCCGCGTTTTAAATTTTTTTAGTTACGTGACTATTCAACTTAAACAAGCTTATCAAATTTAAATTAGTCTTAAATTAGATTAACATAATCTAATTAATTTTAATTTAATACATTAAAATCCTTAATTATCCTTAATCTATTTTAACATGTTCACGTTTGTCTCTCCTTTATCATCATCATCAAAATGCTCTCTCTTTGAGTGAAGATAACATAATTATTAAAGTGATCAAGAAGGAAAGAGTGAAAAAAGAAGACAATGGTGTAAATCAAGCGGGAGGTCTTCATTATGATACTTGTTCGTCGGGCTTCAACTTCAAGACCAGGATCATCTTTGTCATGGAGCATTTATGCAGGTGAGCTCTTTGCTAAACTTGCTCAAAGAAGAAATTACTTGCAAATACTCAACAATTAATCATCGTTTTTTGAATAATTTGACCAGCACCTCTCGGAGCCACCGTCTGGAGCGCCATGCAGTGCCGGGTAACTTCTAGGGGAACCACCACCTACTCTCATCTTCCGCATTTACTCCATTTATTTTGCTTTAGCCTACTGTTTTTCCTTTCTTTGTCAATGGGACTTCCAAGGGTATTTCAGTCTTACTAGCTGCTTTACCTTTTCCCGCCCTTTCTTTCTTTCCTACTGTGAACCAACATCTATTCAACTTTGTCTCTGTCAACGCTGCCTTCCTTTTCTAGCTATCCATGCAGCCTATACCCGCAGCTGGGAACGATGATTTCCCAGTGTTACTCTCTCACCATCCTACTTCATCAAAAGATCCCACTGAACCCCAGGAAACTCCCGCCATCAAACACCCATCACCCAGAAGAGCTGGAAGCAAGTCGTCGACTATCCAACAGCTGAGAACTTAACCTTTATCGTCCTAAGGAAATTGATGGGAAGCTCGTAGTCTATCTAGAACTTGCAATACTGGAGGAAGGCGCTAAGAGTTGGGAAGCTACATTGGTGGGGTTTTTCTTCGATAAACGACTACCATTTCCAAGCATCCACAGGTTGGCTCAACGAACTTGGCATAACAAAGTTTTGGCCGGACTTGGCATAACAAAGGTCTGGCCGATGTCTTGCTCACAGAGGAGAACCTTATTTTGCTCACTTTCCACGCCATATCTCTAGCTCACAAAATCTTGGAGAAAAGCACGTGGTATGTCGGGAATCAACCCATATTTTACAGCCTTGGAAGACAAACATAAAGTTTGAAGATATTAAAGTTCAGAACATCCCATTATGGATCCATTTCCATAATGTTCCTTTGGAATATTGAATGACATAGGGGCTGAGTGCTCTCTATTGAAGGATTAACTAATAACGTCAATAACGTTGTTTTAACTGAACGCCAATAACGTTGCTTTAACTGATTAAATAAAGAATTAGTTAAGAAGGTGTGAGTTATCTCCTTGCTCGTCTGTTCCCTACCCTGCAAAGGCTACTTCTTCTGTCCAAACGATTCCCCGCAAAGGAGGTGACTGTGCTGTGTCTGTCAAAGGCTGCATTTGTGCAAACTGTGTAAAGTTGGTCCTTTCTGTACTGGACCAATTAGATAGGAACATCTGTTATTTTTTGTTTTCTTTCTAAGTTGTATATAATCTCAACATGCATAAGGAGAAGGTGGCGATTCTGCTTTCTATTTTCGTATTGTTCAAGTTTACTGTTTACTGTTCAAAGTCTTTTCTTTCTCATATGGTATCAGAGCCCAAAAACACAAATATCTTCATCTACCTTCTTTAGTTCTTGCTTT
>JANZXR010000001.1:9003517-9015500 GCA_027575705.1 Erythroxylum echinodendron
TCCCAATCTTCTGTGACAACATAAGTGCTATCAACCTATCTAAGAATCCAATACAACACTCAAGGGTAAAGCATATCGAAGTTTGGCATCCTTTTTTGCGAGACTATGTACAGAGGGGAATTGTTAGTTTACAGTTTGTTGAGACGAATCATCAATGGGTAGATATTCAAATGAAGAAAGACTCAAAGAAATCAGACAAAACTTGACTATTTTAGTGATGAGTGATAAATCGTCTGACACATCATGACTCAGATGTTTTTACAGAAGGGAGATAAAAAGTCGAAAGTCTTCTAGAGCACAGTAACTATAAGTTACAGATGATAATTCTTTTGAGAAGGAAGTATAAAGGGAAATCCTCTCAAAAGGTTCAGAACTTTACCGACTTTAGAATACTCTTGAAATCCTCTAAAATTGACTTTTGCAGAAGCTCTCAAATAAAAACGTTTCATTACTCTTTATTTCAAGCCCTTTCGTTTACATTCTCATCTTCAAAAACAAATCTCATTACTTTGAGAAAGTTCCTACTGTCTAAAGATCATAATGGAGCAAGCTATGATTTATGGAAGACTCGTTAACTTTGACTCCTTGAAGAGAGATGGAAGACTGAAAGCCTTGTAGAGAAGGCACATGTCAATTGAAAACTATATGGATGTAGTGACCCAAAGGACAAGAAGGCATCAAATCTTGTTCTGAAGGCTAGGGTTCTACATATAATACCCTTTCACTATATTCTATTAAGAATAGGATCGAAGAACATTGTGACAAATATAGATGAACAATGCCTATTCTATCTACTCAACCATCATCTCATAAATCTTCCACACCTAATTTTGGGGTATATGATGAAGACAAAGAGGGATTCCAATGCCTTACCGTATGGCATGATGTTAACAAGAGTCTTTAGAGATTCTAGAACTCATCTGGACAGAGGAAACAAGTGAAGATGAATATCAAAAGTATTATTAATGTGTCTACTATATGTAGAACGGGATTGAAAACTCAAGAAAAGGAGGAGACAACTTCTATGGTAAAACCAAGGACCAAGGGGGAGCGTATTATTAGACACATTGTGAGTGGAAATGTTACTCCCACAAAAAAGAAGAAACCTCAACCATCAAGAAGAGTGGCTATAGAAGAAAAGAAGAATAAATCGCCTGAGGTAGCAGTTAAAGATAAGACGATTTTACAAAAATAAAAAAGCCAGGTGCATCTATCTGAAAAACAAGTGTCGTTGAAAAGAAAAGGAGAGACACTTGATGTTGAACAAGTTAATAAATCAAGAAGATCACCAAGGTTACTAACTCTCCGACAATAAAAGCAGAAGAGAGGAAAAGAATTGATTCCTGGTGAAGATTCTGAGAAGGTAGAAAAAGCACCACAGGCTACTAGGTGTTTGGTCTCAATTTTGCAACAACAACAGCCAAAGTCCACAAAAGAGACTGAGATTAAGAGGAAGTTGGAGTTTGAGAAGAAGAGAACCCAACCACAACTACCTTCTAGACTGTTAGAAGAAAATAAGAAGTTAAAGACCAGTCAGAAAGAGAGTAATTCAGCTGGTGTTAATCAGAAGTAAAAATCAGTTGATTCTCATAGTCCTATCAGAAAAGAGGACTTAAGAATGAAGGTGATAGAAGAAATTGTACCTGTTAGAAGCAGAGGCTCGATCATAATAAGAGAACCTGTGAAAAGGCTAATCAAGGTACAAGTTGAACCTATCTTGGTCAATAATCGGTCTATACATCTTCTGAATCATGAAGAGAGAAGATTATATGGGATTCTGAGAGATGAAAAATCAGAACCATATCCGTTGAAAATGACAAATGATCGATATACTATCTACCTAGCTACAGGTAGAACATTGATCAAGATTGTACCTGATGTGCAACCTAGAGCTTTAAATATTGTACGCAATGTAGAAAAAGGGAAACAGAAGATGTACCCTGATGGAAAAATAGGCGACCTTATAGATGAGCAGATACAAGAAGCTGTGAGAAACATAGATGATACATGCAATGCAGAAGAACCAAGAGGCATCTATGTTTCACACCACATTTCAAAAGCATCACGAACTTATTGTGGACGCTTCACCACAGACGCAAATTCTCAGGTAGTTGGAAGGGTAACTAAAGGACGGCTCAGAACTATCATGGTTGGAGGTACTAATTTTAACTTAGAAACTCTTGTAAATCTAATTATCCACCTTTGACCTTTGAGTTCTATACCATCAATTAAAGATGACCTTCACCTTCTTGACAAACCAAAACTACCAAAAACTGATAACCATGATCTCCCTGAAGGAAAATAATTGTTCATCCCTCCTGTTTTGAAAATCATTGAATTAGATTTTTTACCTTCAGAAACACATCCTGAACAAAACTTCTATCCATCAAGTGCACCTCAACAATTTCCTACAATTGGGATGGAAGAAGTTAGTCACTCTCAGCAGTGGAGTCAGGAAGCCTTAGTGAAGGAGATTGAAGAAATTCATACTAAGGTTGATGATTTGAGGGACTCCGTTGGTGATCTACATGAGGAAGTAGCTTATCTTCAGGTGATAGTAGAAGAATACCTCAAATTGATCAGAGCTAACATGCAACATATGTTTATGAAATCATGCAGCATCTAAGAAAACCTTTTTGATTAATAACAAATAGGGGGAGAAGAATAGAAGAAAGGGGGAGAAAAGTAGAAGGAAGAAGAAAGAAGAAAAGTAAAAGGGTGAAGAACAGAAACAGAAGGAACAGAAGCAGAAGGAAGAAAAGCAAAAGCAGAAGAAAGAAGAGAAGAATAGATACAAGAAAAGAAGATAACATATATGTATATTGTTTGATGTTCTCTTACTCATTATCTGAATAATATTAGTTCATTCACATCTATTTTCCTAAATTATGATTATTTGTTATCATCAAAAAGGGGGAGATTTTTAAATCTAGAGGACTTTATGATGATTAATTTTGATGACAATCAAATAATAATAATGTTAGAAATAAATGAACTAGCTTGAAGAGTGCGTTAAGTATGCAGAAAAAGCAAGATACAGAAGAAGTAGAAATACAGAAGAAGTGAAACACAGAAGAAGTAACGATATAAAAGAAGCGAAACAAAGAAGAAGTAAAGATATAGAAGAAGTGAAACACAGAAGAAGCAAAACATAGAAGGAAGCAAAACACGGAAGAAGCAAAACATAGAAGGTAGCAAAACGCAGAAGAAACAGAAGATACAAAAGAAAACACAGACGATACAAAGCAAAAGATACGTTCGTACGTCAAGCAGTTAGTTAGTTAGAGTTAGTTACTGAACTCAACTGAATAGTAGTTATCAAGATTCAAGAAGTGATTATTAAGACTTAAGAAGCGGTTATCAAGAATCAAGAAGCAGTTAGAGACTTAGACTATAAATACTAGTCATAGTCGAAGATTGAATAACTTTACAACTTTTCAACTTTTCAGAAAACTTTTGATCTTACATCTTTTTAGCGTTCAAATGTATACTTAGAAGAGAACAATTCTGTAGTGCGATACTGGAGAGCTAAACCTACTCTAACAATAGCTCATGATATCTTTCTAGAGAGAGAAAGAAAAAGCTAAGAGCCTGGAGAGGCTAAGATAGCTGAAAGAATACTTGGTGTAGGAGACCTAAAAAGGCTCTAGAAGGAAGAAAGAATACTTGTAATTTGTTGAAGTATAGTGAATACTCAAAAGAACTCCGAGGACTGGAGGTAGCCTACGGTTTGGGGTAAACCAGTGTAAAATCACAGTGTCTATCTTCTATCCCTCAACTTATTCTATTTTGTTCTTAAAACAAGTATATAGAAGTCATTTTCTATTTAACTCATAACAATTTTCGTATAACGTTAGTGATATTCTTTTAACAAGTTAGAGAATTTCTTATCAGAAATATTAAAGATTTTGTATTCAAGAAAAGAATACACAATTCAACTCCCCTTCTTGTTTATATCATATATTGTACGTAATTTCTATATTAACGTGTGATTTACCTCAGTAATGTTCCCAAACTTCAAGAGCTCTACCAAGGCATAAAGCTCATTATCGTAAGTGAAGTAGTTCAAAATTGATCCACTCAACTTCTTATTGAAATATGTTATGGGAAAATTCTCCTGCATCAAAACAGCTCGTATACCAATCCTAAAAGCATCACATTCAATTTCAAAAATCTTAGAAAAATCAAACAAATGCAAAACAGGTGCAATATATAGCTTTTCCTTCAAAGAATTAAATGCATTTTCCTATTCTTTTTCCCACCTAAAGTCAACATTCTTTTTAACGATTTCATTAAATGGAGTAGCAATAGTAGAGAAATCTTTAACAAGTCGCCTATAAAAACTTGCTAAGCTATGGAAACTCCTGACCTCACTTACTAATTTTGGTATCGGCCATTCTTGGATAGCTTTCACCTTTTCAGAGTCAACCTCAACTCCCTTAAAACTCACCATAAATCCTAAGAAGATAACTTTATCCATGCAAAATGAACACTTCTTAACGTTTACATACAACTTCTCTTTCCTAAGCACATCCAAAACAACCTAAACATGCATGACAAGTTCATTTAAGTTCTTACTGTAAATTAATATGTCATCAAAGTAAAGAACCATAAATTTACCAAAGAATTCACGCAAAACATGATTCATTAAGTGCATGAAAGTATTAGGTGCATTAGATAAGCTAAAAGACATAACCAATCACTCATACAATCTATATTTAGCTTTAAATACAGTTTTCCATTCATCGCCTTCTTTCATCCTAATCTAATGATAGCCACTTTTTAAATCAATTTTAATGAATATACAAGCACCATGCAACTCATCTAGCATATCATCTAATCTAGGAATAGGATGGTCATACTTTACAGTGATCTTATTGACCGATCTACATTCCACACACATCCTCCAAGTTCCATCCTTCTTTGGCACTAAAAGAACTAGCACAACATAAGGACTCATGCTTTTCCTCACGTACCCCTTTTAAAGCAATTTATTCACTTGCCTTTGTAATTCCTTTGTCTCCTCTAGATTGCTTCGGTAAGCTAGACGATTAGGAACTTGAGCTCCTGGTGCCAAGTCCATTTGGTGCTCAATCCCTCTCAAAGATGGTAACTCATGGGGTACCTCTTTAAGAAAAACATCATCATAATCCTGCAATAAGGTCACAAACACATAAGCAAATTTGGGTCAAGGTCAGTGTTAGTAAACAAAGTTTCCTTAAACAGAATCAAGATTAAAGCTTTCTTGCACAAATATGCCCCATTTAACTCTCTCTCTTTTACATACAAATATGGTTGTGTCTTAACTTTTTCGCTCCTCTCAATTTCTCTTTGCTCACTTTTTACATTTTTTCTTTCTTTTCACGCACTGACTTCTTCTTTCTTACACATCCCACTTTTTTCTCTTACTTATGAAGTCACTCACTATTGAGCCTTTAATTTTATTCTTTTCTCTCATGGGCCCTTTTCTCTCTTCTTTTTTTTTCACCTCACTACTAGAATCCCCGCTTAATGTTTGTTGAACTTTTAGTTGTTCAATGTTCTTTGGGTGATAAAGGAGGAAGGGTAACTTTCTGCCCATTATACATAAAAGAATACCATGTACCTATTATGTATCACACACCTATCAACTTGCCATGGCCTACCCAACAATATATGACTAGCTTGCATAGGCACAACATCACACACAACTTCATCCATATATCTACCAATAGAGAATGCAACAATTAATTGCTTAGTAATTTTGACTTCAACACTTTTATTCACCATTAAAGTCTATATGGATTAGGGTGTCTATCACATTTCATCCCCAACATCTCTACCAAAGCAGTACTAGCCACATTAGTGCAATTTCTCCCATCATAATCATGCTATAAGCTTATCTTTTGTGAAATATGTTTTTCCTTTGTTCTAGGCTATCTTCCGTCGCATTCAAGTTCAATGCACATCTAGTAACTAAACTCAACATTCTCATCAACATCAGAGCAATCTTCTAAAGGTGGCATACTTAAATCGCTACCATCAGACTCACTGCGATCATCAGACTCGTAAACAATTTCACCACCCTTAATAAACGTAGTCTTCCTATTAGGACAATCAAATGCATAATGATCACGCCTTTGACATTTAAAGCACTTAATATCCTTATGTTTAGAAGGTTTAGAGGATGGATGATTAGTATCTTTTTTAATTGAAGTACTCGTCTCCTTACCTTTTCTTGACTCATTGTCTTTCTCCTTGGAATTCGAATAGTGTTCCCTCTTCTTATCTTCATTTTTGCTCGATTTTGGATTCCATTTGCTACTGAAATTTAAGAGAGACTTGGTTGCCCTTCTTTGTTTTTATTATCTCTCCATCTTTATGGCAATGTTCACTAAGTCCTCCATTACTATATAATGTTGCAACTCAACCATATCATCAATTTCTCAATCCAATCCACCCATGAACCGAGCCATTGTTACCTCTTCCTCCTTTTCTATGTTAGCTTTAATTAATAGTATCTCCATCTCCTTATGATAATCTTCTACTGAACTAATTCCTTGTGTGAGCCTATGCAATTGCTGGTGTAACTCTCTATGGTAATAAGGTGGCACAATCCTCTTCTTAATCGCGTTTTTCTTCTCTTCCTAAGTGGATATAAGTGGTTCCCTATTCCTCCTCCTATTCTTTAACAATTGATCCCACCAAACTAATGCATAATCAAAGAATTCCACTGCTATTAGTCTCATTTTTTATCTTCAGAATAGTTGTGACAAGCAAAAATAATATCCACCTTTCTTTCCCATTCCAAGTACACTTAAACATCATTCCTACCTTTGAAGAAAGAAAATTTTCTTCTTGATGGCATTAATGTTGCCATCTTTTCTCTCTACTCTTTCTTCCCTCCTTAGTCTATCCTTCACAGATTGCACTTCATCTTTCAGTTCCTATGACTATTAATTAATCTACTATGATTTTGGATTCTACTACTTTCATTAGTTCTCTTATCCATCTCATCCATCCTAGTAGATAACTTCTTGAACTTATTCATGAATGCCTTATACATCACTTTCAAATCAGGCACATTTTCATCCTCCTTATGTAATGTTTCCTTTCCATCTCTTCTATTGGCCATTCTTAAAACAAAAATTTGCAAGAAAATGGTTAGCAATAAAAAGATAACCTCTCAATTTACTCATGGCACTCTACTCGTGTTTCACTCAAAATTGGCTTTTACCCTCTTGTAGCTTACACACTCAAGTCTTTTTCCACTCAAGCTTGCTGTCCTCAATTGCACTTCAGAATTCAATTTCCGGTCAAGGTAATTCATAAACAACAAATTAAGATTTAGGAATGCAATGAAAACACCTAAAAAGATGATGGGCACAAAACTAGAAGCAAGTATATTGAAATGAATGAAGGCAAAATGGGCACACAAGTGGAGTGAATGTATGTTGCCCAAAAATACAGAATTTAAATTAACAAGAATCAATTTGTTAATTATGGTGTAAATGGAAAAAAAAGATAGAAAAAATAGAAACTTAGAATGAAGGAAAATGATGAAACTAATGCATAAATATGGAACTTGAAAGAAAAAAATAGAAACTTAGAATGAAGGAAAATGATGAAACTAATGCATAAATATGGAACTTGAAATTCCCCTAGAGGAAAAGTCAATTTGGATGCAAAGATGTAAAGACACTAAATGAAATAAGAACCCAATAAAAGAAAATTCTATAATCACACCAACCCCAAAGATGTAATTTATGCTATTTGGATTTTCTAACTAATTTTCCTAATTTGAGATGACCAAATCAAAATTTTCCTTTTTTTGCAACTGATTTAAAAAAAACTCCAAGAGTTGACTTTTCGTCTTCTTCTTAAAGCTAGAAAAACTTATTTTCGTTTTTTTGAATTTTTTTAACACAAGAACAAGATGAACCCTAAGTTCGAATTCTAATGAAAAATAACAATAATAAAAACAAATAAGCACAAGATAAATAAGAATATATCTTAATCCAAGCTCTGATACCAAATGATGCAGAACACCTAGGTTAAAGAACCCAAAACCCTTTAAACACATACTTTGGATAGGACAAGGACAAGAAGAAATCTCTAGCCCTAGTGAACCCCCAATCAATTATGTGAAAGGAAACAAATATAATAAAGTTGATTTGAAAAAAAAGAATAAAAATTCGCCATAAGTGATTATTTTGATAAGAATAATATTCTTGATGCAATATTGGCTCCTACAGACTCTATGTCAGCTGACTCTCCAATTTAATCTCCTATAGCAGATGACCTATAACAAAAATAGTAGTGATTACAACCCAAATCTCTTACTCAATATCATGTATAAATGTCCTTATATGTCCCTATAGATGCCAAACCATACTCTGATACCAAAATCTTGTGACACTCACTACTATAAATTACATACCGGGATATCCTGAGGTCATTCCAGTATATAATCTATAATAATGACGTATTAGCAATTTCACCTTCACTTTATAACATGGCAATATATCCAACTTAATCATGACGTCAACTATATATGTAAAAGTCACAAAACATAATATTTAAAAACCTCAACTTCGCATTTCATTCATTCAAAAAAGTTTACACTGAGTCATCAAAAACTAATATTTACAACCAATATACACAAGTTCTATATGGCATATATTAACTACTTAAAAACAACTATAACTCCTTGATTGCTAATTGACAGACCTTTGAGACATGTCTAGTCTAAAAAGTTCTTCTAGAAGATCTTAGAAATCTAAGTCTCCTGTCTCGTACCTGAAAAGCTACGTTGCAATTTTAAATGAGTTTTGCGAACTCAATGAGCGAACCATCATTAATGATCTCGCTCTAGGCACAAAACATAAATATCATATAACCAACAATCACAATAAGACATAAAGAATGTCATACACATCATATACATTCTTTCAAAACTTGTACATCCCAATCAAATGGATTATCACGACATATCACTTTCATATCACAACTTCAGAAGAGATTTTACAAACATATATTTCATAATCATAAATGTTCAAATGCAGATGAATATGCATATAAGACTCTAGATTTGTTATTATTTGTGACCGAGTGCCTTTCAAATACAGAAAAAGATACTAACCCATTGGGCTCAGTCAGAACAGAAATTACAGAGCAGAGATTTACGTGCAGAATGTTGAGCTTATAGTTCTTTCAAACTGGCTACTCTGATTACAACGTCTTTATCTGAGCGTGCATTTTATGAAATGTGTCAAATAACAGAATATGCCATGAATAGCATTCACTTATGATGCACAGACAGAATCTCATATTCATCGAATCTTAGTCTAGTATTCAACTTTCGTTGAGCATTTAGAATTCAGTGGCAAGCATATATCATTTAAATGTCAGATGCAAACGTAATACTTCCAATATATTCCTAACTATTAAACTCCTTGGACTATTAAAGCCTGGACTACCTATTCAGATCACAACAATTTAATAATTAAAAGTTAAATAGAATAAATCAAACAATCCTAGGAAGATCATCTAGGTTAACTCACAAATGCTCCCTTTAGCTTATTGCCTTGAAGTCCTAGCAATATCTGGAATCGGTCGCTCAACTTGGTCCTTTATATGCAATTCATATACAATTATATGTCACTCATATACATTTTCATAAAAATAATCAGGCATAAATACATTTACCAATGTATCAGGTATCATGTATGTTCAATGACAATTTCTCGGGTATGTTTCTTTAATACTCTTCATAAGAAATTTCAACACCTTCAAAACATTCATTAATCTCTAATACTCTTTTCTCACTTTAATCCCTTCATTCAACATCAATTAAATTCATTTAAGAGCTCATTTAAACCTACATGCCTCATATAATCATCCTTATTTGAATT
Organism: Erythroxylum echinodendron; assembly: GCA_027575705.1. Taxonomy (NCBI): domain Eukaryota; kingdom Viridiplantae; phylum Streptophyta; class Magnoliopsida; order Malpighiales; family Erythroxylaceae; genus Erythroxylum; species Erythroxylum echinodendron. Next base: position 9,013,411 of record JANZXR010000001.1, read on the forward strand.
AGGTTGAAAAACATCCCAGAAATCACCTTTTGATAAAGCCTTTCGGGTCACGATCATGAATTTCTTCCTTCTTCAGTAGAGTCACGATCATATTGATGCACGATCATGACTTCCCTAATCCTTCAGCAAAGTCGCGATCGCGTTGATGCACGATTGTGACCTACTATGTTTTCTTCCTTCTTTCTTGCCATTTTTGACCTAGAAATAGATGTTTTTAGGGAACACTTTCTTCTAATCAAAAGTTACTCTATGTCTTAAGTTTCTAATGACATCAAAATCATACATTTTATTTCAGTATCGCATAAGTTATAATCAAAATACTCCATATTGTTCCTCATACCTCCGCAGAACACATCTCTCAACTTCAAGCCAAATTTCAAGACTCTTAAGGACAGATTTAAAATTCGATTCCTTCATGAAAAATGTGGCCCTATGACTCTAGTTTACTCCAAAACAAAATTCACTAATTTGGATGTTCAAAGATCAAGTTATGGCCAAAATACAGATGTATATTCAGTAAAATACTGCATATAACATACCCCAGCACAATTCATTATCAACGTTCTATTACTTCTCTATCATTTCTCTACCATCTCAAATTGATGGTTTAGACCCAGATTTTTCAGTCCTAAATTCTCTAGTTATAATTCACAATTTCATGAATAATCATAATTCGAAATAGAACCTAATTCATACTTTTATATATATCAATTTCGGCATTTTCCCTACTCTTCATTTAACTCCAATCATCACAATCCTACACCTGGTCAATCATATCACGAATCTACTTCTTCCTTCACCACACACACATGCATCAACACCATTCACACATGCATCAATCCACAAGCATGAAAATATACACCATTCACGCATGCATTCATTAGCAAACCTTCAAACCTTAACAGAAATTATTTATACTATCATAAAACTTACTTGGTTTATACTACACACTTCAGAAAAATTCCAGAAATTAACAAGTTTTTGGTGGAGAGAGCCAAAGATAGAGAGAGAAAACTAAAAACCTCAAATGGGCTGAAGTGATGCAGGTTTTGTTTTGTAAGGCATAACGTTAATAGATTAACCAAAAGCCAATATAAATAAATAAGCAAGATGGTGTTTCGGTGATGGTAAAGCATGAAGGAAGTTTAGATGTTTTCGGTGAAACCAAAGGAAGAGCTACAAAAACATGTTTCCTAATAACTAGGTGTCTCTTTTAAGGCTTGACACATGTCTCCAACGCATGTGTTCCACTTTTCCACTAGATAAGCTACCATTTGTCTCTTAGTTATAAGTTCATATGTCACGCAATAATTTATCCATTTGTCAACTAATAATTTGTCTCTTATTTCTTTTTTTTTCTTAGTCTAAAATATTCCAAATATTTGATAAATTTCCAAAATGTCTCTAAAATAAAAAGTTAATTCTAATACACACCAATTCAATTTTCAAGACAATTAATCCATAATTCACACGTTAATCACACAAAAAATCACTTATACCGGAAAAATGTCAATGAATACATGTACAATTATTTTTTTATGAGTGACAAAATTATTCACGTGCATGTGTATGCTATATAATGCATGAAATGTATTTCTAAATTCTCAATAAATTCTTATAAATAAAGCATCCTAGGGTATAATGGGATGTTACACTTCTTATCTAGGTACTATAAAGGATTTAGTTCCTAATCATATAAAACATAGCATCAAAAATAAAAGAACAATAGAAAAGGAAAAGAAACATGATGAAATCCCTTTTAATCTTTAAGAAATCCACTTTAGATTGATCTAAAATTTTATCTATTTATATGGTGTCCATCCTTCCTACTATTATAGGTCCTCTAATTGTATCTCCCAAGCTTATTTCCTACTTTCCTTTTATTTTTGTCTTTCATAGTTAAAAAAATAGGTTTTTAGTATAAGATATAGACACGAGTGTGTTCTTAACTGTATACTTTAAAAATCATGAGTAAATATGGAGCAAACACAAGTTTAAAATGTGAACATGGGAAATGTAACACCCCATTCCCGCAAAACCCGAACCCGATATCGACGGTGATACCCGGATCCGTGCCCCGCGAGGGTGGC
>JANZXR010000001.1:9022572-9035217 GCA_027575705.1 Erythroxylum echinodendron
GCCGCGGGCCGGGCCGGGCTGGCCCGTCGCCCGCACCGGCCGACCAGGGTCGGCCCGCGGCCCGCCCATGGCCCGCCAAACCCGAGCCAAAAACGGGCTGGGCCGGGCCGGGCCGAAATTGACATCCCTACAATCAATGTAGGAATGGAACCCACTTATGTCATCAGAGTATACGCAAGCAAAGCCTTGGGTTACCCCACATCGTAAGTTAGAATCCTAGATCAATCAACGTAGAAATGGAATCCCCTTATGTCATCACAGTATACGCAAGCGGAGCATGATAATTTCTCAAGTAATTTGATATCGCCTTACCTTCAACTTGAATTTTGGGTAACAAAGTAGTATCAAAACTATCAAAGTACGGCTTGGGTCACACCACGTCGTAAGTTTGAATCCCAGATCAATCAATATGAGAATAGAACTCACTTGTGTCATTAGAGTATATGCAAGCGGAACGTGGTGGTTGCTCAAGTAATTTGGTATCGCCTTACGTTCAACTTGAGTTTTGGATAGCAAATTAATCTTTTATTGGCTTTCAAATAAAATATTTGGTGGTGTTTGGTGCTGCATATGATGTACATGTACCAGGTTTCCAGTTTTCTTGTTCGTCCCGTAGACATCTAGAATTGTCTCTTTTTTTTTTTATATACATTAGGTATCTCAAATTGACAAGTATGAGTGACCTAATTAGTTTCAACTCCTCATTTAAGGCTCTACTTTATAGGAGGTCTTGAATTTGAATTATCACAAAGGAAGAAAAAGGGGAGATTTTTCCTATTGATGATCCTCTAGCCCTCTAGACATACTCTTTGGTCGGATCAGTTGCCGTTTTGAGTTTGGGCATATAGTAATAAAAGACACCAGTCTATATTGTAAATAACAACGAAGACACATACTCGATACTCCCGTTCCCTACAAATGGCTGAGAACATTTGAAAGAATACATACAACTGAAATATCAGAATTGTAAAACAAAGTCGAGCAATTTGTGGATCATTTTCACTGTTTACTCTTACCGAATTTCGTCCGACTTCAAATTCCAAGGACCTGGACATCGTAAAACACATTGATTTTGAAGTATTGAAAGAGTTGACACACAGTGGCCTTGTCATTCTTCCGTGTCCTTTTTCTTTTCTTATATATATAATCCAGTCTTCATACAATCACAAATCCCATCCCCCTGACAACCCTTCTATACATATATATATATATATATATATATATATATATACATATAATCCAGTGTTCAAACAATCACACGTCCTATCCCCTGACAACTCTTCCAAAGCTCAACATTTAAAGGCTTATAAAGTCCAACTGTTTCAAGTTTTGCTCTTGCCAATATTTTTCAGCAAACGTACTCGGAACTGCTAACACAATCTAGAATAAACTACAATCACAAAGACCTTTTTTGCACATACGACATTGAAAGCTGCAGAATTGATTCTGCAAATCTCGATGTTTCTGGGCTCCAACCACCTTCTTATAATATAAACACATTGTTTTACGCAAATAGCAACTCTTTCAATCAATTTTTGCAACTTAACAAGAAGTTAAAAGTGACTATTACGGAAACAATTCATCGTGCATCCTCCCTTATCGCATCATCAAAATTCATTTGCCGCGCAATTTATAATACTAAACCAACCTTAAGATCATCTTACACTTCGACTTCCCTTGAATTCTGTGTACAACGTAATGCATGATATTTTATATTAGACAAAGGCACATTTAGTTATGAGCTTCTAACAGGGACAACGTGAGGCTTTAGTTTCTACAGCTTCTACTCTTCAAACAGGAATGTGATCCCCCACAAGTAACTCAATGCTACTAACAACACGTAGTAATGGTATAAATTTATGCCAACTCTTATAACCTGTGCTAATTTATGCCAACTCTTATAACCTGTGCTGCTAGAGATGATTGCAATGAACAATGCACTTTCATGTGCCCTATCAATGATGCACCTTACAAACTGAACTTAATCTTCCTGTAGAAAATAATTTAGACCAAAAAAGATGGTATCTTTCTTTGTCTGCTTCGAAATTCCATCATATAAATTTATGATTGATATACATAACATGGTACCTTACATTCCTGTCTAAACAAACTAAAGACTTATAAAAGACACCATAGCAAACGAAGTCAATGATGGAAAACAACTTATTCCATGAATAATCATGAAAGATCAAACAAGTACAAGAACTCTGTAACATATATCTCCAAATGTCCACTCCCAAATAACTTCACGATGGAAAGAAGCCAAAACATTGAAAGAGTCATTCCTCAGACATTTGAAAGTTCCTGTAAATGTATCATGGACAGAGCATAAAAAAATCCGGAAAGGATGAACAAAAGAGAGAAATGTAGGACGGATAGAAGACAGCTACCATGCTGATCAAAAGCTGAAAAATGAATGCTATATTAAGAAAACAAAATGAACTAAAACAAAATTTAATAGATATGTTGTGTATTAATATCACTAAAGAACATATTATAAAGAAATCAGCATCAAACCCAGTATCTATGAATCACTCCTAAAATCTAATAATCACTCCTATACGATAAAACCCCACACTTTTAAAAATTCACAATCTGAAAATTCTATCGAGTCATTTCAAGAGCTATGCTTTTTATTTCAAAACCTTTTTTCTTATTTCCAGCCCTAGATTCAAAGATCCGGCAGAGCGTATTTTCAATTTATATATAATTGGCATAGCATATTTTCAATATTTATATAATTGGCAGACTCTTCTGTCTGTCCTTTATCAAGAACTATACCATAAAGAAGATCAATGGAATCTCAACAGATGCCAAAGTAAACAAAACACAAGACACACTAACAAATTTGCTTCCAAATATGACGTTTAAGATATGCTATATAATTGAAAGAAGCCACATGATTATGATAACCTTTGATTTTAGCACCTAAAGTAACTAAAAAATCAAGTATCAAATTCATCAAAGAGAAGCTAAATTCGCAGCAGGTTGTTAATTGGCAACTTAAAGGCACCCATCTCAGTAAATAGAACAAAAGGTCACAAGATCTCAATTCTACACTAAGAAGGAACCACCTTTCATTTTAATGTATAATGGGCCACACTATGGCATGAAGTACTCCTTAAACAATCAAAAGAAGAAGAAAAGAGTTTTGAACCATTAAATTAACAACACTAACACAAGCATATTTCACAACCTAGAGGGAAGACCAGACATAGATACATGCATAAACATGCACACAGCATGCAAAATCAGAATATTCCAACTAAAATGCTTAACAGATAACAAATCATTATTAGGGATGGTAACTTTTCAGGATCAAGTACTCCTACACTTCCATGCTAATATTTTAAAAGGTCACAGAAATTGTAGAAGTATGCCTAACAACAGTCAGGCAGCTATAACTTGTTAATATGATTCTCAAGGTAGGGGTGCTGAAAGACTACAAAATTATTTCCCAAACTATATGCCTAACTCTTCTTCATACAAACCTGTATGGTCTCTATGCCAAAATAAAGTCTTTTCAAACTGTTCATGCGTCAAAGCTCTCAAGCCCCGTAACCATCTCATTCCTTGATATAATATTGTTTGGAAGGGGTCCTTAAAACCAAAAGCTTCTTTCACTACTTGGCTTGCAGCTAGGAGAAGATTGAAAACTAAAGAAAAGATTGTAGAATCTGATGACAAGTTATGTGTACTACGTTGCAGTGAGCTTGAAAGCATAGATCATCTTCATTTTAAGTGTGGTTACTCAGCCTCCAATTGGGCCACAGTATCCGGCACACCATTAACATATACTGTCATGAATCATATTGAAGCAAAATACTCAAAACGACTGATCACAAATTCAAATCAATGGGGAAAGACAAAGTCTGCTCAAGCCTTAGTTTCAACTGTACAATCTATAACATTTGGAGAAAAAGGAACCAGAGAGTGTTCAGCAAGATCAACACTCATAAGCAAGTCTTAGTTCACAAGTCACATTGTTGGGTAAGGGTAACTGGTAGAACTTCAAATCCAAGGACGACTTTGTTCATTTTATAAAAGACAATGGAATATCAGAATTCTAGTTTTTTCATAGAAATTTTGTAAAAGTAATGTATTTCATAATACTTAATCCAGCTTTGTAAAGACATTTTAATGCCTTTTACAGCGTAATGAATTCTTTTATCTTAAAAAAAAAAGGGTATTCCACAGTACTTGATATGATGTCTACTATAAAAACTGTCCATACAGATAGTGAAATCTGAAACAAAACATTTTAGGCAAACCATTTCAACATAATGTTGAAGATACTCCAAGCATTAATGTGAAACGACTTCATCTTCATGAAGACGGTGAAATGCATGGCTGCATATATTCATGCATGCACTACCATTGGGACATTATTGCCTATTTACAAATAGAAGAATTTCCTTAAGGCACTGCCTGCAACTCAATCAAAATGGACAGGAAATAATGAGGCAGCCATTTCCACCTAATTTAATCACTCAGTCAAAACTTTGGAATGAAACAATAGGCTTGATGTACTCTGCATCACTATTATATAACGGGGACTACGTTAAGGAATTCAGATAACAACTGTATCCATCACTGGACAGTCAGGCTTCACATCAACTACTACATAAATGTAATAGAGAGAAAATGCTATGAGAGCTACACCAACATGAAGGAAACTTTTTGAAGCAAAACTTTGTTTACAGTACAAGCCACCTATATCCGTTTACAAGAAGTTTCAAAATGGAGGATTTCAAATCCACGAATTTGAAAAAAAGAAATTCTTTCAATTTCTCTATTCTTAAGTACTACTCCCCTAACTTTTCAAATGCAACAAATGAAAATTATATGTTATTCAAACAAAAAATTTTCCCTTCCCACTATCTCACCCTTCTCTACATAAACAAAGGGTAGAGTTGAAGAAAAAGAAATATATATATATACACACACACATAAATACTAATAGGTTCCTAGAACTTACTTCTAAACCTAACAATCACCATAACAACAAAAGCATCTATACTGTCCAAAACTGAAAATTCAGAATTTAGGAAAAACTACACTCTTCTTATTCTCTCATTTTAGTCGCCTATGAGCTTAAATTTTCAGACGCTGCAAAATATATTATGTTTATTCAAATTAAAAGATTTTCCTTCTGCTTATCTCATCCTCTGTTCGGACTTGTTGTTGGTCACTCTAAATCCAAGAAGAAAAGAACAAAACAAAGTCACATTGCAGCAAGGAATTCCTGTTTAGAAAAGCAATTGGCTAATAACTAGATTAAGGTGACAGAAGTATAAAAGCATACAGGCCTTCTTATCGTCATAGGATTTAGATTCCTAACACAACATGTACTTCCAAGAGGAATTAAAGGACTGAAACAAAAACCGATAAGATCAATTTATTAAGCCTCTTAAAGAGATAAATTCCATAGCATAAGAAGAAGAAATGATAAAGCATGGTAAAGAAAATGCCTCACAAAAATGGCACATGAAGTTGTTTTTTATAATTTCCCCACCAAAACACACTCTACAGCAAGCTTTACAAGTGATGTAACAATTGATTATTGAGAATGACAACTTTACTAATATTAATTCATCAAAATCCTCTACCAGGGAAAATATCAACAGCTGTTTTGCGGTTTTGCTGTTAGACATCACTGTTTAACTACCTCCAAACTGAGTCCACTATATTTACATAGTGTTAAAATGCCAAACTAGACAGAAATCATTCCGATTACAGAGGAAATCTGAAGAACTTAACATTCTAACTTCTCAAATAAATCATAGCAAATACGTATAGTAGAAACTGTCCTTTGCTTGCCAAAGTAAAATGTATGCATGTAGGTTGATTAATTATACTATAGAACATACCAAGGCTGTCAATTTTGGTTGAGTCAGTTGTAGGATTCTCCAAAGTTCGCAGTCTATTTCAGATCTTTTGTATTCTTGAATTCTAAGGTCAGAATCATTTATAGTAGCAATTTGCTCCTACATCTTCAACTAATGAGTATTTGCAAAATCAAATGGAACTAAAAAGAAAACGATCATAATGCATTGTAGATATTTTTAGGACATACACCCAATATTGCTTGTTTCTTAAAAGGAGCGAACAAATCAAACTAGCAAATGTACATGCTATCCATACACTAGCTTAACAACAAAGCAATGACTCCAGCTGCACAGTAACAAATTTACAGATTTACTCATACAACAGGTGAGGCAATAAGTTAAATCAGCTATCGTAAGATTCATTTCCAGACTAATGAAAAAACATGTAGTGTAGATAACAAAAAGTAAACATAATACTTCAGAGAAAGTTTATGAGAGTTCTTGAACACACTGCCATCATTAACAGTTAGATAAACAAAAATCGAACCCTAAACAAAATTAGATGTTGGAGGTGATCAGTTAACCTCAAGTGTGAACTAGCTTTGACGTTTAAGTTAAAATCCCTCATATCCCAAAAGAATAACTGAAAAAAGTAGACTGAATATCTCAGACAATCCCATCAACCACAGCCCTAAAAGCGAGCAAAACAAGAAGCCCAACATAATATTCAAGCATTTCGAGAATAACATGTGGTTGTGAGGACATATGTATAGACTCCGCAACATACACAAGAACAGCCACAGTGTTAATTATATGGCTTAATGAATTGTAGGATTAAGCTCACAAGCCAAAATTCTTAACACATTTGAAAAAAAGCACATAAAACAAATACAAATCACGGAAAGAAAAGCCACTAACTACAATCAGAATAACCAAGAGACATGTGTGATATCGAATTAGGATCTCAACAATGAAACATAGCTATCAATCAAACCTGCCAAATATTCATAAATCAAACAAACCACGAATAAAAATCTCTTTTCAAGCTGGAAATGCAGGAAAAGAATGTCAACCCTATCAATTAGCGATAAGAACTAAAAATTTCATAATCTAACAGTAGAAGGAACAATACCTGCATAATAAGACCTTTAAAGAAATAAAATAAAACCCTAAATAACCCAAAATCCCACTTACAAAACGTCCCCCAAATTCGAGCAAATATCAGAAAATACTAAAGAACCAACCAAATATAAAAAAGAGATAATGAAAGGGCATATACCAAGAGAGGAAAAGAAGAAGGAACTAGGCATTGGCAGTTTTGGGGATAAGAGGTATTGGGGATCCATGACTTTGGGATTGCCTGATCTTATTAGCCTCTTCTTCACGGATTTTTTGCATCTTAAGCATTCGTTCCATCACGAGCTCGTACTCGCACTTCTCGTACGCGTGACGCTGTTCCTCGCATTTCCATGGGAGATACAACTCGGCCTGTCTGCACTTGTTGAGAGGTATGAGAAGATGAGCGCACTGGTCTCTGTATGGAATGGGTACTCTGGCCTCCACCATCTCCTGCTGAGTGGCGATCATTTGCTTCGACGATCCCTCCACTTCCATGATCACCGTTTTCGATTCCTGGTTGCCTCTGATTTGTTCTAGCGTTTTAGTTTCACTTTCGTTGGTCAGGTGTGTGTTAATTTTTGTTGGTTTTCCTTTGGGCTGTGGCTTTTCCCCAACATGGGCTCAAGGGCTATTTCGATTCTTTACAGATGGCTGTGACTGTAGCCTTGAGCTTTCAATTATTGACTATAAATAATTGTGAATCTTTCGGACCATGTTTAATTTTGGCCTGACCTGGCTTAATTTTACCTAAAGTTGATTGGACCACAGATGGGCTATAAGTTAAAATTAGTTGGCCTGATCAGTGCACGAGCAAAGTTCGGATAAGCCCGACCTGACCCATAACCCGATCGTAATATAAAAAACAATGTCATTTTGTAAAAAACGACATCATTTTTTCATTCTTTTAAAAATATATATATAAGGTGGATAGGGCCGGATTGAGCCACGACCACCTAGTCCATAGGTCAGGTCAAGTCAGGCGTCGGTCAGGCGAAACCCATCCGTCTCATTGACATTCGTACATGCGCTTGCCCCAGCCTGACCCAACCTGTTGACTTCTCTTCCTACATGCCAAAAATAATACCCCATAATATTCTTATCATCATCTAGTCTAGTTTTTTATCCACGTCCAAAAATGATAAACTTGTACACCTGACTCGCTATTGACTTGCATACTGAAATACAATTCCTCTAAAAATCAAATTAGTGGATTAAATGGAATATATTAGCGATTGCAACTGCTGTCGCATGTAGCAATGACAATCGATTAAAGTTATGAATTTTTTATCGGTATTAATATCGAATTTGATTTTGGTACAATATTATATTCATATCGGTTAATATCAAGTGCCGTTTTTGATAATTTTTAAATTTATAAGGTAAACTTTGAATTTTTTTTTAAAATTACACAATAGCCTCTTAACATATTATACTATATAATTTATAATTTTACATCAATCTTATCTCCAAAAATTATAATAATAAAAATTTAAAATAACAACAATCTATTTATTTTATTAATATTAATTTTTATATATTAATAATAACCATAATTAATATGAAAAAGGATCATTTAATCATCATACAAATATAAAATTAAGGACAATACAAAGTATTCAAAATGTTACAATTTCCATCATATAGTAAATAATAATTACATAAAAAACAAATACAAAATAATAAATAACTGTGACTCTCTAACTATTACAAGTTACATTAAGAGTTCTACTGAGCAAGTTTTAATATTATAAAACCCTCAATATTTCCGCAAGCGCACGAGTCATAATGTAGTTTATAAGGTATCAATCTCATGAGGAATTAGCGAACTGATCGAATCCTAATTTTTCTAAGGCCTAAAATGTAATTAAAATAAAAAATAAACAGAAAAGTAAACAATCGAATATGGAGTGACTGAAATGAAAATTCTAAAATAATGCAAGAAATCAAATTTGAGCACCACCAATTGATAATTGAAATTCAAACAAGGAAAATTAACAAATTATGAAAAAGGACATTTATCCTATCATCAATGCCAATTTAGTTACTTTTGTGTTAATGAGGTACCAATCCTAAACTTTCGAAGGGTGAATTAGTTTCTTTTTAGTTGTAATCACTAAACCCCAAATCATAAACCCTAATTAAGTTGAGTTACCGAACATTTAATTTCTCAATTACCAAAACAACCCACAACTTAATTAATTCTTAGGCATTCCAATAAACAATTAGATCCTCACACGAGATCTCTCTTTGTATAATTAACGATTTGATTATTTACGTAATCTATTAGATCATTTAACTCTTATTAACCAACATAATCATTTTGTATTCAGTTCACTCTCTTGATTTATCATCAAAGCAGACAATTACCACAAATAATCATAACGCCCAACATCATTAACAAGAAAAGCAACTAGATTGACGTTAAATCAAGTATAAATCCCTAAAAGAAGTTAGAACATCCTTAAACCAAGGTTCATCATCATCAATTTCATCTCAAACATCAAATGAATGAAATAAAAGATGAAAAGAAGAAAGGATAACTTAGATGATTGGAGGTTGAAGCAGCTGAAGCTCCACCTTTTTCTTTCTCTTCTTCTCTCTCTTCCTTTTTCCTTTTCCTTAGCTTTTTCCCAAAGTGGCAAATGAAGGCTCTCCTTCTAGGCCATTTTTTAAATTAGGGTAAAAACTAAGTTTTATCTGGGCCCAAAAGTCTGAAATAACCAATGAAAAATTAAGTTTGGAAGGCTAGTCCATGTCTGTTCATGCCCAGGCCACGATTGTGACCTGATGAAAGGGTCTCTGTCACAATCGTGGCCTTAGGTCCTCTGCCAAACATCAACAAATACATCAAATCACCTCAAATACATAAAATTAAAGCTCAATAATATGCTATAGCTCACATAATACTCAAAACACAAATATCTAACCAACTAATACAATTCTAAACCTAAATAAGTATGAATCAATTAATTAACAACTAAAAACATGCTAAAATGTCTATTAAAATTAAACATCAAGAAACCTATAACTATCAGATCCCCACTCTTGAACTTTTCCTTGTCCTTAAGCAAAAACAAAACAAACAAACACAAACACACCAACAACAACACACATATGCAATAATGGTACAATGACATTGAACTTCACGAAACAAATTTAACTATAAATACAATCCTTCAGGATGTTCTAACTTATTAACTTATGAAATCTATGTCTAAGTACTTCGAACTAAATATGCATACTAATCAAGACTTGATGTCAAATTCATTCACTCCTATCACTCACAACACACATTGATAATTAATTAGTCAACCAAAATTGTAACTATCCTTAATTAGCTTTTCATGAGAAGTCATGCTATTAACAAAGATTGATATGATTTATCAAACAACATACTATATTTGTTAATTTTCATTAACCTGAACCTAGCCTTTTGATGCAAAGGCAAACATTTATGATGAATGTCTCCTGACTAGTCAACTAGGTCATATTTTTATTAAGCGGATAGGTTGGAATGTCATTATAGCTTTTGGACGCAAAGGCAAACATTTGTGATGAATGTCCCCCGGTTACTCAGTTATATCACATTTTTAACTGGTTACTAGCTCTATTCATAACCTGATTTTTTCAAAAAGGGCTAGTGAAATAGTTATTTATCAAACAAAAACACGCACACTATATAGATACTAATGATGCTACTTATTCGATTGACTTAAAATTATAAATTAATGTGTCAAATTACTAGGGTGAACAAATTAACATCATGTTCTAATTAACATGCATATTTAACCAAAGCAACCTAGGACATTAGATTCACAAACTAATAAATCTTAACAACTTAAAAGACTATGTTCAAAGCTAAATCGATTTCGCTAAGTCTTAGCCATTGACACGTTCACATGAGTCACATAATGCAAACCTAAAAAAACTAACATATAATTTGCAAACTTCATACTCAAAATAAAACATATAATGCACATAACACAATCCTCCCCACACTTAGACAACATATTGTTCTCAATGTAAGAAGGAAAATCAACATGCAAGGTGGGAATCAAAATAAAATAATACAAACACATAAGAACAAAATAAAGACACAAATGAAAAGATAAGGTTTAGAGCATAAGAACACGTCATGGAGATTGAGGTGGTGATGGTAATGGTGTCGGAGGTGGAATCTCCACGCCTTGAGTAGTTAAGTATTTGTGAATGCTTTGTATGTGTTGGCATTGTCTTGGTTTCTCGTTCGCAATTTTCTTCAACACCTCGACATTATCTGCAATAGCTTTGTTAGTGTTTGAAATTGTTTCCAATACCTTCTCCCATTCAGCTTTCTATTCCTCTCTAACTCTTTGCTGGTTGATTCGTCCTCTTCTTACGGTAATGCTAAGTTTGAACTGAACTATCCCACCCTGGTCTTAACATGAGATTTTGTATTGATGTCTCGAAGTTCCATATTGTGGGACTTCAAGATCTTAGCTCTTGTCAGGTTATGAGTGTTAAAGAACTCAGAAAGATTTACAAGTCATCCATCACAATTGACACCATAATATTCCACAATAGCTATAATTTAATACACCATGCCTAGATTATTACTTCTTTTTTTTCTGAGAAGCAATAATAGCGTTAAAGATGTGCGTGGAGGTGCAAACTTAGACTTTATGATCTATGCACCACAATATGAAATTTTCCTTCATTAAAAACTTTTTACTTTCGATCTTATCAAACACTGTTTGATACATAAACTTATGTAACAACAAGTGTTTGGGACTACGAATTACAATATTGTGGGCATTTTAGCATCAAAATTATCCATCCTAATCAATTTGGCCCAATAATGTGTGAGACGAAAGTCATCGCGCTGGTCTCCTATGGTTGATTCTAGGAATCTACCGATTTCACATAGTGTCTTGTAATTTAACTTATAAGGTTGACCTCAAAACTAAAACCATAGATCCTTAGGGTTACTAAGCTATTTTAGAGGGAGGTGAAGAATTCTCTACTTAGTTCTTCGTATATGACATAATTAAAGAGCATGAACTTTTCCAAGTGAATTATTCCCCCTAAACTTTCAACTAGTTCTCTCAATTTAATAGTTTCTAATATGTCAAAATCCAAATATAGAAGCACAATAGTTCTTTTTAGACTAAGGGTTTGGAAGCATTTACCTTCCTTTTGAGTAAATTGAAAAGAGTGCTCTGTACTCTGCAGCCAAGTTCCTTTGTCCGCGGACCGAAACTTGAACTTTTCCCTTCAGTTGAGTGCACTTGACCGTTTAGTTAATTTTCGATCCCATTGGAATGAGCGGCGTGAGGAAGCTAGAGAGAGATAAAGACTTGAAGGATGGTTGTAGAGCGAAGTGAAGGGGAATTGGCTTCTTGATTTTAGAGAGAGAGAGTTAAAGAATGATATGTGTAGGAAAAGTGAGGGTGAGTGTTGGGGGGGCGGCGGGGGATTCAGCGAGGAGGGATTAAATTGGGATGAAAATGAAGGGAACTTGTGTCCCTTAGTTTCCTCGCCACAAGCCACGATCATGGCCCTGGAAATTTCTGCTTTCTTTTCGATTTTATCTTTTCCTCATTTCATTCCTAAGGTCCTTCCATACCTTATAATTACATTATCACATCATTGTTCCCTTTGCAGACTATTCTCATCCATTACGAAAAAGAGAATTGTAAGAATTCCTATGCCATACTTA
>JANZXR010000001.1:9035317-9120790 GCA_027575705.1 Erythroxylum echinodendron
CACATCATTGTTCCCTTTGCAGACTATTCTCATCCATTACGAAAAAGAGAATTGTAAGAATTCCTATGCCATACTTATGTTTGATCTCCTCAAGGTGTTCAACTTATTTCAAAAGCACACATAAACATAAACAGAATTGGAAACCTAATCTAATACGAAAGATGAAACAACTAATAGTTAAAAATCATGGGTTGCCTCATATGTAGCGCTTTGTTTACTGTCAGTAGCTTAACATTCTTTGTTTGCTTATGGTGGTTCAAACGGGTCATGTGATGGTAGCGCCACTATAACTTTCATGAACTGTAATTGAGCTATCGGACTACGCTTCTTACCACCTTTCCTTTTTGTTTTCTTCTTCTTTCGAATCTTTTGTCAGATTTGTGGTCATTATAATAAGTCCTTACAAGTATAAATTTTCTCAACTTCTTCCCAAGATTCATTGCTCTTTATCGCATCCACAGAGTTGAGAGAATTGTTTTTAACATTAGAAACTTTAAATGACACCTTATCATCCCCCACTCTTAGAGTCAATATGCCCCCATCAACAGTTATAATAGACCGGTAGTAGCTAAAAATGGTCTCCCTAAGATTATAGATGTCTCGACATCTTCTTCTATATCTAAGATTATCTGTGGGAAAAATAAACTTGTCGACCATAACTAGAACATCCTTAACTACACCTTTAGGATGGTGGATTGATCTATCAGCTATTTGAGCACGCATCTTTGTGGGTGTTATTTCACCTAACTCCATTTTCTTACACAAGGTATAAGGCGTTATACTTATACTAACTCTTAGATTTGCAAACGCTGTATCCATTTTGACACTACCAATAATGCATAGGATGTAAAAATCTCCTTGATTATCTAACTTTTATGGTAGTGCTATCATTTCAATGGAGTTCTTTTTGCTTAACACTTCATTCTCCTATTTCTCTTTTATAGATTCCGTGCCAGCAAGTCGTGCTTTTACTTGTTCTATTGTATCTATAACTTCATTCAATTCTACTTCCTTTGATTTCCTCATCGCTCGAATGGGGTATGAAATTGGAGTTTGATTTTTCTTGATTTCAGTCAGGTTATATTTAACCTGCAGGGAACTTTCATTGGTCTTTCGCCTTTCTACCTCCCCATCATCTTTAACTTGATTGAGCTTTTCTTCAGTAATTTGGGCGATTACCATTAACCTTTCTTTGTTTTCGCACTTCTTGTCGACAACACTTTTGCTAATTGGCTCATTTGGACTTCTAAGTTGTGTATAGAGGAGGCGTGATTCTTTGTTACTTGTTCAAATTTTCCTTCTAACCTTTTGTGAGCATCTTCCTTGCCCCAATCTTTCTAAAATCTTATCTAACTTAGAGTCCATCAAGTTTAGTTTCTCCTGTTGGAAACCAAATGGTCTTTGAGGTCAGAATTGACCTCCCGCATTGTTTGACCAGGAGAAGTTTGGATAGTTCTTCCACCTAGGGTTATATACGTTTAAGTAGGGAGTTTTGTCCCCTCCTCAACCAAAGTTTTCTCTCATATGGTTTACTTGTACCAATTCTTGGTCTTTCATCAGAAAGCAATCAATAGTGTCGTAGTCATTTTGTCCACATAACTTACATCTTCGCTAAATAGATTTCACATAAGCTAAATAAGAGGCTTTCATATTATTTAGCTTTCAGGTCAAGTTATTGAATTTGGCACATTTCTATGATCGGGTCAACAGCTAAAGGTCCTTTTTGATCGCAGAGGGTTGTTTGTTGTCTACTCCTATCCATTTTCCAAAGACAACTGTCACTATCCATTTCCTCCAATAACTCCTGTACTTCATCTACCATCTTCCTCATCAAAGATCCTCCTGATGTTGCAGCAATGGTGCCTCGAGTGAGTTGGTTTACTCCATTATAAAAAATTTGCAAAATGAACTCATTAGGTAGTTGTGGTAAGGGCACCTACTTTGTAAATCTTTGTACCTTTACCAAGCCTCATAAAGTGACTCCCCATCACTTTGTTGAAAGTTTGTGATTTCCTTGATTATTTTTAGTCTTCATAAGGGGGAAATACTTATCTAAGAATGCTTGCACTAATTGTTCCCAAGTTGAATATTCGCAGGACCTAATGAGTGATACCATGTCTTAGCTCCATCCGTTAGTGTGTAAAGGAAGAGCCTCATCTTAACGATATCTTCTGAAATCCTATGATATTGGAAAGTATCACATATTTATAAGAAATTAACTATAAGAGTGCTAGGATCCTCATTAGTCAGTTTGTAAAATTGAACATTAGTTTGCAACATGTCTAGTAAAGCTCGTTTTATTTCAAACAAAGCTGCTTGAACAAGTGGTCTAGCAACACTTTGATTGATCGCATTGAACTCCGGTCTTATGAAACCATGAGGGTCTGCTGTTGGTTTCCTTGGTTTCCTCTTTGCTAAAACTCTTGATGAAATTCTTCTACCATGGTTTTTTTGATATTATCTTCCTCTTTGCGTCTAGCTCTTCAAATTGCTCGCTCTAAACAAATGATGTCAAGCTAGTGTTTCGGTGATCCAAATCAAATTTCTGGTAACTCTTTTGTTTATGCAAATGCACTATCACAAAAGTGGTGAAAACTCCTTAGACTAAAAGAATTAAACTAATTCTATTAACTCCCCGGCAATGGCGCTGAAAGCTTGTTGAGCAAGTTTTAATCTTATAAAACCCTCAATTTCTATAAGTGAATGGGTCATAGTGTGCTATATGAGAGGTTGATCCCACTAGGAATTAGTGAACTAATCGAATCCTAATTTTCTAAAGCTTAAAAAAGTAATTAAAATGAAAATAAAAACTAAACTGAAAAGTAAACAATCGAATATGGAGTGATTGAAATGAGAATTTTAAATTAATGCAAGAAATCAAATTTGAGCACCACCAATTAACAATTGAAATTCAAACAAAGAAGATTAACAAGTTATAAGAAAAGGGATTTATCCTATCATCATTGTTAATTTAGTCACTTTTGTGTTAATGCGGCGTCAGTCCTAGACTTTCGAAGGTTAGATTAGTCTCTTTCTAGTTATAATCACTAAACCCTAAGGCATAAACCTTAATGAAGTTGAGTTATCAAACATGTAATCACTCGATTGAAAAAATATCCCACAACCTAATTAGTTCTTAAGCATTCCAATAAACAACCGGTTCCTAACATGAGATCTCTCTCCGTATAATTATCGATTTGATTATTTCCATGATCTATTAGATCTTTTAACTCTCATTAACAAATCTGATCATTTGCATTCGGTTCACTTTTCCGATTTATTACTGAAGCATGCAATTATAGTAAATAATCATAATACCCAGCATCATTAACAACAAAAACAATTAGATTGACATTAAATCAAGTATAAATCCCTAAAAGAAGTTAGAATGTCCTTAACACAATGTTCATCATCATCAATTCCATCTTATACATCAAATGAACGAAATAAAAGATGAAAAGAAGAAAGGATAACTTAGAGGGTTGGAGGTTGAAGCAGCTGAAGCTCCACCTTTTTCTTTCTCTTATTCTCTCTCTTACTTTTTCTTCTTCCTTAGCTTTTTCCCAAAGTGGAAAATGGATGCTCTCCTTCTAGGTCATTTCTCTTGTCTTACGCAGTCTTTCCTAATTAGTGTAAAAGCTAGATTTTACCCAGGCCCAAAAGTCTAAAATAACAAGGGAAAAATTAAGTTTGGGAGGCTTTCCCCGTCTGTTCCCGTACTAGCCACAACTGTGGCCCCCCACATCACGGTATTGGCCAACTGAAATGGTCTCTGGGCTATGATCTTGGCTTGATGGAAGGGTCCCTTTCAAGATCATCGCCCTGGGTCCTTCACCGAGCTTCCTCCAAATCTTCTCTTTTCTTCGATATCTGATCTCAAACATTAACAAACACATCAAAGCACCTCAAATATACAAAATTTAAGCTCAATAACATGCTCTAACCCACATAACACTCAAAACATAAATATCTAGTCAACTAACACAATTCTAAACCTAAACATGCACGAATCAATTAATTAACATCTAAAAACATACCAAAGTGCCTATTAAACATCATACAATCTACAACTATCAAGTTTGTGTCGAAGAAACAACCAATTAGAAGTAAAGCCTGAAATAAAAAATATTTACAGTCATATATATATATATATGTATCAAATATAATTAGTTAAATTAAAAGAAGAGGAGAAACAAAAATTGGAACTTCATTTAATTGAATACCCACTCAAATAAAATTGACCTCAATTCTAATTTAGTTCAAAATCCTCATCGTTGAGAGGAGACTCATCATCACGATCATTCAAATTCATTGCACTAAATGATATGTCAATACTTTCTCATCCAAGATTTTCTTTCAAGTCATCCTCATCTATCAAACTCGATTCTTCAAAGACCCAATTCGACAAAAGTTCGAGATGGTCAAGGCAAATTGGATCTATAAAATTACATATTCTATTAAGAATCCTAATAAACAATAAAATTAAATTATTAAGATATCACAAGATTGCTACTCTTTCATAACTATAATCCATTTTGTGTGATTACATAATTTAAATATAAAGTCATAAGTCACAATTATAACCCATTTTGTGCAATTACATAATTTTACCATACAATTACAATTATAACCAATTTGTATGATTACATAATTCAACCATAACTCATAACTATAACTCATTTTGGGTGCTTACATAATTTAATCGCAAACTCGTACATTATATCTATAACTCAATTTGTGTAATCATATAATTTAACTATAAACTCATAAATAGAACTCATTTTTATGTGATTATATGATTCAAACATAAACTCACATCTATAATATAATTTGTATGATTACATCAATTTTTAACTATAACTTATTTTGTGTGATTACATAATTTAACTATAAACTCATAACTGTAACTCATTTTCTGTGATTACTCACATCTTTAACTTAATTCATGTGATCACATAATTAAATATAAACTAACCAACCCATTTTTGTATATTACAAAATCAATTCATAATATATAACATAATCTATAATAAAGATTAATATTTAATATCATATTTCTCAAATTTCAAAGAATGACACAAATTGAAAGTTCTAGGGAGTTTCATAATACTCTATGTAGTTTGTGAATTTAAATTCATAAAGTGTCTCTATGATCTAGGAGCAAGTACCAACGTTATGCTTTTGTCAATATTCATAAAATTGGGATTTGGTGAGGTTAAGCCAACTTCAATACTAATTTAGTTTGCTGATTAATCGATTAAAAGACCGTTGGAGTGGTGGAAGATGTTCTAATGTAAGTGGACAAGTTAATTATTCTAGTGGACTTTTTGATTCTTGACTTTGAAGAGGATAAGAACTATCCACTGATTCTTGGGCGACCTTTCATGAACAAAGGAAAAGCATTAATCGATGTTCATGAAGAAAAACTGGCACTTCAGATTGGAGAATATCAAGTTGAATATAATATGAACAAGGCTTTAAAGAATCCAAAGGAAAGTAGCGCAAGTATGAAAATTGATATCATGGATAAAAGTGTGCAAGAAAAATTAGAGAATTGCATTGCAGAAGTGAAATCAATAGAAGTTGAAACATACAATAAAGTCTAGAAGGCCAACAAGGCTGATTCGGAAGGAACTAATGAGATGAAAGAGTCGGGTGTTCCAACTCATCAAGAAAGATTAGTTTAAACCAAAGCATCCATACCACCCTCCACAAAAAAACCACCTACCTTAGAGCTTAAACCTTTGCCTACCTATCTTAGATATACCTTTTTAGGTGAAGGTCAAACTTTACCCATCATCATTTCCAATCAACTATATAAGAAACAAGAGATTAAGGTGGTAGCGATTGTCAGGAATTAGATAAGGGCCATAGGATGGAAAATATTCAACATTTGAGGTATAAGTCCAAATGTTTGTATGCTTCAAATAAACCTCAAAGAAAGATGTAGAGCAATGAGGAAACATCAACATAGATTGAACCCTTACCTGAAAGAAGTGGTCAAGAAAGAAGTAGTAAAACTCTTAGATGTAAGGATAATTTATCCTATATCTGATAGTGAATAGGTCAGGCCAGTTTGGGGTGTATCAAAGAAGGGTAGAATGACTGTAAGGGAGAATGAAAGTAGAGAATTAATTTCAATAAGAACAGCAACAAGATAGAGGCTATGTATATATTATTGAAAAATCAACACGGTGACTCAAAATGGCCATTTCCCTCTCCCGTTCATAGACCAGATGATAGAAAGAGGAGCTGATCACTCATTCTACTGCTTCTTGGATGGTTACTCGGGGTATAATCAGATATTCATCTACCTTGAGGATCAAGAAAAGACCACGTTCATATGTTCTTATGGTACCTTTGCGTATAGATGGAAGCCTTTCGGATTATGCAATTCCCCAGCTACATTTCAAAGATGTATGATGTCTATCTTCGCAGATATGATCAAGGACATAATGGAAGTTTTCATAGATGATTTTTTAGACCCAGAAAAGACCTTAGGGTTACCTTAATTGGAAATACCATATAAGACTGAAGGATGTAACCCTAAGGAAGCTTCTACATTCTGTCACTTTTGGAAAGTTCAAGAGAGAGAGAAGAAAAAGAGGAAGAAGAAGCAGGTCCCGACGCTACTGCCTCCTGGATTAGGTGGTCTCTTGACGCTACTTCCTTCCTAGATTGTTCGATCCAAGTTTTATTTCCTTTCTATTTCATTTTTGTTCATTTAATGTATAAGATTGAAATGGATTGTACGATGATGAGTTTTGGATTGTTGACAATGTTCTAACTCTCCCTTTGGGATTTTACTTTGAATTAATGTTAATATAGTCAATTTTGTGTTTTATTGATTGGGTGTTGTGATTAACTTCAATTTTTATATACTTCGGTAACAAATTGAGTGGGTGAATCCTATAAAAATAATTGGATTGGGTTAACGAGATTTAGGTGATTAAATAGACTACTTAGTTAATCATATTGGCTTTTGTGCGGAGAGAAATCCCATGTTAGACCTAGTAATTTAGTAGAGAGCTTTTTATCTAATTTTAATTATGGGTCTTTTGTTAATTAATTATAGTTAATGATTTTGGATGTGAAATTATAACTGGAGAGAGAGAAAATTTTTCTACGATAGTCTAGAATCGACACTCAATAACACATAATTGACTAGATTAGTATTAATGATACGTATAATCCCCTCTCTCATAACTTGGTGATTTCTCTTGGCCGGTAGAAAGAGCCAATTTTTTTTCTAAAGATAGTATTATATTACACTTCATTATCAGTCGGTGAAAATATTATACAGCAATTATAAGTAGATAAATGGTCATCACATGAGCTGCTAGTGTGCTGTTAGGAATTGGTTGAAAGCAATGCTAAAAGTGTGTTAGTAATAAACAAAATCCCGCTCAAGATGCACCTTCTTATATTTATTTTAAAGATTTCATTTATGTAATCTGTTTATAATCTTTGATCTTCTCGTGATTTGGTTCACTTATATGCTCAAATAGCTACTGCCACTTTCCAAGAAGCCATTCCTTGATAAACATGGACCCAAACACGTGCACGGCTGAAGGTTCGCAGAGGTTGCATCCAATGAGGTTAGCTTCATAGGTCATGTCAATATAATTGTCTTATACTTCCAGAGCAACAAATGCTGTCATTGGATAAGAACTATTCTGATAATGTTTAAATGACTTACTCTCCTTCTGATTATTAGTTAGAATAGGAAATTCAGTACACACCTCAGCTAGTTAAAAGTTTGGAACTTGAAGTAAAATCCAGATCGTCGTTGAATGTTTTTCCTTCAACTGAAAGTTATATTAGAACTTGATTGGTTCCGCATTACTTAGATTCCTCTCTATGCATAACTCTGGTAGTTAATACAATATATATAAATATTCAGATTGATGAATTTGGGATCTCGTGGTTATATATATTTTCCTTTGCGTATATTTTCAGTAAATACTATCAATTAAACCTATTGAATTCCACCAGGTTGATGGGCAAGGTTGCAGTTATCACTGGTGGGGCAAGAGGGATTGGAGCTGCCACGGCAAAACTATTTGCCAAATGTGGTGCTCATATTGTCATAGCCGATATACTTGACGACTTAGGAGTCAACTTAGCAGATTCCATAGGAGGTCGCTACATTCACTGTGATGTTGTTAGTGAAGTTGATGTACAATCCGCCATTAACCTTGCACTAACGTGGAAAGGCAGAATAGACATCATGTTCAACAATGCTGGAATAGCTGGTCCTAGTGGGAGTATCACTAACCTCAACATGGACCAAGCAAAATCCGTTTTCTCGGTCAACGTTAACGGCACTTTACATGGCATCAAGCATGCTGCGAGAGCAATGATTAAGGGAAAAATTAGAGGATGCATCTTGTGCATGTCGAGCTCCGCGGCTCTTATGGGAGGTCTGGGGTCACATTCTTATTCCCTTACGAAGGATGCCATTGTTGGATTAATGAGAACTACTGCTTGTGAGCTAGGAGTGCATGGAATTCGTGTAAATTGCATTTCTCCTCATGGCGTGCCTTCAGATATGCTTGTTGATGCATACAAAGAGATACTCGGGAAAGTTGATATGAAGTCTGAGGATGTGAGCAAGATTGTTGGTGAAAAAGGAAGTCTTTTGCGTGGAAGGAGTGCCACTGTAGAAGATATTGCACACGGTGCATTGTTTCTTGCAAGTGAAGAGGCTGGATTTATCACAGCACACAATCTTGTGATTGATGGAGGTTATACTTCAGCTAATAGTAGCATGACTTTAATCTACCAGTGAATGAAAATAAAGGAGCATAGAAATTACTACAATGAAGAAAGGTGATATAGATTAGTGGAGATTGAACCGTTGCTAGTGTTGAATCCATTGATCCATGCGTTTCTTTTTGTAATAATTATCAATCATTCAAAAATAAATATTTTTCTTGAGTCTATAAAATCCTACGTAACTTATAATATGATTGAACATGATTTTAGATCAAAATTACCATATTAAACTTGCAAATTTACTTAGATAATAAAATATTAATTAATTGCGGTAAAAAATGTTACACCATTAGTTTTTATTAAAAAAAAAGTGTAAAGTTGCAGTAAGTTGAGTTGGAAGCATAATGTGCATGAAACATGCACTTATTTTTAAAGTATTTTGCTTGATGTTAATGCTAAATTATTTTATTTTGCATAGTTTCTAATATCATTTTAGGTAATTATGCGAATTGGATCTGGAGATTTTTTAGAAATTAAAGAACATTATTAAGCAAGGTTTGAATCGCAAGTACAAGTTAGAATTTTACTTAATCTACCGTTAGTAACTAAAATACAATATGTTAGACCTTGAGGACATTAACAATTAAGATATCAGTGCATATGTTGAAAGTGAGCCAATTATATATGACAAGATTTTAACAACTCCCTACCTTTACAGATTCCATCTCCTTGCCATCTTAGTGGAGAGAATTAATCCTTATCCTCTTGTCATGATACGGCAACGACATGAGGAAAAAAAAAAAAAGGGACCTATAACATCTGAGTCTTTCCCTATCTTAATGCATTCAAAACAACGCGCTTTTTAAATGATCTCTCTAGATAAGAGAGGGATTTTAATAATCTTTCTAGTTACTTCGTTCTTTATTTCTATTTGAGAGAATCATTAGAAAACGCTTTTTGTTTCTACCGAGTTAAAACAAGATGCCAATGATTGTAGTAAACCAAAGCCATCCTTTAATACTTAATTTAATATTTAAATACTTATTTTTCTGCAATCTCGACTATACAAAGCAAACAAAAAATGGAAGGTTTAGTTACTACTAGAAATTACTTTTTCTGTATTTATCTTATTCACAGATCATTTACTCATACTCATTCAATTGGGAAGCCTTGATCCAATTAAAAAAAATTAAGTTTCGTAATCTAATAATCCAATTGTCTAATTTCTAAGTAACGCTTAGATACAAATCATGAGAATATCTATTCTTCCTCAATTTTTTTTATTGAGAGGGAAAGGTGTTAATTTAATCCTTTTAAAAAATAAAGTTTGACCAGAAGATGATCCGAGGAATCCCTTAACTATTAGGGATACTAAAATGAAACACACTTTTACCACTAAACTATACCTGCTATGATGCGATTATTGTATATAAATAAACCTTTTGTCGAGATAAAAGAATTGGGCAGAATTAAGATAAAATACTAAAAGAATCATAATGCTTAGAATTAGAGTGTTCATAGATTTGATTTCTTCAGGGGACATAATGAGATGACGAATCCTTGACTCGATATCATTAATCCTTGATTCGATATCATTTAATACCATCATATAGGAATGGAAAGCGTCCTGCTTCTGATTGTTATTTCAATAAACTTTTTTGTTTTTGAATCAAAGAAGCCATTGTTGCTCTCCACGATGCCTTTGGGCTAATAGGTTTTATGTTACGTCAATTGAACTTGACCAATCCGTGCAATTGTGACCTTATAATGCAATCTCATCCTCTCCTCTAATTGTTGTTTTTGTTTCTACGTTTTTGATTTATCCACTAGGTCAGTCTGGTTGGTTCTTTACACTTAGTTTTGGTGTAGCAGCTAAATTTCGATTCATCATCTTTTTCTAAGGATTTCATAATTAGACATTGAACCCATTTCATATGATGGGAGTTGTCGGTGCATTGGGCACTGTTCTGCTATGCGCTATTCATGGGGCTAATGTAGAAAATACCATATTTGAGGACTGTGAAGGTGCAAATACATTCTGTGTGTTTAACCCAACTGAAGTCGAAGAAACTTATTCAATAGTCACCGCTAACTGCTTTTGATCTTTGGGGTTGCTTTTTCCAATTAATGTTGGTTACATTTTTTCTGTTATTTGTACCAGTAACTGGTTTATGGATGGGAGCTCTTAGAGTAGTCGGTCTGGCTCTGAACCTACGTGCCTATGACTTCGTTTCTTAAGAAATCCGTGCAACAAAGATCCTTAATTTAAAACTTCCTACACCAAAAATATTCTCTTAAACGAAAGTATTCGTGCTTGGATGGCAGCTCAAGATCAGTCTCATGAAAACCTTATATTCCCTGAGGAGGTTCTACCCTGTGGAAAATGCTCTTTAATGGAACTTTAGCTTTTGCTGATCGTGACCAAGAAACTACCAGTTTCGCTTGGTGGGTTAGAAATGCCTGACTTATTAATTTATCCGATAAACTACTAGGAGGTCATGTAGCCCATGCTGGATTAATCGTATTCTATGCCGGAGCAATGAACCTATTTAAAGTGGCTTACTTAGTACCGAGAAAGCCAATGTATGAACAAGTTTGATTAATTTTACTTCCCCACCTAGCTACTCTAGGTTGAGTGGTAGGTCTTGGGGAAAAGTTATAGACACCTTTCCATACTTTATATCTAGTGTACTTCACTTAATTTCCTCTGCAATATTGAGTTTTGGCGGTGTTTATCGTGCATTTTTAGGACCCAAAATTCTTGAAGAATCTTTTCCATTTTTTGGTTATGTCTGGAAAGATAGAAATAAAATGACAACAATTTTAGGTATTCATTTAATCTTGCTAGGTATAGACGCTTTTCTTCTAGTATTCAAGGCTATTTATTTTGGGGGTGTATATGATACCTGGGCTCGAGTCGAGAGGGGGGTGGTGTTGATGTAAAAGAGATCACCAACTTGACCCATAGCCTAAATGTTATTTTTGGTTAATTACTTAAATCTCCTTTTGGAGGCGAATGATGGATTGTTATTGTGGATGATTTGGAAGATATAATTGGTGGGCATGTATGGTTATGTTCCATTTGTATACTTGGGAGAATCTGGCATATCTTAAACAAACCTTTTCATGGGCTCGCCGTGCGCTTGTATGGTCTATAGAGGCTTATTTATCTTATAGTTTAGGTGCTTTATCTGTTTTTGGTTTCATTGCTTGTTGCTTTGTCTGGTTCAATAATACTGCTTATCTTAGTGAGTTTTATGCTCCCACTGGACCAGAAGCTTCACAAGCTTAAGATTTAACTTTTTTAGTTAGAGACCAACATCTTGGGGTTAACGTGGGATCCGCTCAAAGTCCTAATAGTTTAGGTAATATCTAATATGCTCATCCACCATAGAGGTAATTTCTGGACGGGAAACTATGCATTTTTGGGATTTGCATACTCCTTGGTTAAAACCTCTAAGGGGTTGAAACGATTTGGACTTAAGTATGTTGAAAAAGAATATACAACCTTGGCAAGAATGACATTCTGCAAAATATATGACCTATATGCCTTTAGGTTTGTTAAATTCCGTAAGTGGCATAGCTACTAAGATCAATGCAGTCAATTATGCCTCTCTTAGAAGTTAGCTAGCTACTTCCTATTTTGTTCTAGGGTTCTTCTTATTTGTAGGTCATTTATGGCACGTGGGAAGGGCTCGTGCTGCTGCAGCAGGATTTGAAAAGGAATTTATCGCGACTTTGAACCTGCTCTTTCCATGACTCCTCTTAACTAACTGAAATAAGAGATCCAATACTTTAAGTAGGAATCAATTGGATTCTACCCTACATAATGATTGAGTCAAACAGGTCATATTTAAACTTAATAAAGTACTCCTTTTTTTTCATTCCAACTTATTTAGATCTAATTCACTTTTTCTGGCTCGGCTAGGTGGGATAGCCGAGCCATTCACCTTTAGGATACTGATCGAGTCAAAATCAATAAAGATATAAATCTATTCAAAAGGGGAGAGAGGGATTCGAACCTTTGATAGTTCCTTACGAGCTATACTAGTTTTCAAGACCGGAGCTATCAACCACTTAGCCATCTCTCTGAAAGATAATTTCTATTTTACTATTTTTCATTCCACATAATAGAGCATGGCTATAAAAGTGGATATCATCACTAAACTAAAGAAAGCATTAGGTGTGAGTCCATACGTCTATTTATTTGTATATATAGAATGTATATGCAGATAGATACAGGATCTAGCATAACCTTTTGTAGATACAGGATCTAGCATAACCTTTTGTGAAGTAAAAAACCACTCTCGATCTTAAAATAATTCACAAACTAAAAAGATGCGATATAGTCGAATGGTAAAAATTCTCTTTACTAAAGAGAAGAAGCAGGTTCGATTCCTGCTATCTGCCGAAAGTGTTTTATTTATTAGGATACTCTTTTTAATAGGATAAATGAGTCAGTATATTTGACTATGATACTATTATATCGGTATAGTCTAATATAGTCCCTCCACCCTCTTTCCTCCCATTCTCCAACATAAAACTCTTAATTAATTAATTAATTAACAATCAAAGTTAATAGGGACAACATTTTTTTTGTAAAAAAGAATGCTACAGAGATGGAATTTGAACCCATGACATCAAATCTATTAGCTTTGCAAGCTACCAAACTGCCCTGCGTGATGAAGAGAAAAACTGGGAACTAGCAAAAGAATAAGGATTGAATGCACCTTTTACCATATCTGTACAAATAGAATAGTACATTCATACATAATGGTAAAGCGGCTTCTCCATGATCATAGAAATTAATAGAAAAATGAAGAGAAAATTGGAATCCTTACTAACTTGATTTTGTTACGCCCGGAAATAAACATGTATGAACCATTTCACGAAGTATATGCCCGGATATTCCAAAGTCTCGATAGTTAGCTCTCGGTCTTCCAGTCAAAATTTTACGATGGGGATTGTAACTTTCCATGAATTTTCCATTTCTCACTCAATGACAGAACTTTGGTTATTTCTTTTTTTAAGGTTCGACGAATCAAATGATATTTTTGTTACAATTTTTACCTCTTCCTCTCCTACTGAATCAAACTTTTTCTTGCCATAATATTTCACTTCCTATTATATTAGCTATTATATTCGTATCACTAACACACGTCAGATCCTAGATGTAGAAATATCAAAATTTTGCCTTCTCCAATGAAAAAAAAATAGCACAGATACAGTACATAAAGAATTAACCAAATTTACCCGATGTAGAGGCAATCAAGAAAGCAGCATAAGTGAAGATATAACCTATAAAAAGTGAGCTAATCTAACCAATCTTGCTTTCACAATGGAAAGCGCTACTAGTTTATCTCTCCATCGAATCAAATTAGCTAAAGGGGTATGTTTATGAGCCTATGCTAAAGTTTCAATCAATTCCTGCCAATATCCACGCCAAGAAATTAAAAACATAAATCAAATAGCCCAAATAAGATGTCCAAATAAGAACATCCATGCCTAGACCGATAATCTATTCATACCAAAGGGATTATATCCATTAATAAGTTGTGAAGAGTTTAACCATAGATAATCTTTTAACCATCTCATAAAATAAGTAGAAGATTCATTAAACTGTGAAACATTACCTTGCCATAATGTGATGTGTTTCCGATGCCAATAAAAAGTAACCCATCCAATAGTATTTAAAATCCAGAAAATTGCCAAATAAAATGTATCCTAAGCTGAAATATCATAAGTACCACCTCGTCCCGGACTATCGCAAGAAAAACTATAACCAAAATCCTTTTTATCTGACATTAATTTAGAATCATGCACATCTAAAGCTCCTTTTATTAAAATCATTGTAGTTGTATGTAAACCTAGAGCAATAGCATGATGAACCAAAAAGTCACCAGGCCCTATTGTTAAGAATAATGAATTACTATTTTCATTAGTAGCATTTAACTAACTAGGCAACCATATGATGTGGCCTGCATTAAAAAATGGATTATTCGTTGAAGATAAAAGTACATTGAACCCATTGTATCCATTAGGAAAATATGAGTTCAATCAAGAGTTGTTTCTCTGGCATATCAAAAGCACACATGACATCATTATGAACATAAAGTCAAGTATAGAATCCCAGAAAGAGGCTGGCCCAACTTAAATGGGATATGATAGTTTCTTTATAGTCTAACATTCTTTCCAATACATTATTCTCATTCTGTTCCAGATTGTAATCTCTAATAAAAATATGGCTCCATGAGCAAAAGCTCCTATCATGATGAAGCCTGCAATGTATTGGTCATGAGTATATAATGCAACTTGACTAGTAAAGTCTTGTGTTATGAACGCATAAGCAGGTAACGAGTACATATGTTGAAATACTAAGGAAGTAATAACCCCTAAAGAAGCTAGAGCAAAACCTAATTGAAAAAGAATATAATTATTTATTGTGTCATAAAGACCCTTATACCCACGTAAAAGACTAGTATCCTATCGAATATTGTGTTCGCACCAGTATTATTATGCGCCTCTCAATTTACTCCTATATATGCATTAACTAACTCGAAATGTAAGGCATACAAGAATATAAGAATGATCATTTCCTTTCCTAATAACTTCTGACAATTCTCTCTCTCTCTCTCTCTCTCTCTCTCTCTCACTATTCACTTTTAGCCAACAAATTATCACGTAACAATGGTCTATATCCTCTCCACTTCTTATATCGAGTCAACACTACATTCAACAAGAAAATTTTAAGATTACTTGAGAACTAAGAGAACATTTAAAAACAAACCTAATATCCAACTCGCTCTACTCCGAAGGCCAGTTGACTAAATGCCTTAATGAGTTAAGACTGTTGCAAGTCGTAGTGATAAGTTTATCATAATTTTGATTTTATAGGCCTGAAAATTTAATGTCAATTTTCAAACAGAACTAGCAAAAGTTGCATTTTCCAAATTGGTATATTGAAGGCATATGGGCCTTCGATTGTGGAAAGGATAGACAATAAGTATTGCTGACGCAAGAAATCATTATGGCTTAAGGCATTACTAAAAATTAACACAACAGCTACAACGTGGAATCTAATATAGGACTCTTAAAGCTAACTACATGTTATTCACTTCGAAATAAACTTCGCTATTATAAGCAACTTGTTTCCTTTTGAGGAAATAATAGTTATAAGGCGACATCAGTTTTTTATTAAATCAATAATCACCTGACAGCTTTTAATATTAATTTATTACTTTTGGGAATTTCACACTAATCTAACATTACAAAGTAGGGCTTGTTTTTAAAAATTAAAAATTAAAAATCTTATTAACTTTTTACCTGTGAACCTGGCATATTTAATTAACCATAACAAATTTCTTTACTTTAACAAAACATATTAACTAGTTAACCTAAAAAAACAATCCCTCGTCCATCCCTCACTTCTCCATCACCTAAAACTCCAACAAGATGTTTGGTTCAACAAAATAGCTATTATGTTCCTAACATATTCCTAGTATATTACTAAGCCTCTGTTTGGTTAGAAACCATTATGAGAATAAGTAATCATCAAATAGGTAAAAACGACGTATACCTATCTTTTTCTATTCCAAACATAACATTTTTTTGTGGAAGACAAATTTATCCTTCTCACATTTAAGCCTCCCGAAACTTCTTCCACTTCTTTAAGTGCATGACTCTCTTCTCCAGATTCACTCTCTATTAAAGTCAATCCAGCCTTCTACCATTTGTCTTCTCTTCTGGGTAAGTTATTCATGTTGTTTAGAATAGGTGATGCGTTTTTGTTGATGGGCTATTGGGTGAGGGGTTTTGATGATGGAGTTATGTTGTGTTTTGTTTCGATTGGTGAGGGATTAGGTTTTGTTGATCGGTTTTGTTCATCTTTGTAAGTTCGATGTCTCTTTGTACTTCTCTTTCTTCTATTTTTGAGTTGATAGAAAATACATTTCATTTAAGTTCTCTGTTTGATTATTTAATGATTGGTGTAAAGAAGTTGAAATTTTTAACCGTGTTAACAAGGAAGGTAAAGACATTCTTCCTCTGGTCGCCTTGAAGTTGAATTATTTGCAAAAGATTAACCAAAATTAAACAAGCAAAAACCACATAAAACTGAGTACAGTGCTGTGGAGGTTAAATACACACCTGTCCTAGCTCAGGATCCTGCACCACTGTATTACCATTGTAGCAGAACTCCTTCTTCAGGTCCTTGATTAATTTATCAAAACTGATGACCTCCAAAGGATGAATATTATTGGTAAAATCATGTTATTAGTTTGTTATGGTTAAGATATTTACAAAAATTAATACTGTTTTTTTTTTTAATTTTACAAAATAGAGTTGGATTTTGTTACCTTGTAATATATTTAACTTTATTTTGAAAGCAACATATAAAATTTAAAATTGCTAGATTTAAGTTAAAGTTTCCATAGTCAGATCATCATATCCTTTCTCTCAATTTATAGCTTATTGTGGAACTCTCCAAATAGAACATATCTCTCTGCACTTCTCTTTCTTCTATTATTCTTTAGTTTTCTTTCCAAAAATTGTTATCATCAAACAGTATAGATTATTTAAATTACACTCTTTACAGAGAAAGATGCATATGAGTACAAAATGTCTGCACATCCGCAAGAGGAGTTGTCGTCAAATTGAGTCGTCACTTTGTATAGAAAATTTAAATAATAATATTTGAATTTTGTAGACATTTTCTGAAATTTGGAATTTGTAATATGTTTAAAACATAAAATAAAACTTAATAGAACAAATTCATGGAGCCTATATCTACTTGGTTGCATTTAGGTGTAATCATTCTCAAAACTTATTAGATACAATGTAAGTTAGTTTATTTTACATGGTTCCTTTCAATGCTTTTGCAACTACTTTAAAACGTGTTTCTAGCTTTGAAGCCCTCCAATCAGCTACAAGGTATGCCCATTCTTGTAGTTTTATGTTTGTCCAACATTTTGTCCTAAAATTGGGACAACCTTTAAACTGACAAATGTGATTTTATCTTGTTGCTTTTCTTGAAATCAATGAATTGTAGCATTTGTTTATCCTTTACATAGTTTGTGCATGAGAGATTTGAACCGTGAATCTTCCCATTTAGAGTTGTGGACTAATTTTATTTTACCATACTGTTTTTATTGAATTTGATTTTTGATAATTTTATGTACATGGCTTTGTCGTTCTTGCTAATCTTGTTCTCCTATTTGACTGCAAGAAATAAAAATTATTGGTGATGTTCTCTAAGTCACGTTTGATACTTTTTTCCTTCACTTTAAAGTGCATGATTAACAGTATTACTGTTTTCTTAGAAATTATTCGATACTTGTTCTTTATCATCCCATCTTGATGAGAAGATGCCATCGTTTCTGCAACAATCAAAATTAGAACCTGATCAAGTAGTTTAGTATTGGAACTAAAAAGTAGTACTTAAAATTGTAATTGGAGGTGCCTGGACTATAAGGTGAGTAATCCAAAGACACTGCTTGTGTTTTGTTCAACAGTTAAGGCATTTTACTTGACTATTCTGGTACTCCATCAAGAGAGCTTATACATACATAATTGTATTATCATCATATTCAACATATGGTAAGAATGCATAGTTCACAGGTTAAGATAATGTTGAAATTATGCAGCAGAACTTGCATAATATATTGAATCAAGTGATCAAATTTGCTTTTTCAAAAAGTTGATACTATTTATTACACTGCTTTATTATGTAATGAGTAGCTCCCTAATAAAAATTGAAATATTAGTTTTTTGCAGGCTTCTAGTTGAATAGCTTCTATTCATAAAATTGCATGAACCTATGATATAGAAATTAAAAGAACTCAGTTGGGGCCTTTTTAAATTAGGTCCCCACATAAGAATTTCTAGAGTTTCTAACCGATTACCTCATTGAGGAAATTTTTGAGCTATTTTGAGTTATTGTGCCAATTAGTTTTAGAAGATTTTATGAATTGCTAATTTATAGATGTTACATAAATAATAAAAGGGAATAATAAGGGTGGTTTAATCAGTAAAATAAGTTGCTCATTTGCTTATGTGACTGTTAAGGATCATCATCGCAATATATGGTGAATCTATTTATGAGTATTTCACAAGTCTTACTACATGGTCAAGGAAGATGAAGAAGTAATTTTGACTATAGCCAATAACATGAAAATTATAATTAATTATAATAAATAATAATAAGACTAATAATAAGTAGAAAAATAATAAAATAACAATAATTAATAATAATAAGTATAATAATAAGTATAATAATAATAATAATAATAATAATAATAAGAATAATAAGAATAAGAATAATAATTAATAAGAATAATAACAATAATAATAACAGTAATAATAATAATAATATTATTATTATTATTATTATTATTATTTTTATTAGTAATAGTAATAGTAGTAGTAGTAAATAATAGTAGTAGTAGTAATAATAATAATAATAATAGTAATAATAATAATAACACTACTAAAGATATTTTGATCTTTTTGTTGGTTATTTCTTTGTCATTTCTAGCTTATATTTTTAAATCAAACATTGACATAGAACTTCTTTATTTATTCCATTTCTTGAATCAAATAAAGTAATACTTATTTTATTATATTCTTCATCTTTTCTATTCCTAAAAATAACTATTATATTCTTTATCTATTTCAACATGTTTCAAAGTTCTCAATGCATCAATGATGTCGGAAACTTCCTCAGCATCATGACAGGACTCTTCAGTCATCCACGTACCTTACATGACAACTCCTCTCATCCACTCCAACTTTACGTACACTTTTCTTGTTGTGTCCGGGCCAAAATTTGTACATCTTCACTTCTATCGAGCAACCTACTTAAGCTTCAATAGTTCAGCTTCTTTCTTTTCCGTCACTGAAAACGGTTGCACTCTAAAGTATCTCACGTTCAGTAAATATAAAGATGTTAAAGCGTTTATAAGGAGTAAAAGTCAACTATTAGTTTCAATTATTTTAGCAATAATCGACCCAAACTTAATTCTATCAGCAACTTCAGTCCCTATTTAACTATTTTCGCCATTAATCCTTCAGCTTCCTCCTTCAAGGAGTTTGTAATAACTGTGTGGGACAAGGAATAACTCAAGATAACTTTCACCGAATCTCAAAGCTTGTTTGCCTTTATTAATGGAATAGAAATAGTGTCCATGCCAAGCAATCTGTACACGGAACATCTGAGCTTTAGTTACCCTTTTGTGAACAGCGGTGGTCTTTTCTATTTCGACAACACAACAGCTCATGAAAATGCTTACCGGTTAAATGTTGGCGGTGTGCTCGTAGTAAATGTTCATGATTGAGGAATGTTTCGAACGTGGCTTGAATGATGCGAACTTTATATTCACAGGTAATTGGGGATTAATGCACTCGACGCATGAAAATTTTACGATTAGATACACAACTGAAACATCTGAATATGTTGCATCGCCGGCCGTTTGCAGGACTAAACGTACAATTTGAAACAACAATCAGGTTAACCTGAACTGCAACCTGGCATGGCTCTTTACTGTTGACTCTGGTTTCGACTACCTTTTTAGACTTCATTTCTGCGAGTCAGAAGTGTGTGTGGAGTCTTACCAACGAGTGTTCGACATATTCATCAATAACACGACAGCTCAAAGACAATTAGATGTGATGGCGTTAAGTGGCTGATGTGGTTCTTCGATGTACAGGGATTACGTGGTGTTTGCGCCTTTTCTGACAGGAATCTCTGGCAAGGTGAACTTGTGGCTCGATATACACCCAGATATTGATAATCATCCTACTTATCATGACGCAATTATGAATGGTTTGGGGATATTCAAGCTCAACAGATTGGGTGTTGTTCTTGTCGGACCAAATCCTGAACTAGTGGAAGCACCTGCACCACCAAAATCTGTAGCAATTATAACTAAGAAGACGAAGAATAAAAGGTTTTTAACTCTGGTAATAGCCATTGAAACTGCAGCTATTGCTGTGTCTACTAGGTTAATCAGTAAAGTAATTGACTAGCCTAACAAAAACCTCCCCTCATCCATCCGTCACTTCTCCGTCATCTTCAACTTCTTATTTTGGAATTCGTCTGTATGCAAACAACTTCGATTCTACCGGAAGCCACAAAAATCGGTGGATGCCACTAATAAAAAATTAATAAATTAATAAAATTTTAATTTTAAAATAAGGGATACTATTTTATCATATTAAGGCTTGCAAAAACAATATACTAGTGTTAAAAATTGTAGATGACTTGACAGAAAATTGATAACGTCTCAGTTTTTTTAATTATTTCGAGATTTTATTTAAAAATTTTCTAGTTTTATGATTAAATTTGCCAATTCATGTAAACATAAAATAAAAAATGACCCTTTTAGGTGGTCATTCTATTGAAATCAATGTTGCGAATACCGTATTAAATTTAGTATCCAATTGACTTCTGATATAATACTGTACCGGTACCGGTCAATACCAGATACCGTTTCGGATAATTTTTTAAATTTATAAATAGTTCCTGAATTTTTTAAAAAATTGCAAAATAGTCTATTATCATATTGTACAGTTGTATTATATATTTTTAACTCTATCTTCAAAAATCAAAATAATAAATAATATCATAATTAATATAAAATAACAATAATTTTAAGATATTTCACACATAAACAATAACCACAATTTATATGAAAAAAGACAATCATTATCATACAAATATAAAATTAAGAACAATATAAAGTATTTAAAATATTAAAATTTTAATTTTCATTAATAATAAATAATAATTACGTCAAAACATTCAATAAAAAGAATAATAAGTATCTTTAACTTTCAAATTATTATAATTTATGACAAGAGTTTGTGATAAGGAAACAACCAAGTAGAATTAAAACATAAAATAAGAAACATATTATTTAATTTACTATCAATTAAATATATTATATATTTAATTAATTAAAATTAAGTATTACTAAAATTATAAATATCTTAATTTAATTTAATTTATAAATTAATCTAATAATTATTAATAAATATAATTAAATTTAAAAATATTTTTAATATATATATATTTCAAATAAAATTTGATTTAATAATTAAAAATATATAAAAATAAATATTAGTTTATTTAATAAATTTTAAATTATTTATTTTTAAAAATAAAATATTTTTATTATACTTTATTAATAAATATTTCACAATTTTTGATCCTGACAAATATATAATTGGTATTATAAATACTGGCCGATATTTATCATTATTTACATTTGATACTTTAATACTTAATTTTGTACCAAAATTTGGCTGGTATGATACGCTACTGTCAAATATCGATTGATACGGTACAAAATTCTGATCGAAATTCCTATATTCTCCTAAAAAATTAGAAAATCATAAGCATTCGTCTGCAGACTTGACTAGGAATCACGGAAGGCTAATGGTTCTCTATCAATCCTAGCACCTGCTTCACGGCCTTGGGGATTGAGGGAACTGTACTTTTATTACATTTATGACGACAAACATCATATCAGTAAGACATCATGATCTGCAATGTCAATTCACTCCTGCTCCCTCCACGTGTTTTCACCAACACATTTGGAGCCAGATCTTCTGTGCCATTAACACTTATTCTATTCTGTGTCTAGAATTAAAACGTCCACATTTTAAGTCGGTTTTGATTAAACCATGTCTCAGTTTATTTCGCTCAACAGTTGTGTCTAGAATTAAAACGTCCACATTTTAACTCGGTTTTGATTAATTCATGTCTCAGTTTATTTCGCTTGAGCGAAGTTGATTCTTGTTTTTCTTTCATTTTGTTTCCCAACTCAACTCTTTCCTTATCATTATTAATTTTTTACCTATTATTATATTTATTATTATTAAATTTATTAATTATATTAATTATTATTATTAAATTCCTTATTATTAATGTTATTATTCTTATTATTATTAATTTTCTACTTACTGTTAAAAATATTAGTTATTATTATTAAAAAAATTTATGATAGTGTTATAATAATGGGAATAAATTGTTAGTTGTTTAATGATTTTTGGATAAATTCTTCTTAAGTAAATTGTTGAGTTGAGAGTCTGTTTTATTAGGAGTTGTATATGTATTGAATTGTGTTTGTTGGATTCGAATTTTTTGTTTTTATAAGAATGTTTACTGACAAATGAGAGAAAATAAGATAATAAGAGAATAAAAGTGTGTTCTAAAACTTCAATGAATAAATTATATTGATCTAGGCAGAATTTGACAAAATTATCTTTATAAAAGTTGTAGCTCTTTCTTTCAACTTTCAACTGACATAAAGTTTATAATTTTTGGCCTTCGAGATTGAGAATTATGATAAATTAAAGTAGGTGTGTAACAAAAATGTGCACGATTGCGACGAACCCCATTTTTCATGAAAGTTGCGATCGTACAAGCACGATCGCAACGATTTGCAACTATTTACCGAAAGTCGCAATCGTGCTTTTTAGGCCCGTGACTTTTTCACTTCTTCTTTTTCTTTTTATTTTATGTATTCATTTGTTAATTTATTTGTTTGACTCTCAATTTGATTTATTTTTCATGTCTATTTTATTTTATGCTATTTGAATTAATTTGTTTGTTTATTTGTTTTCTCCTACCAAGAAATTAACTTTTTTATTATATATATATACACTTTTAAATCCCCTAATTTTGGTACCCTGTCGTCTCGAAATAAGGACCGAAACCCGAGACCAACAAATAAGAAGAAAATTAATAATAATAAAGAATTTAATAATAATAAAAAATTAAAATTAATTAATAAAATTAATAATAATAAGGAATATAATAATAATAAAATAAACAAATTTAATTATAATAATAAGGAATTTAATACTAATAATAAATATAATTAATAAAAAATTAAAATAATACTAATAAGTATAATAATTAGTAAAAATTAATAATAACAATAATAATAACACAAATTCAATATGCTTGCATATCATTGTTAAGTCACACCCGTGATATATACGTAAACTATTTAATAATAATAAATATAATTAATAAAATTAAAAACAATAAAAAATTTAATAATAATAATAAATATAATTAATAATAATAATATTTTTTAACAGTAAGTAGAAAATTTAATAATAATAAAGAATTTAATAATAATAATAATAATAATAGGTAAATAATAACAATAATAATAATAATAATAATAATAATAATAAAAGAAATGAGGTACGAAACAAAATAAAAGAAAGACAAGAATCGGCTTCACTTGAGCAAAATAAGCCGAGGCATGGTTTAATAAAAAACAGTTAAAACGTCAAAATGAAAGATAAGAATCAACTTCGCTTAAGCGAAATAAGCTGAGGCATGGTTTAATCAAAAATGAGTTAAAACGTAGACGTTTTAATTCTGGCACAAAATAAGACCAGCAATACTGGCAGAGGTGATATGGGTCCAACACAATCTTATCCCGACCACCTTTAATATAAATGGTAAAGTAGCCACGAAGATAAGGATTGATTCTCTATTCTAAACAATACTGAAAACAATATTGTCTTACATGCCTATAGGATCAACCACGTTTAATCACCAAAAGCAACAGCCCAACAAGAGAATTGGAGGGGTTAACTTCGTTCTACTGCGCCCGATAAGATCAAAGATATCAGCTACAGTGATCAAAGATATCAATCTCCAAGCTCAACTTTGACAATTTTAACATGAGGGTCAAATTAAATGGAAAAACCATGGAATATATTTTAGAAATACAAATTGCAAAAGAAGAGTCAAAGAGTGCAAACTAATTTAGTAACATAAATTCTACATCCTACAGTTCTAAAGAGACTTTTTTAACTCAAAAATAGCGTCCAAAGGTGAACTATGCTATTGTGCTCACGTTTAAGCACCACTACAAACTTCTTTTTAAGCATCTTAATTTCCTGCATGTTCCTCCCCTGCTGAAGATATTATTATACAGATTAAGCTTGTAAAGTGCAATCATTCCTCACAGCAGCGATATGAAACTCATATTCAGAAAACCGGCTGAGTAGTCCTGTATAATATGAGACACCTCATAACACAGTGAACATTTCATGTACATCATAGAATCAGATCACATTAAACAGGTAACTTACATGGTAAAATGACATGACCAAGTGACTTGCTACTCGCACTTGATAGATCGGTAAATGTGCCGGACGAAAAACAATGAAGCACGAAAACCAATGGTCCCCAACATCAAGAAGAAACCGTAACATATGCAGGCCATGTATCCAAAGAAAAATGAGGTTTGCATGAAACCTGACATATCTGATCGTGCATAGTAGTAATACAAACAATAACCATATATGAATAAGCCAGTTGATCCACCACAGAGGAAAGACCTGAAAAAAGGAGTAACATGAATATGAATTAGAGGATAGAAAATGGAACAGAACCGCTGGACAAATTTTCAGAGACTGACACAAGAAACAGTAGCGTAATTAGCAAACTAGAAATTATAATTGTAAACTATTTCATTTTACATATTATGTACTCGATTCTCGGGATTTACATCTCACTCTCCTGTATATTTCACAAGTAGAATCATACCACCAAATTTTAAGACATGCACAAATGTCACAAAAACTGAAAACAGAAAGGATATAAGAAATACATAATAAGACATCAATTACTCAGATCCACACAAATACTAGCTCTCTAAAGCTGATATCAATAGGTTACTATTTTGATGTATCAAAATTAACCTAAGCTTTACAGGTATGAAATTAAAGGGCCTTTAAAGTTGTAGTAAAACTAGGTAACCATAATTTTTGAGCATAACAAAAAATCTCAGATAAACTCAAGCTAATGATGTTAGGATCACTCATCTTGAACAGTTAAAGACAATTCATATGATATCCTAATGGGAGTTCATAAGGAGAACAGGGAAATTTTCAATCATGTAAATTGTAGAAGGCATAAACAACGGGGAAGGGGTGCAAAATTACCAGAATTGTTATCATGCAAACAGGAGGCTTTTTCTATTGGGATAAGAAAAAGGATCATGGCACAAATTAACAGCAAAACATACCTCCACCACCATTCATGGTCTTCAGCTGCAAGCTGGAAGTATGTCAACGCCACTGTTATAAAAGCAGTGACAATCAAGAGAATAATGAACACTATGAACAAAATGCTGTAGATGGTGTAAATCCTGTGACCCCAGACACTTGCAAATATGTAGTAAAGTTCAATGTAAATTGCACTGAAAGGTAAGAACCCTGCCATCGCCATCTGGGGAAGTGCCTTTCGGTACCAGGGAAACTGAGGAATCTCTCGAGGATATTTAGTGGTACGACATGGAGCCTGGAACTCAGCTTTGCTGTTCTTCCCTGCAATCCCACCTAATACCAGTAATGGTGCTGTTACCAAGGTCCAAATTAAAAAGATAACCACTATGGTTCCAAGTGGCAATGCTGCAGTAGCACTGTAAGCAATTGCTACAGTATTGAGGAAGCAGAAAGTGAGAAACAGAGGCCCACAAAACAGGCTTCCGGTTAATAACAAATTTCTAACCTGTCACAAAAAAATTCGGTAGTCAAGTCAAGCATGTCTACAAACTTTTAACAGCAATATTTTGTGGAAAAACATTAATTACAATGAAACCATGTATGCTCCACCAATTACATTGGAAAAATCATAGGATGAATATGATAATTAATGCTAAATGATTTCCTGAACATTATTGCTATGCCAATAAAAACCATCAAAACTCACCTAAAAGTGTTTCCTAACACACCATTATATGCAATTAAAACAAATGCAAGTATAGACATGATCGTTTTATGCATATGCAAGCATACAAAGACATAGAGATGATTGGTGCAACCTGTTAAGCAACAACTATGCAAAGAAAATTCAACAATTAGGAATTGACGCTCCATGTAAAGCTCACAAAGTAAAGCAGTTTTAGTTATGCATACAATTCTATCTAGATTAGTAGGTCATTGTGTAAGCATAGCATTGATTTTGGTGGCAAAGTCATTTTAACTTCAGATCGTAGCTTTAAACTCATCAGATAAGATGATGTTTCTTCTTCCATTGCCAAAAAAAAAAAAAAGTAAATATGACACCAACTAATTGTGATAAAGGACTCAAGAGTCAAGTAAGGTTATTACAATCACAAGGGCAATGAATGTCTGAGTAATTGCAATCAAGGAAACAAATTAAATCTATGAAAAGTTACCCAGTTACTTCCTTCAAGCTGACAATAGAAAGAGGCTGCAGTGTACCCCGCAATACCAGATGTAAGAGCATATATGACAACCAGAGCGGTGAAAAGAGCTCCCCGATTATAAGGATAAAAGACACCAACAAGGGCAAGCAAGAAAATAAAAATTGTTCTGAAGACATGAGTACAAAAGAAGAGTCAATATCATGCTTAATAATTGTAGATATGCAGCACACAACTAAGAGTACGTCCAGAAAGAGCCTGTTTGATGCATACTTACAGAGTAAACAGCTGAGAGCCAGAGCCAAGTGATGCAGCAAGCAAAGACTTATACTTTGGATATCTAAAGACGTCACCATGGATGTATTTCCACCCAGTCTCCTCCTGGTCATCAGCTGCCTCCTCATCATGAGCATACCTATCAGAAAAAAAGTATAATTAAGTTAAAAATGGAAAAAGAAAAAATAGTAACAATAAAGAGAAGGAAAGAAAGTTCAACCAATAAGAGCACAGAGATAACAGACAAGTTATCAGCAAAACACTTACTTTACAAAATCATTCTTCAAGACACGCATGAGAATTGTAGCAAGAAAACCAGTTAAGAGGAGAACTGTCACACAAGAGTTAATAATGGAGAACCAATGGATTTCCAGGTGATGAGGCAGTGATGAAGACTGAGAATACTTCTCCATCCTTTTGTCAAATGGTATTTCTGTTTCCTTCCATTTAACAGTATATGTGAATTCCACATCGACATCTTTATCTTCAGTCAGGTCCACAACAGAATTGGGATCAGATTGCACAGTGATTTCAATGACTCGGTCCTTATTGTAGAAGACATTAAAGTGAAGATGCTTGAATAGATAGTATTTGTATTCACTGGGGTCAGTTTTTCCTTCTTTATCAACCTTCCCCAGAAAACCCCAAATGGGTAAATCATCATAATACATTTGAAAGTAGTAATCCTTTGAGACTGCATTGCGAAACTGAGCAACTTCTTCCTTCGTCAGCTTTCTTTTGCAAGCAGTTTCTGAGTCCTTGTCATTTAAAAAGTCAAGTTTGTAGGGAGCAGTCACCAAGCGATCTCCATTTAACACTTCACCAAGAGCTTCCTTCTTTTCCTTCCTGGGACCTGTAAGAAAAAACGTTAGTCAGACTTCATAACAAGAAAAAGCAATTAGAAAACTGGTAACCTAAAATGAGCCAAACCTGATGAGCAGAAAGGGAGATCAAAATAGCGGTACGTTTCACTGTTAGAAGGAAAGAAAAAAATAAATATATATTAGCCATTAAAAATAGATTGTGAACAGAAAGGGCATGAAATA
Source organism: Erythroxylum echinodendron (assembly GCA_027575705.1). NCBI lineage: Eukaryota > Viridiplantae > Streptophyta > Magnoliopsida > Malpighiales > Erythroxylaceae > Erythroxylum > Erythroxylum echinodendron. The sequence continues at coordinate 9,063,555 of JANZXR010000001.1, forward strand.
CTATGTTTCACTGTCCAAACTACAACCGCTTCAAACTAAAATGATAACCCACGAAGGCCAGTCATAATGTAACAGCAAAATGAAAGCTTCTGCTAACTGTTGTCAACCATCTAACACACCACCAACTATTCCTGTTTTAAAATTAAAAGTCAAATCATCACACACACACTAATCCAAATTAAAAATACTAGATAAAACCAACCGGAGAAGACAAATCAACGAGGAATTAAGGATCTAAGATTCAAGTTGAGTGTAAACAGAATAATCCAATTTGAACATTTTTATCTTAGCATACGTACAAAGGCGTCATGTTGCCATTTTGAGATTGATGTCCTCATTCCAATAACAGAAATATATCGCGTTCGCAAAAAAAAGGTCTAAAAAATTACGAATAGTGAATTAATCCAACCAATACAACAGATCCAAACCCCCAGTGAGCTCAGATCCACCTCCATACTCTCATTTCCATCCCAATTTCGTAAACTATGGGATTCGAAACCCCAACCTGGAGAATCCTCACACACCCAAATTTAGTTCAATCAACAAACTAAATCAAAACTCAAATCGATAAACTTGATAAATCAGAGAGCAGAGATTGAAGAACACAAACCTGGGATTATGAAACGGCCCGACTTTGTTGGCATAAAGAGGAACATCATCGCCTACTTTGTAACGATGATCTGATGCGTCGGATCTAACCTGCACTACAACACCGCATAAGATCAGTATAGCTGATACAAAACACGTCACTAACTTTTTGTTCTCCATCCCAAACAGAGCTAGAAAGAGAGGGTTATTTGTCGAGTGAAGATGCAAGGGATGGGAATGGAATTGTTATGTATTTGCATTTTCGATCCAAGAAAAAGGAAAGACTAAAACGACATGCTATAATGGCGTTTCGAGTTCCAGTTAAGTTAACCAGCAACTTCGCTTGAAAGGAATTATGTACGAGTTTCTTTGTAATAATGTGATTATAAAATAAATAAATCCAAATTTTGGGTTTTGTTAAATTAATATCATCATATAAAATAAAATGGAAATATGTGCAAAGATGAGTAAGGACTAAGCAAAAAACAAATTAAAACGTTTTCATTTTTATCGGCAAAGGACAGTGAGTTCCCACCACAAGAACTAACCACCGGACACTTTCGGATCTAATAATAATAAACTCAACTATCTCAGTTTTCTACACAAGACTATTACATGTTCCAATTCCTCAGTCTTCACAATGTTCTCATATCCGGCTTATATGATGATAATAATAAATGTAATTGATAAAACAATATTATATGATTATTATTATTATTATTATTATCATCATTATTCTACTTATTATTATTCTTATTATTATTAATTTATTATTATTATTATTATTATTATTATTATTATTATTATTATTAAATTCCTTATTATCATAAAAGAGTTAAAAGAGAAGGAATGGTTGAATTAGTTAGTGTATTTTTTAGATTAAATTCCTGAGGAAAGTAATCTAAATACTAAGGGAATGGTAAGATTTATAATCCAAGAAAAGTGCTACTACTTTCCATAAATTGGGAAAGTTTTTATTTTCCTAACTACTCAAAAAAATGAACCAAACATAATAATATAAATTTTAAGAAAAATATTGCTTTCCCAAGCAAAAATTTATGCCAACCAAACAAGGCCTTAAAATATTAACTTTAGCATGTCAAGGATTTGTATCACTTAACTAGATTAAATATTAACTAGATCTTATATGTTTTGGGTTATTCAAAAACCGTGACTCGACATGTTCCAAAGTTTAAATATGCAACTCAAACGAATGCATCATAACTGCATGGATTCCATTCTCGATTGTAATTAAGTTATTATTTCTATTATGTTCTTCCAAGAAATATTTTTCAATTTTTTGTGGATATTCTCTTAATTTAGTAGCTTTTTAATTTATTTTCAATTATGTAAGTATCTCTTATAATCTTTTAAGTAATCTCATAAATTTTTTAAAAACTTCTTAAGTAAATCAAATTATATTGTAGTACCAATCTTGCATAAATTTTAAGAATCTAAACTTGTTCTCGCTTTAAGTAGATAATATCATGTTTAATCATGTCTTTTCATAAAATTATAATGCATATCAAATTAAAAGAAAAATGATTAGCAATTTAATATTTTTAGACATGTTAATAGGCCGGGCCGATCCTGGGCCAGCCTGCCCATATATTTTCTTAAAAAAATTTTTAAAACGATGTCGTTTTGAAAAAATAGAAGAGCCACGGGCCGGGTCACATCAGTTCATGGCCCATGCGGGCCAACCATGATCTACCCATGACCCGCCAACCCTGGCCAAAAACAGGTCCGATCGGGCCGGGCCCATTTGAAATTGCTATCTCTAAATATTTTATAATCATTAAAACCTAAAGAATGATTAGTAATTTAATATATCCCAAGATATCAATAAAACTTTCATTACGTGCCTTTTTTTTTTTCCCCTCTTTTCAGGCTCTCACCAATTTGTTTCCATTTTTGGAAAGATGTTTATTTAGGCTGAGACTTTCTCACCTCTGTATTCCCTCCATGCTCCTCTAAATGTTACCATCCTTGATACTACTACTTCCATCTCTTTTACACATGCAAACTCTCCTCAAAACTAACTCTCTAAAGCCCTCACTTCCCCCCAAATATTCCTGTTACTAGTGGTTGGAGAATCAAACCTTGACTCCATACTTTTTAACTCTTCCCTTAGTAATTCCGAGGAGTAACTAGGTAGTTGCTCCTCCTTTTGAATCCCTCAAAGATGGAGCTTCTCGCTGGAACTCTTTGATAATAGGTTATTTTATGGCAAAAGAGTGGCTTTCCCAGTTAGCAAAAAGCGGGCCTCGAATAACTGGAATTAGCCAAGATTGATAGGCATCATAGTCAATTCAGAGGATATCTTCTTCTTTAAGTTCTCCAAATCTAAGGCCATGAAAAAAGTGCTAAAAGATAGTCTATGGCATATACACAACAAATTGCTACTCTTACAGAACTGAATACCAGGTATTACACTTGAAGATATTAGATCTACAAATATTTTTGTCTAGATGTGAATTTATAGAGTACTGCTAGAACATTGAACGACAAGTGATTTGATTCATATTGCTAGTGATATGTGTAAAACTTAAAGTGTTAGAGTAAAACTTAGTATGTTTTTATAAGTGTTAGAGTATGTTTTAAGTGTTTTCTCATACGATAATCATATGTTTAGAACTTAAATTTAAGTTCTTATTAGTGTTTTATGTATTTTGTTTGATTAATTGTTATTTAAGGCAAGAGTTTAATCTTAGTTATATACTTCAAGGATTGTTTGATGTGTTTGGTGATGAGTGGAGACAAGAAAAGGTGAAGAAAAAGTTGGAGAAATAAAAGGAGGTTGGAGAGCCCCTGCACGATGGTGCATCCCAGAGTTGGAGAAAAGTCATGGACTAGCAATTTCTAGCTCACGAGATTATTGTATTCTTAACACTTTGGAGGGCTATTTTTGAAACCAAAACAAATGTTGAAACCCTTAAAAGAACCTTATAAGGCTCAAGAGTATAAAATGAAAAAGAAAACACCAAAAAGGACTACACATCACAAAAAAGAAGATCAAAAGTGGAAGCATTAAAATCAACTTTATCTTTCTAGATTTTCTAGATTAAGGCTTCAAGCTAATTTCATTCTCTTCTCTTCTTTTATTCATTGCCTTGTATGCCAAATCTGAACAGTTATCTTTGGCACATGATTATAGATCTATATTAACGTTTGATTCTTGAATTGTTTTGTATAACTTTTACCTTATGAATTTAATATATTACTGCTTTGTGATATTTATTATTCTCATAATTTATTTGAATCAAGAGATTGAATCAAGATATTTGTGTTAAGTTATGTAACAAGAGTTGGTACCTTAATGGCCTTACAAATATCAAGTTAATAGCAACTAAAGAGAAATCTTAATTGTAAGTTAATTATCCTTAGGATTGCTTCAAATCCAATTGAGTAGTTAGGAGTATTTTTGAGAAATCAAGAGACTGCAAATCAACTTTTATCTATTTCAGTTAGGATTACTTGATTAGATCAAGAGAGAGAGAGGGTAATCAAAACCTTTGGATAACTAGAATCAAGCATAGTTGAATTCGCAAGGTGAAGGGAAGACAAAAGAAGGATAGAAAAATCCATAAGTTTCCCTTATTAACTTAAATTTCTTTTTGTTATCTTTTACTTGTTTAGTCATCAAGTTTTGTTAGTTTACTTAAATTTTCAATTAATTCAATCTTTTGTTACCTTAGACAAAGTATAATTCAAATTTTTAGGTGACTATATTCAACCTCTTAGGAAGGTTATCAATTGTACTATAATATAAGACTCGTTTGCTTGTGGTAAAGCATAAAACTAGCAAATAAGTTTTTAGCGCTATTATCGATGATTGTAATTTTATCATCTTATCCAATTTGAATTCTTTTTATTTAAGGAGTTTGATACTTTTTTCTTGTGTGATTGTGTTTGCAAGGTTATGCACGTGTTAAGTCTTACTATTTATAACCTCGGTAAATTTCGTAAGTGCACAGGTCGTTTACGTAGTTCCTAAGGTGTCAATCCCATGAGGAAGGGAACTAATCTAACAACAGCTAAGTTCGCAAAACCTAATTTAACAACTACTGCAAAAATCTAAATCAATCGAGAATCAAATACGAGAAATTAAAGCACCCAAAGAACAAACAAAAGCTAACTCACACAAATAATCTGAATTTCAACCTAAAAACGACCAATTGAGAGAAAGGGAGAATCTATTCGAAATTAAAAAAATCTACCCAATTATGAAAATTTCGATTTAATGGGCCTAGAAGATCCTAGGGTGAATTACTCTTTCTCTACTTATAATTCTTAACCCTAATTAATAATCCCTAATTCAAATTATGGAAAATGCGATCTCTCGATCCGCAATTTGTCAAAAACCTAAATTATTTCTAACGTTGTCTATTAACCTACCAGGAATCTGTGCTCGATCTCTCGTTATACGACTCTACCAATTTGATTCAATTCTCTACCTATTGATTTTCCTAACTCTCGTTAACCTAAATCGATGATTTTCACCAGCTCACCCTCTCAGTTTTTTGCCCAATTATGAAGAATCAAATTGAATCATAATAAATCGAAATAAAACACAATCAAATCAAGTTTATTAATCTCATAAATAAATGAAATCGAAGGTGAATTTAGACAAAAAAATCAACACTCAACGACAAATAATTCTAATCAATCTCAAATTTCATGCATCAATGAAATCAAAATAAAAACTAGAAGATACTATCAGAATAGATCTTGGAGTTGCGACTGCAGGAAACCACCTGTTCTGGGAGCTACGTCGCGTCAAGCATATCTCCGTGCCTCTCTTCTTTTGTTTGCTTCCTCAATCGATTGATCTCTTCTAGGTTTTCCCTCAGATTTTTGGCAGAATCTCACATTTATGTAGCTCTCTCGGCTCTCTAATGTCTCTTGGTGGCTACTAGGTATTGTTCTATTCATTCGGTAGCAGCTCTAGGTCAAACTCGAAGTCTAAACGGTCCAAAAAATCACCCAAAAATTGAGTTTTCCTGTCAGCCCGACTTAGGGCACGATCGTGGCTGGCATTTTTTTCCTTTCTGTCACGGTCGTGGCCTAACTTGACGCTCTCTGTCACTATCATGGCTCCTGGTGTATGATTGTGGCCTAGCTACCTCTGACTCTTCCTCTTCTGTCACGATCATGGCCCATGTGCACGATTGTGATTTGTATGTTTTGGCCTGAAACTCTTTAATTCTTCACCATTCTTCCCTATTTACCCTACAACACTAGCACACACATCAAGGTATCTCAAAAATATACAATTTATTCTCAAAGATTCAAACTATCCTATGAAAACACTTAAACAAAAAAACTAATCTAATTAAGCCCTAATTGCATACTCAACATTTAATTTAACAAAAAATGCATAACAAATTAAACCCTAAAACATCATACAAAACTCTACTATCAACATCTCCACACTTAAACGTTTGCTTGTCCTCAAGCAAACAAAACAACAACACCTAACAAAACAAACACACCATGCAATAATGTGACAATGGCTCTAATCTTCATGAACTAACTTTAATCATGGACACACCCATTCAAATTATGTCAAATCATTAACATGCAAAATAGGTGTCTAAGGGCTTTGAACTAAATATACAACTTAATCAAGACCTAAGTGTTACTTATTTACCCTTTTCAATTGTACACACACATTAATAATTTTTCGGTCCCTCAGGCTCGGTAACTGCTCATAGGTATAGTTCCATGAAACTTTAAGACTAACACAAGTCTGATAGGTTCTCATTTAAACACATCACATTTTCAACTGGCTACTAGCTCTACTCATAACCCAAAGGTCAGCGGAATAGTGATTATTGAACACTTTTCTCTTTTTTATTTTTTATTGCCGACCTTGTTGCTTTTAGCTATTCGTTTTAATGAAAAATACTAGGTAAGCTATTTAACCTAAAAGGCCTCAAATTATGAACGAATGCGACAATCTATAAGGTTCTCAATTTACATTAAGTCCTAATTAGGCTATATATTTATCCAAAGGCCCCATAATTCACTAATTTCGTAGGTTAATAATCATTCACAACTAATAGACTATGTCCAAAATTAAAAAAATTCACTCAATCTAAGCCATTGACCAATTTACACACTTCACGCCATTCACACTTCACACCATGGAGCCTAATACTATCATACAGTATGCAAAATTCACATACAAAAGGAAAACATAGAATCCCTCCCCACACTCGAACAACATATTGTTCTCAATGTGAGAAGGAACACACATGACACTTACATAAATGAAATGTGAAAACAGAAATTAAAATAACAAAGAACAGATATAGCTAATGATAAAAAGAAAAATAAAAATAATAGAAAGATAAATAACACAAAACAAAATAGAATGGAAGAAATTTTTTTTGGTTTAGACTAGAATCCTAAGGAGATGGAGGTGGTGATGGTGTGGGAGGTAGTAATTGAATACCCTGAGTTTCGAAATACTGATGGAGTCAGTGAATCTATCGGCTCTGGCATCTTTGTGTACCTACCACTTCCTTTAATGTTCTATTGGCTTCAGAGATTGCAACCAAAACCATTGTCCAGCGTTGGTCCTCTTCTTCCTCTTCTTCTGATTCCTTACTCACTGATGCTTCCAGTGCCTTCCAAGGTGGCGTGGAGATCAAGCTTACTTGACCTATCCTGCTCCGCACATATGTCTTTTCATTTATTTCCTGCATTCTCATATTGGTGGAGTGAATGATCTCTGCCTGAAACAGATGATAGTGGTCAAGGAACTCAGGCAGATGCACTTTAACCCCATCAGATCCACACCAAAATGCTCTGCAATGGCGGACAGAAGTACCCCATTCTAAGATGGTTGCTCTGCTTCCGCACAACTGCAGCAAGAGCATTCAACACATATGTAGATGTGCATACCAGAATACTATGGTCCATGCACCATAGTATGAACAGCTCCTTGGCTGAACACTTGTTGGTCTCTGATTTGTCAAAGACCAGCTGGCATATAAATTTGTGCAATAGCAAGTTTTCATAGGACCGAATAATGTTATTGTGGGCATTTTTGGCATAATAATGCTCAATGCCTGTAAGCTCGTGCCAGTATTGGGAGGTCCAAAAGTCATCATGTTGGTCAACAATGGTGGATTCAGGGAATCCACATATGTTACACATAATTTCTACTGTTAACTCATACGCTCGCCCCCTTAATTTAAACCATAATTCTTTAGTGTTCTTAGGGTTAAATGTTAGGGACGTGAAAAATTCTAAGGTAAGATCTTCATAAACAGGGAATTGGAATCTAATGAATTGACCCCACTAGATCCTCTTTGCTAAGTTCTTTACCCGTTCCCGCACTTCTATCCTGTCCAATATAATGAAATCAAAATATTTAGGCATAATAATTTGCCTAAAACGAATGGAACGGAAACGAATAACTTCTTCCTTGGTGTAAATAGGAAATGAAGCTCCAAAGTCTGCTGCTCGATTTCGTCTCGCAACTTGTTATGCTCCATAAGGCTCCCGTCGGGCGGTTTGCTTGATACGAGACATGATTGGGTTGAAATTTGAAAGTTGACGAGGGAAAATTCTAAATAGATATTGGAGTGTTTGGAAGTTGGAATTCTAGAGAGATAAAGTAAAAATGAAAATGAAAGTGAAAGTTAAGTAAGAATTGAATAAATAGGTGGTAAAAAGGGTAAAATGGTAAAGTGTCACTTAAAATTTTACATCCTCCACTTTTTGTACATAATCGCAGGTCACAATCGTGGCATGCAGCGTACCATAAAAGGACATCCTATTCGCAGGCCACGATTGTGACCTGACTAATCACGGTCGTGGCCAGTGCCTATATCCCGAAACTAAAACCTTCTTCTTCCAATTCTTTCCTTCTCTCAACTCATAGTTCTTCTTCACTTCTCTTAATATGCTTGTGTGCTCTTCCCCATGATTTCGAAAACCTATTCCTCTTTTTGTTTTTATTGAACCAAAACAAGAATGAACCTAACTACAAAATTCAACTAATCTAACAGATTAGACAACAACTAATTTCTTTCCATAGGTTGCCTCCCATGTAACACTTCTTTTTAACATCAGTAGCTTAACACTCCCTTAAAACTCACGGTGGTTGGAATGACTGATTTGATGGTAGCGTTGTTATTAATCTCAAAGTCTAAATATTTGTTACCATCTTACAACTACTACCTTCCTTGGAATTTTCTTTACCTCATCTTCTCCTTCACGAGGGCTTATTTCGAAAGGCATTTACAAGATTCTCAATGTCTTCCCATTCTCTTCAAGGTTCGAGTTTATTATGATTTACTAGAGTTGAAGGAGCTCCGTACTCTCTAACAGTCACCTTGAAGGTCAGTTGCTCCTTCCCTACTCGTAGAGTTAGTTCCCTCCATCCATATCAATCGTTGAGCCTGAAGTGGCTAAAAACGGTCGTCCAAGAATCATCAGAGTATCCTCATCTTCATTAATATCCAAAATATAGAAATATGTGAGAAAGATAAAATTACCGACCTTGACCGGCACATCTTGTATGATTCTCATCGATTTAAGTGAAGTTCTATCAGCCGTCTTAAACAAAAAGTTTGTGGGCACTAACTCTCATAACCCTAATTTAAGACTGAGTATGTAGGGCATCACATTTATACTTGCTCCTAAGTTCGTGAATGCCCTATTTATGATGATCTTGTTGATACTACAGGAGATGAAAAAATCCCCTGGATCATCCTTCTTCACTATGTTGGAGGTGTCTTCCAGTATCATATGACAGACTCTTGTAATTTTAGTTTAGATTGTATTCGTTCTGTCATTTCCTTGACTTTGGTTGGCTCGATTTCTTGTAACGTTTCTACTGCTCTATTAGCATATAATTCCTTCTGAGCAAAGAATTGGTGCGGGAATACCCATTAAGTTACTTGAACTGATTTGCTCACAGTCTCACTTAGAAGGTCGTCTTTAACTACTTAACCTTTTCCTTTGTCTACCTCTTCCAGCTCCTCGTCCTGAGTCTGACCTATAACCATGATACGCTCCTTTGGGTTCAACTCGGTATTGCTAAGAAGAGTTCCAACATTTCACGTTGACATTGCTTCTGTGAGCTGCCCTACTCGGACTTCTAAATTGTGGATAAACGAAGCATGATGCTTCATGACTTGCTCGAATTTACTCTCAAGCCTCCTATGTGCTTCTTTCATTCCCCCTATCTTATCCAAATTTTGTCCAATTTAGAATTCATCGAGCTTGTTTTGTCCTGTTGGAAACTCGATTATCCTTGGGGTTGCCCTCCATTGTTGTTGTTTTTAGACCAGGAGAAGTTTGGGTGATTATTCCACCCAGGGTTATATGTGTTAGAGTAGGGATTATTACCCCCTCCACGTCCAAATTGGGCTCCCATATAGTGAGCTTGCTCCGGTTTATCTTTTCTCATCAAAAAGCAGTCCACTGTATCATGATCAAATTAGCCACATAGCTCGCACTTCAATTGCGTGGCTTTTACCATAGTTGAGGATGACGCCTTCATTTACTGAGTTGTCACATCAAATTGTCAATCTTAGCTTAGATTTCCGTCATCTGATCAACAGCGACAACTCTCTTCTACTCCCTAAAGTTAGTAGGTTGCTAACTACTTTCACTGGCCTATAGGCAGCTATTATTGGCCATCTCTCTATTAATTCCTCTGCTTCATCAATTGTCTTTCGTATTAAAGATCCTCCTAACACCGCATCAATGATGCCTCTAGTCTATGGGTTTACTCAATTATAAAATGTCTGTAGTAAGAACTCCTTGGGTAGATTGTGGTGTGGGCATCTCCTCTGTAGATCCTTGTAACGCTCCCACGCTTCATAAATGGACTCCCCATCACTTTGTTGGAAATTTGTAATTTCCTTAACAATTTTAATGGTCTTTGTAAGTGGGAAGTATTTATCCAAGAAGGCACATACTAACTGTTCCCACGTTGTAATGTTAGTGAGGCTCAATGAATGATACCAAGTATTTGCTCTATCCTTAAGTTTAAAGGGAAACAGCCTAATTCTCACTATCTTTCGACATCTGGTGATACTAGAAAGTATCATAGATCTCTAGAAAACTCACGATGTGAGCATTCGAGTCTTCATTTGCAAGTCCATAGAATTGGACCTTCTGTTGAAGCATGTTCAAGAGGGCTGGCTTGATGTCAAAAGAAACCGCTTGAACAGGCGGTCTAGCCACTCCTTAATTCACAAGATTGAACCCTGGCCTCATAAAATCATGAGGTCCTCTGTTATTGCCTACCAGGGTTGACTTCTTGATCCATGTTTCTTTGGAATTCCTTGGCCATTTATGCTTTCTTGAGCTCTTCTTCTTCTTCTCGCCGAATTTTCTTAAGGGTTCGTTCTAAACGTGTTATGTCAAAATCTAAAGTCTCAATTTCGCGAGTTAAACCCCTAGTCACTCTTTTGTTCATGCAAGAGCATGATTCCTACGTAGAACTAACAAAAAACAAAAACAAAAATGAAAAGTTATTCTAACGCCTTAAACTATAGAACTAAGTTGCCTTACCTGGTAACAGCGCCAAAACTTGTTTGCTCAAGATTACACGCTCTAAGATCTAATAATTTTAACCTTGGTAATTATCGCAAGCACACGGGTCATTTGCGTACCTAAGGTGTCGATCCAATGAGGAAAGAAATTAGTCCTAAAATCTAATGATAGCTAAGTTCATAAAACCTAATTTGACAACTACTGCAGAAATTTAAATCAATCGAGAATCAAATACTAGAAATTAAAGCACCCAAAGAACAAACAAAAGCGAACTCACACAAATAATCCGAATTTCAACCTAGAAGCGATCAATTGAGAGAAAGGGAGAATCTATTCAAAATTAAAAAAAATCTATCCAATTATGAAATTTCTGATTTAACGAGCCTATACGATCTTAGGGTGAATTACTCTCTCTCGAGTTACAATTATTAACCCTAATTAATAATCCCTAATTCAAATTATGGAATTGCGATCTCTCGATCTATAATTTGTCCAAAACCTAAATTAGTTATAACGCTGTTGATTAACCTACCGAGAATCTGTACTCGATCTCTCGTTACACGACTCTACCAGTTTAATTCAATTCTCTACCTATCGATTTACCTAACTTTCATTAACCTAAATCGATGATTCTCACCAGCTCACCCTCTCATTTTATTGCCCAGTTATGAAGAATCGAATTGAATTAGAATAAATCGAAATAAAACACAATCAAATCAATTTTATTAATCTTAAGAATAAATAAACTAGAAGGTGAGTTTAGATAGAAAAATCAACACTCAACAACAAATAATTCTAACCATTCTTAAATTTCATACATTAATGATATCGAAATAAAAACTAGAAGATACTGTCAGAATGGATCTTGGAGTCGCGACTGTGAGAAACCACCTATTTTGGGAAGTACATCACGTCAAGCGTATCTCTGTGCCTCTCTTCCTTCGTCTCCTTCCCCAATCGATTGATCTCTATCTAGGTTTTCCCTCGAATTTCTAACAAAATCTCACGTTTGTGTAGCTCTCTCAGCTCTCTAATCTCTCCCCTCTGCGGCTGTTAGGTATTGTTCTATTTATTCTGTAGCAGCTGTAGGTCAAACTTGGGGTTGAAACGGTCCAAAAATCACCCAAATTTTGAGTTTTTCTGTCAGCCCGACACATGGCACAATTGTGGCCCTGACTGCCACGATCCTAGCCTACTGTTTAGCTTCTGTCACGATCGTGGCCTGACTGTGAACGATCATGGCCTGACTTGATGTTAAATCATTGATTTGCACTTATTTTGGACTTAATTGTCGTTAATGTGTTAAAATTATTATCCGAAATTAATGGAATTATCTTATAATTGTTTAAAGATGGTTTTCAACACCTTAAAGACGAAATGGAATCAAAAAGATGCAAAAGAATGAAGAAAATCCGAAATTCTCACTCTGAAAACAATTCAGTGACTAAGCATGGGCACGCCTAAGGAGGGAATAATTCTGCAGATAAAATTTCAGAAGTCAATTTCAAACTAAACACAATCTTTAAAGATTATCTGGCCATCTTTTAAGGGAGTTACCTACCGAAAATAGAAGAGTGCATTATCTGGAGAGAATCAAGAGAAGATAAGGAAGAGATAAGCATCAAGAAGGAGGGGTTAGTGATTGACGCACATATATATATATATATATTAGATTTAGAATAGAAAAGAACGACTCTTTGGGGGGCTGCTGCCGTTTTCCTTCTGTTTTTACAATTTCTGCATACTTTCAATTGGTGTTTTCGTATTCTTCATTAAAGAACTAGGGATGGAGACTTATTACCTTGTTATTATTTTTGTTTTCAATCCATTATGAGTAGCTAAGTCTTTTTTCTTGGTTGAGGAGATCCATGTTATCTGTTATTATGGTGAGATGCTTCGAATAGTTTCTTTTATATTGTTAATAATCATTGGATATCTTCGGATTTATTCTTTCTAATTGAATTCATTGGTTTCTAGGTGCGCAACTAGAGATTAATTGGCTCAATCGCTAGATTAACAAAATATGACGTTCAATTTCGGTAATCACAAGTAGCAATTAGGATTAACTTCTCTACGTTAGAGTTAGAAATTCTAAGAAGATATTTGCTTGATTGATTGCATGTTGTACATGTATTTCGCTTGCTCATTGGATCTTGGTTCTTAATGCTATTATTCACTTATACCTATGATCGTATCTAGGTTGTTGATTAATAAGAATGCTAAGATACATGTTTCTAGTCATTACACTTAAGAGAAATTTCCCCAATGAATGTTTACTAATAATTGCAATTTTATATCGAGGATCTATGATAACATGATAACATCGGTGACCTGAAACCAAGGTATTTTTCTCATTGATTTTTTAGATTCAATTGCTGCTTCCTAATTGTGATTTTTCTTATAATTTTCTGATATTGCCGTGACAAAACCCCCCTTTTTATTTTCGTTATTTGTGTCGTTTGAATTCATAATTTCATTACCGCAAGATTCCTTATGGGAATGATATCCGCTTACCACTACTACATTAAATTGTTTTAACGGAAGTGTTTTCTTTTGAATTTGGTTACAGGCGACAGCATTACCACTTGACGCTCTCTGTCATGATCGTGGCCCATGATGCATGATCGTGGCCTGGCTGCTGCTCGCTCCTCCTCTTCTGTCACTATCGTGGCCACTGTACACGATCGTGGCCTATGTCTTTCAGCCTGAAACTCTTCAAATCCTCACCATTCTTCCCTTTTTACCCTGCAACACTAGCACACACATCAAGGTACCTAAAAAATATACAATTTAAGCTCAAAGATTCAAACTAACCCATAAAAACACTTAAACACAAAACTAATCTAATTAAACCTTAAATGCATACTCAACGCCCAATTTAACACGAAATGCAAAACAAATTAAACCCTAAAACATCATACAAAACACTACTATCAAACACCAATAGAGAAAACACCGTAAAGCAAATTAAAAAATAAGAAAATCATAATAGCAAATCAAGGATAAAACACTAAAATTTTATATGAAAACCCTTCAATATGAAAGGAAAAATCGTCGGACCTAAGTCCATTAAAAAACTCCAATAGTCAATAAAAAAATTATACCAAGTCTTTTTCTAATTGTAAACTAGGGGTAAATACATCAATATATATTCAAAATAACATATTCTTAGACTACAAACATAATGATGGTCATCACCTATACCCATGGAAATCAAACTTAGAAGAAAGAAAAGAAAGACTTGTTGAAATTTAAGCCTAGCAAGAACTGAACAAAAAATAGCCTTAGAGAACTCTCAAACATGATCTAACTATGCAAAATTTGGTTAAATGATTCCTTAACACACTTGCAAAATTTCAACCTAATCGGATAGTATTTTACTACTAGATTGTCCACCTAATCAAAAGTTATCCATATTTTCTTTTTCCTTTCTTTTTCCCCGAGTGTCTCTCTTTCCGTTTTCCTAAAAAATGTGGCTTCATTTTTCTATCTCAAAAATTCAACCCTATGCCTTTATTAAATGTCTAAAATATGTACCAACATGGCCATATTTAACTAATATATCATTACACAAAGGATGAGCTTCAATTTATTGGGAAATTATCTATTATAGGACACCATCCACTTGGGCCATAAACTAATCATCCAAATGAGCCATAGAATAATTAAGTTACCCTCCATATGGAAGAGAAACTCACCTAAAAAATCTCCCCCTAATATTATATAAGGGAGTCCATCATACCAATAACTCTGCGATAAACATTATTCTTCTCTTTCAAAACAGATTTAGTCATCATATCTGAGTCATTCTCATCAGTTATAGGTCTTCATCAACTTTAGTTGTTTTGAATCTAACACATCATGGATCCAATAATACTTTATATCATTGTTCTTTGACTTGAAGTGAAAAGTGTGATTATTACTTAATTAAATCGACATTTGACTATCACAAAATAAAATATACTTCTCTTACTCAAACTCATACTCCTTAAATAATATTTTTACCCACCTCCTTGGAAGCTTCAGTACTTACAACAAACTTAGCTTCTATTGTGGCGAGTTCAACAAACTTTTGCAATTTCGATTGCTATACCACTATCTCTTACAAATGTGATTAAGTACTTTGAAGTAGACTACCACTGCTTTTTTATTTTAAAAAGTCATCCCTATACCTTTATTAAATGTCTAAAATGTCCACCAACATGGTCATATTTAACCAATATGCCATTACATAAAAAATGAGTTTTAATTTGGTAGGATATTGTTTAATATAAGACTCCATTCATTTAGGGCATAAACTAATCTTCCAAATGGCCATAGAATAATTAAGTTAAAACAAAAAATCACCTAACACTAGCTAGAAATAGAAGGCAAACTCTAATAACTAACTAATGTTTTAGTTACAATATGTAATTAAATAATGCCTTATATTGTTTTAAGTCTACAATAAGGTTTATATAATTGTTATTCTTCTTGCTTCAGTTTATGTCTAGCTAGTATATGCCATTTTGGTTTCAAATCATGTTCAAGCTACTCAAGTTTTGTCTTTCTCCTATGCTCAGAATCATATCCAACATAATACAAGTGAAAACATCAATAATTTCTTAGTCCTACCTTTGGTTATGTTTCGTTAGCTATCACAATTTCTAAATTCTACCTTTACTAACATTTTGTTTACTATAACCACCAATATAATGGTGCTTTAATAGAAAATTAAATGTTTGTAACCACTATCATTTATGATCAAGTACAATGGATACTATATTCCCTTGGTTGACTATATTATCTATGCTTAATTGCTCACTTTTTAATAAACTACTTTCTATCATTATAATAAAGAGGGTTCATTATGTAGGCTACTTAAGAATGTTCCATCTGACCAATGGATGTCTTCCTTGTCAAATTAAAACCACTAAAAGAGGATTCTGCTTGATGACTTGTGGTGTTAGTGTTAGAATAACAAATGGAAGAGGAGGTGGAACTATAAGATTATCCCACTAAAATTCTACATTAGCATTATCAATTTTTAATCCCACAATATGAATTAGGAAAGGCATCTAACCATAATTCTATTGTACTTCATTTAGATGTTTCTTATTATCTCCTTTAACTCCTCAGAACACAAATATATATAGCAGTTCCAATTTAAAGCCCTTTCCAAGAACTCCATAAGTCTAGTCTTTTAAATGTCTATTCTAAGAACTCAATATTGGAAATGAAAAGAAAAGTTGGTAAAAAAATCATTTAGATCATTAGCTCAATTACACAATTTCTAAAGGATTAGGCTACTAGACTTAAGTTTGCCCAATTAAATTTTGGACTCTTTGTCCTAAATATCCTCTATTATTAAAGAATTACTTTATTAAAAATAAAAAATTTTAAATTTAGTTAGCATTTGGGCTTCGAGCTAGATCAGGCAATGGAGCCTAAACCTAAGCTTAAATCAAAAGCTCAAGCTCAAGCTTAACCTGAATCTTAGTAAAGTTAGTCAAACATGTTGACCTTAAGTTGAGTTGGACTGGGTTAAGCCTAGTTCGAACAATTTTGCTGCCTACATTCATCTCAGAGTAATATGAGCTTTGTGCCCCTCTTGGCCCTTTAAGATACATAATGTTTTAATATTTCTTCTATCAAAAAGATAGTCAAAGAAGAAGTTGGTACATCTATCTTCATCATTATACTATAATATCCTAAATAATTACTTAATTAGTGAGTTATGATCCTCTAAATCTTTGTTGTATACAATTGAGGCTTACTTTATACTTAATATCACAAAGTTAACAATTGGATTATAATAAAATGCCTCAAGCTTTTTATGCAAAATATCTTTGGTGATGAAGACAACTTGTTAAGTGTCATATAAACAACTTCGTTTGTTGAGTTTTTGTTAATTCCCTTTTAATAGCTTATAGTTTTGTCATACAATTGAATATTTTGTAACCTTTTGTGTTCATCTCTAGGCTTCTGAGAACTACTTCCCTAATCTTTCAATTTTAACTGGATAGTTAAATAATCTAAAAGGTAGTTTGTGAAGATGCAAGTGTAATAGGAGAAACCTCAATAACATAATGATTAAAATTTAAAGGCCTGATTTTAAACTTTAAAGGCCTGCTAAAGTGAGCTTTTTTTAATGGAAAGTCAATAGCTAATTGAAATTGGTAAGATCTCTATTGAGTTTCTTACAAATTAACTAATCACCTAATTGCTTATTGTTCCATGTTAGAAAATTCCAATCATATCTAAGATCTGGAACTCCTAATTGAGACATGCATACTGTAAAGTCATCTTTGAAGTGGATCAGGCTTAATCTAGCTTCCATAACTTCAAATGTATAAGCAATATTGTTAAAATACCCCAAGATTTACTAAGGATCATTGATGTTATTATTATAAAATCAAGGTAGGATATAATCTCACGTATAATGGAAGAAACATAAAACTTTTCTATGATTTCATGAAATCAATGAATGAACTCAATAAAATATAAACATAAATCATAACTTATTTCATATTCTGATCCTTTTTCTTGGAATTTTTCTTAAACAGTTTCCGAAAACAGTTCATTGCAACCATTATAGTTTGATGCATATTTAGCCTCTAACAATATCCACATTAATTAGTCTAAAGAACTCTATAAGCAGAGTAGAGATGGATAAATAAAGAGTGCTAGCTCCTTTATAACCTACGCTTATTTCTAATTAAATATAAATTAGGTATAAATAAGATTCAATATTTAATATTGGTCCTTATGTAGCACCCCACTCTCGCAAGACACGTACCCGACATCTTGAGTGATATTCGAGAACATACCCCTCGAAGGTGGCATGTTAGCACATTCAATCAATAAAATCTCGTTACAAATTTTTTTTCAACACACATATGCGGAAATCAATAATCAAATTTGGCCTATTCTTTTCTTTAATAACATCAAAATCACATTTATTATTATTATACTCAAGATAAATCTCATTCACAAACCTTTCCACTATGGAAAGTTATTACAAAATGGAAATATTCAAATATACATGTTACAATAATTGCGGAAGACTCAATTTGATACAAAAATAAGAAAATACTAATACAGATGTGAACTAATCCCGACCTTTTTCTCTTACTTGAATGCAGTGGCTATACTCCCGTTTGCCTAAGGGTTAACTCTTCTGAGTCTGGAAAAAAATTGCAAATTTTTGGGTGAGTTTTGCCAACTCAATGAGTGACCATCCTCTATGGCTCACTCAATCACATAACACGTACAATTCATATAATCATATAATTCATATCATTTCACTGATAATCATATATCATCGCATATCACTTGATCATTCATTTCACATTCCACATTCAACATATATCACATTCAGAAATCAATCAACTATTTAAAATATAACTATCATATGCATATGCAGTGCTCATGAGACTCACTTTCTTTTATTATTGTTGTGACCGAGTGCCTATAATTGTCTCATATTCATTGTGAATATCGGGCTCATTGATAACTATCCCGTATCTGTTAGAGATGTCATTTTACATAGTGAGCCTTAGGCTCTTAATCACTATCTGAGCTTTAAGCTCTTTTTCACATTCTGAGCTTTAAGCTCTTTTTTATGCATTCATATAATGAAATGCATCACATATATTTAGTCAATTAAAAGTGCTCATATTCCCACAATCATATTTGCCTTCACATATCGTCAGACCTTAGTCTGACATTCAACATTTATGTTGAGAATATACATATTTCATTCATATACACATTCACATTTTTCTTCGAAACTTGGTCTGGCATTCAACATTTAAGTTGAGAAAACACATATTTCATCAAATTCACATACAAGGAGCACTTCCAATGTTCTCACATTTATCAAACTTCTCGGACTATTAATGTTCGAAATTATCTCAATTACATTCACATCAGTAATAATTCAATGCAAAAATTGAAAGCAGAACAAACAATGAAATGAGACCATCTAGGTCAACTCACAGTACGCTCTAGATTAGCATTTGCTTCCAAGTTCTGGAAACGTCTGGATGTAGACATTTTATCCTGCACATCAATATTATGCAATACACACAGTGCACACACATTAATAATTGCACAATCTTAAGTATTCATTTATGCACAAATGTGTGTATGGACTATGTACAATGCATGCTCAATGACAAACCTAGGTATATTATCAATTTTTATATTTTATCCACATTCTCATTTTATAACTCAATTCCTCGTTATTCCATTTTTAGCATTATTAGCTCTCATAGTATCCAATTCTCATTCACTTCTATTTAATACCCATTACTCATTTCCTTTGAATCACAACTACAATCATATGAACCTCTACAGTTACATTATACACATGTCTTTGGTGCTTTAATACCAACAATTCATTCACTAATGTTATTCTAACATTGTATAATCATACAGTATCCAAACTCTCATTCTTTCTTGGAAATTCTCCAAAATTCCAAACCTTCGGGTCTATTTTTATTCTTCATTATGACAAATAAAATGAAGTAATTTGGCAACACTTTCTTCTATAAAAATGTTCCCCATTGTCTTAAGTTTCTAATGACACCAAGATCATTCAATTTAGTTTAGTATTTCAAAAGTTATGCTCAAAATACTACAGACTAAGCACATTTGAAACTTTGGCTTTTACATGATCAAGCCGATACTGATACAGATAGGAATGAAATATTTGAATATGATGAATTTTGTCATTTCCGTGATGGGCTTATCTCTTTTTTTTTAGGGTTAATGTAGCTATTTTAGTCAAATATGCATAATTGAGGGACTGTGTTTTTGTCTTATGTTTGCTATAGTTTCTAAACTAAATGGATGTAATAGCATGACCAAACTTTGTATCATTTTGGCATTAAATGAAGGATTGAGAGAAGAAGTTTGATATCAAACGAGAAATTTGAAATGTTTAGGTTAAAATTAGAAATATATTAACTTAATTCGTAATTAGTATGGGTTTTCATAATTAATTCGGATGACAACTAGTCGAATACGAAAGTTAGATTTAGCTTATTATTCGAGTTGATCTTAGAACCCAACTATTAATTTTAGTAAGACAACTATCCAATCATTTCCTGTTAATTATACATAAGAGATTACATTAGTGAAATTAATTCTCAAGAGTTTTCCACTTCGATTAATCTATTCATTTTTGCTCCCAATCAATTTCGTTTACTTTTTAGTTTAATTTGGTGATTTTCTTTAAAGCCTCCACTCAACAAATCGGGATAGAATATTTAGGATTGCATCTGTTTTTATTTTTATTCTAGGATAAGTTAAGTGAACCAATTTCATCTCTGTGAGAGACGACCCTGGGTAATCAACTACAACTACCTCATATACTTGCGAGTAGGATAGCCTAGGTATTTTTGGAACTTATTTTGGGCACAACAACGAGTAGATACTCCATGCAGTCAAAGAAGCTTGGAAGGAAAATTCCTTCTAATTTGCATAAGATAACTGGAATTTTCCTTTCTAGTTTTTCCATTTCAGTCAACTTTAATTCACATGGTTTTAAGCTTTTGAAAAACAAACTTAATCCTATTATAGCTTCCCAAACCTTATTCGATAGCAACTCTAGAAATGTAGTTGGAATTAGCCTTTGCATAAACATATGACAATCATGACTTTTCATCCCAAATAATTTGTACTTCCTCATGTCCATACACCTTGCCAAGTTCAAAACATAACTATCAAGAAACTTTAGACTTTTCAATCATTCACATAAAATTTCCTTTTGTTCTTTGTCCAAAGTGTAACATGCTTTTGGATATTTACCTATGCAAAGATCTTTATCTAACTCATTCCTTCTATAAAAAGGTTTCAAATTAGCTTGTGATTTTGCATTGTCCTTTGTCCTAGCTTCAATGTTCATTATAGTATTGAACAAATTATCAAAAATATTTTTTCAATATGCATCACATCTAGATTATGACGTATCAAATTAGTTTTCCAATACAGAGTAGTTTTTTAAAAGGCGAGATCGACAACATAAATAATAGTTATGTGCAAGTGGGTAGTAGAGTGAGGTAGGAAAAGACGTAAATGAATGAGATAGTTAAGTAAGTAGGAGTTTAGGAGAATAGCTACCTTGGGATCAAAAGATATTATAATTCTTTCATTAAAGTAAGTTTAATGGTTGCTTATTATGGTCTAGCTCTTTTCCAAAAATGGAAGTCCATCTTGAAGTTCCCTATCTTTTATTTTTGTTTCAAGAAACCTAAAAATGAAAGTCTTTTTTAGTATTAGATAATAATTGATCACTTGGTATGTGCTTAAGCAATTGAGGCCTCATACATTACAGATGAAGATCATTTATAAGGAGATATGGAGCTATTTGTAGCCCTCTGTTTGACTCATAGCGATTTCCTATATGGGATTTTTTTATCTCCTTAGTGATCAAAGAGGATTCATGAGCCAGGTCATCAAGAAAAGGTAAAAAGGAGTTAGTGTCTGGATCTAGATCTCTAGATTTCACTTGGTTTGATGGCCTCCATCGATAACTAATGAAAATTTCCACTTCCTTTAAGGTATCAACTTAAATTAGCATTACAATTTTTAGTATGTCATGTAATTGGATATTACTATTCACTTCCAAATAAACTCTTGCTTAGCCAACTCTCCTTATGGCTACAATTTGTCCATCAAGGCGTAAAAATAGACAAATGAATTGGCTAAGTGGCCTAATATGTCAGTAAACTAATATTCTAAAAGAATATTATGAAATTTCATCCAAATTAGTATGTGCTTGAGCTTTTTACAACTTAAATCCATTTCATGCCTTTATTTTAAGAGAAAGAGTGGCTTTCTGTTAAAGCGTTATGGTCCTGACTCAATTATTTTTGGAATGTTATCTTCGCTCGATAATTTGAATAAAAGGCAATCATTTTTGTTGATCAACGTCTATTTTAAACCATGTATACTCTAATTAGTCAATGTTCAACTCTATACTACTAGAAAAATGAGTCATTTTTCAAAAAAGAATTGCATTAGAGTTTTTTGTCATACATGGGCACTCATTTTAGGTATTTCTAAAGGAGGGCGAAAAAATATTAATATTAATAGGTGGAGATGTCTAAGTGTGTCGTGAGAGCTATCTCCTATAACTTGTCTCTATTATCTTTTCAAGGGTTTGAGTGAAAGAACTTGTGAGGCTTAAAGTGTAAGGATTTTTAATCAAACATGTGGGCTTATATGTGTCTAATTATGCATAAAGGCTATCATATAAAGTTGAGCCCAATTAAGTAATGTGGTCTAATATGGTTATTGTGTTTTTGGATTTATGCATCTATTTTAAATGTGGGCTTTACATGTGAGTATAATTTCTAACTTTATGATGGGCCAAGCTAGAAATTATATTAGAGTTTTACTCTAATAAAAGTGATTATGGTCCTTAAATTAAACATATGCACAATTCTTTCTGACATCCCATCATTAGAGAGAAAATAGAGAGTTAGGGAAAAAAACTCTAAAAAAGGCTACGTTCTAATTTGGAAGACAAACCGTAAGACTCCAGTGCAGATTTCACAATAAATTCAGGTATGCTTCCTCTTTTATTTAATTCTTGATGAATTGATATGAACAGATCCTGACATTAAGGGGATTAAAACTTAACAAGTGGTATCAGAGCCTTGTTCATAATTGGGTCATCAAGAATGGTTGATTTTTGTCTTTTATAATCTTGAAATTGTTTCTATATATGGATTTGACTAGTTCTATAGATTTGGTTAAAAATCAGGCTTTATTTTATTTTTTACAATATTTAAAAAAAGGGAAATCGGCAAAAAGATGACTGTAAACTATGTTGGAAAGGTGGTTTTCAAAAGCCTTTAATCTTTATCGATGGTTGCTTCAATAACGTTGATTTACTTTTTGGTTTCATGAAAAGCTTTTAGTCTTTATCCAACAATGGTCTGTCATCTATTTCTTAATAAAAGCCATGATTTTTTTGTTTTAATAAAGCCTTGGCCTTTGGATAAAGAGGAGAATCACCTTATTTAGTTTTATTCTTTAACCATTAGATAAAGACCAGAAACAACCCTAAAAATTTAGCATCTTGGAGCTAGATATTTTTAAAGTCAGTTAGAGGAATGAGTTTTGAGGTTCAAAATTTATAATTTCTAGTTTGATTTGTAAAATTTTGACCCAATTCTCGATTTAAGCTAACAGAATTGTCGGTGTCATAGCATTAAGAAATTAGAGCTACGATGCTTTCATACAGCTTATACAAAATTTGGGCATTTTAATTTCAGATTTTAATAATTTAAAGAAATATATAGCATTTGAAATCAAATTAATTGAAGCAACATGTTGCCAAAACAACATCTCTTGTGAGTATTAATTTAACTTAGAATGTTAAAAAGTTTTATGTGTATGTTATTAATGCAAATATTGACTAACCCAAAGGAAAGTTAATTTTTGGCCCGAATTGCATATAAAGTTATGGTGTTAAATGTGTGGCAATTATTTGATATAACATATGAACATTAAATCGATCCAAAGAAAGGTTTATTGTCTGACATGTCTTATTGCCAGTGTTTGATTACTACACAAAGGTGCCACTCACAAGTTAGTATTTCTGTCCAAAGACTAAATATTAACGTTTTGCTAGGTATTTTGTGATAGGGCCCTACTTTTATATGTATAAAATTAATTTGGCATATTATGGTATTGTATATGTGAGTAATTAGATTTTATTTGTTTTATTCTCTATTTAGTTCCTGGTTCTGCTACAAATATCTCTGCTAATGTTAATTCAATTCCTATGCTTAATGACACCAATTTTAAGTCATGGAAGGAGAACGTTTTGATTGTTCTCAGATTCATGGACTTAGATCTTACTTTATGAGTTAATCAACCTGATCCACTTACTGGTGAGGGTACCTCTGATCAAAAGAGGGAGATGGAAAAGTGGGAAAGGTCGAATCATACGAGCTTGATGATCATGAAACGTGCCATTCCATAAGCTTTTTAGGGCACTATGTCCAATCAGATTACTATGGCTAAGGGTTTCCTTGATGATCTTGAGAAAAGATTTGCCAAAAGTGAAAAGGTTGAAATTATAGAAACATAAGAGAGTACATTATAGAAATGTCTCATGTTGCTTCAAAATTGAAAGCACTCAAGTTGGAATTATTCGAAGAGTTGCTAGTGCATATGGTTTTGATATCTCTTCCGGCACTAAACAGTCAATTCAAGCTGAGTTATAACAGTCAAAAGGAGATATGGTCTCTTGATGATCTTATCTCACACTGTGTCCAAGAAGAGGAAAGGTTGAAGCATGATAAGGCAGAAAATGTTCATTTAGCCAAAATATTTATTTATTTGTTTATTTTGTATTTAGTTATTTTATCACATTTTATTTATCTATTTATTTTCTGAAATGTTCTTGTCACAGTGCATAGCTTTTTTACTTTTTTAATCTTTTAACCCTGTTTATTTATGTATTTTTTTTTGGAAATTTAGTTACATAGATTTTTTTCGTGCTGTTTTTTCTTTTCTCTATAACATGCATCATTTATATATTGTCTCATTTGCATGTGGGTCCACCGAAAACAACTTCTCTACTGTGTAGGGGTAAGGCTGTTGCAGGATTTCGGACCGGGTAATGATGATGATATAAGGACAAAAGGAACAAAAGAAAGAAAATTAAGGAAGTTGCGATTCTGACAACACAAAAGAAACAGAAAAAGGAAGAAGATCTAATTGGCTGTTACTTCTGTGAAGCTGAAGGTCATGTAAAGAAGCAGTGTGCCAATTATCACGCATGGGATGCAAAGAAAGGTATACTTCTTATTTTGTTTTGTTTTGAGGTTAACTTGACTTTGATACCTAGACACACATGGTGGTTAGATTCTGCTGCAACAACTCACATCAGTGTATCTATGCAGGGTTGCCTGAGTTATCGAAAACTAAGTGATGGTGAAAGATACATCTATGTAGATGACGGCAAGTCTGTTGAAGTCAAAGCAATAGGGACTTTCAGATTATTGTTAAGAACTAGATTTTATTTGGATTTAGTTGAGACTTTCATTGTACTATCTTTTAGACAGAATTTGATTTCTATTTCTACTTTGGACAAATTTGGTTATTGATGTTCATTTAGAAATGGAATATTTAGTCTCTTTCAAAATTCAAATTTTGTTGGTGTCAGTCCTTTATTAGGTTACCATATCTATATATGCTTGACAATAATGCTTCATTTAATGAAGCCTTGCATGTGGGTACATGAAGTTTAAACTGCAAATTAACTGACAAGAATTCTGCCTCGTTATGGCACAAGAAATTAGGTCACATCTCCAAAAGAAGAATTGAGAGACTTGTGTCCAAAGGAATTCTTCATCCCCTTGATTTTACAGATTTTGATACTTGTGTTAATTGCATTAAGGGGAAACAAACAAACGTCAGGAGAATGGGTGCCAATAAGGCTTCAGACGTCTTAGAATTTATCCATAAGGATATTTGTAGGCCATTCTCTACGGTATGTTGGAATGATCAACCATATTTTATAACGTTCGTAAACTACTTCTCACGATATAGCTACCTTTATCTCATCCATGACAAATTATAGTCTTTGGACATGTTTAAAAACTTTAAGGATGAAGTTAAGAATCAACTGATCAATAAAAAGATTAAAAGTGTCAGATCTGAAAGTGGTGGCAAGTACTATGGTAGATATAACAGATCAGGTGAATAATGTCCAGGACCGTTTGCTAAATTCCTAGAGGAATGTGGTATTATCCCACAATACACTATGTCGGGTTCACCTAGCATGAATGGTGTTGCTAAAAGATGAAACAGAACGCTTAAGGATATGGTGAGGAGTATGATTAGTCATTCTACCTTGTCAAAATCACTATAGAGAGAAACAATAAAAACCGCAACATATATACTCAACAAAGTTCCAAATAAAGCAACTAATAAGGCCCCTTATAAGCTTTGGACAAGCAAGAAGCCTAGTTTAAAGCACTTGTACATTTAGGGATGTCTAGCTGAGGTAAGGACTTATAGGCCAAATGAAACAAAACTGGACTCAAGGACTATTAGTTATTACTTTATTAGATATTCTGAAAGATTTAGGGGTTAAAAGTTTTATGATCCCAATACTAAAGAAATCCTTAAGACAAAAAATGCCTGATTTTTTGAGGATGTTAAGTTTGCAGTGGGAGAAAGGATTAAGGACTTTGTTTTCGAAGAGGAACATGTTAAAATTCCTCTAATTGCTATTGACAATGATCAGGGTCAGGTTTCCATTTCTGACATTGTTCAAGAAGCAATTTTGGATCAAGACAATGTTATGGAAACTCCTCCCTAAGTTAACAACTTGTTTTAGAAGAACAAACTCTACAACCTCAAGAACCTATGTCATTAAGGAGATCCACTAGAGAGAGGAGAAGTGCAATTCCAGATGATTATGTTATATTTCTTCAAGAACATGAAGTTGACATTGGTATGGTGGAAGATGATCCGATCAACTTCTGTCAAGCCATGGAAAGTTCTAAATCTCAAAAGTGGATTGATTCCATGAATGAAGAGATAAAGTCCATGAAGGACAATGATGTTTGGGACCTTGCACCATTGCCTAAAGGTGCAAAACCTATTGGATACAAATGGATATTTAAGATCAAGAAGGATAGCTTTACACAGAAAGAAGGCATTTATTATAAAGAGACTTTCTCTCTGGTTTCTTTGAAAGGTTCTTTCAGGATAATAATGGCATGAGTGACATTTTAATTTTGAGTTACATAAGATGGATCTTAAGACAACATTTCTCAATGGAGACATTAATAAGATGATTTATATGGTGCAGCTAAAAAACTTTGTGTCAGAAGGTGCAAAGTAAATGGCTTGCAAACTAAAGAAATCCGTCTATGAACTCAAGCAGGCATCTCATCAATGGTATTAAAAATTTCACCAAGTTGTCATCTCATTCAATTTTGAGATGAACTTGGCTGATGATTGTATACACTATAAGTTCAGTGGGAGTAAGTACATTTTTCTAGTTTTATATGTCAATAACATATTGCTTGCCACTAATGATATAGGCTTATTGCACGAAACCAAGAGATTTCTGTCAAAGAAAATTGAAATGAAAGATCTTGGTGACGCTTTTTTTGTTTTAGGGATTCAGATACATCGAGAATGCTCTTGAGGTATTCTTGGATTATCACAAAAGAGCTATATCAAAAAGGTACTTAAAAGGTTTGACATGCATGATTGTAAAAAAAAGTGATACCCTTGTGTTTTAAGGGAGATAAGTTCAATTTAAGTCAATGCCCCAAAAATGACTTCGAAGCTAAGGAAATGCAAAAGATTCCTTATATTTTGGCTCTAGTAAGTCTAATGTATGCTCAGGTTTGTACGCGTTCAGATATCGCATATATTGTTGGAATGCTAAGGAGATATTTAAGTAACCAGGGATTGGATCACTGCAAAGCATCCAAACGGGTCATACAGTACTTGCAGAGAATGAAAGATTATCATATATAGAAAATTAAATAAGCTGGAGATCATTGGTTATTTTGATTCCGATTTTGCTAGATGCCAAAATAGTAGGAAATCCACTTCGGGTTATATCTACTTGCTTGGTGGAGGAGCTATTTCCTGGAAGAGTGCTAAACAGACACTTATAGTTTTTTCCATCATGGAGTTTATAACGTGTTATGAGGCATCCAACCACGAGATATGGCTGCGAAACTTTGTCATAGGGCTACGCATTTTGGACTCTATTGAAAGACCAGTTAAGTTATTTTATGACAATAACTCGACAGTGCTATATTTCAATAACAATAGGAGCTCAACAAAGTCGAAGCACATCGACATCAAGTTCCTAATTGTTAAAGAGATAGTTCAGAGTGGACAATTGTCTATACAACAAATTGGATCAAACTTCATGAATGTGAATCCGCTTACTAAAGGAGTGCCAGCCAAGGTCCTTCATTAGCATACTGCTCATATGGGTGTTGCATATAATTTCAATAGGAGTTTTTATTGTAGATACTTTTCAAATTAGACATTTTTTCACTGTCATTTTAGATATAGTTTTTGGTTAATTTGTTCGAGTTTATTTTCAGCTTTAAGATATTTGGTTTATTTTGTCTTTGAACTTATTTAAGATTAATCTCACTAAAGCATAATGTTGGACTAGTTGGAAATAAGCATGCTCAGATCACGCTGCTTATAATTTCCATACTACACATCCATACTTGATCCATGTCATTTGGTTATATTAGCATATGTGACCATTGATGGGTCTAGTTACATTAAATGTAGAAAAAGTTGCTTTGATCCTATATTGGTATGATTGATGAACTGGATTGTTTAGGGATGCATACAGTAATGATAGCAAAATTCTGAGTCTCATAAGGTTAATGCACAATTTTAAGGTAACACATATAGCCTAAGTGGAAGATTATAAGGATTTTTAATCAAACATGTGCGCTTACATGTTTATAATTGTATATAAAGGCTATCATATAAAGTTGAGCCCAATTAAGTAAAGTGGTCTAATATGGTTACGGTATTTTGGGCTTTATGTATTTATTTTAAGTGTGAGCTTTATATGTTTAGAAACCGGATTTATAATTTCTAGTTTTATGATGGGTCAAACTAGAAATTAGATTAAGGTTTTATTCTAATAAAAGTGATTATAGTCTCTAAATTAAATGTACACACAATTCTTTTTAACTTCCTATCATCAGAGAGAAAATAGAGTTAGGAAAAAATAACTCTAAAAAAGGCTACATTCTAATTTAGAAGATAGACCACACAATTTCAGTACAGATTTTACATTGAATTAAGGTATGCTTTCGCTTTTATCTAGTTTTTGATGATTTGATATGAGCAGATACTGACATTAAAGGAATTAAAATTCAACAGAAAGTGGAAAGGTGTTGTTTCAGAGCCAGGAAATGACACTGAGCAAATGGAATTGCGGTGATTGGAGGTGGGAATTGTGTGGGGAGAGAGGGGGTCTGAGTTGAGACTATCAGAATAGAGAGTTCTGGTAAGGAAGGAGAGGAATTCAAATCTGTTAAAGGGGATGAAATGGGAGTGACTTATGATTTCATTTATAAAAAGCAAACGAACCAGTCTTTTGATCCAACTTAATTTTGACTTCGTTGGTACGGAATAGAAGAGCTTTTACAGAAAAGAACAGGCCGAACCGGTTTGTTACGATCCTTTCAAATATTAGTTAGAGCATGATTCATTTTATCATAAAACGGCTCTCATTCTCGAAATTTATACATTATTTCAAATCCATAAATAATTCGCAAACAATTATACCAATTGAAACGATGAAAAATATAGCTACCAAGATACTGTCCATGATGGTGTTTCGTAGATGATCTAAGAAGGTGCGATCCACAGAAAATTAGTTTTGAAGGTTACTTTCTATTGGTGTCGTCAGTCAAACATTGTACAAAAGCTCGATTATTCCTATGATTTGCGTGCGTCTCAGTGATTGAAAAGTGTCTAAATAATGCAAAACCGGACACAGGCTTCAATTTCTAAGTTTATCATCTAGCACTGCTCAAATTTCACCATATCCTTTTTTGGCACCCATGCCTAACCAGACTCGGGACTATATTAATATTTGCAAACCTAGCTCTACCAGAAGTGATGAATGCTTTCATCCAACCTGAAGAGAAGGAAATTTTCGAAGAAAAAAACCTGAAGTGAAGGAAAACAACACTTTTATTAGACAATAACTTGGAAGGTTAAATAATGAGATGAAGATGTACACAGAATGTGCAATTACAGACTTCAAGTAGGAATCTGTTCACCTTAACAGACTCACTCCACTTGGAATTTTGGCCGGACAAATTCTGGGACCGTCTGATATGTCTTGTCTGGATAGGAAAGTGCTGTCTGCCTTTGGGGATTAAAGGACGATATACGAATGATAAGAGATTATCAATTAACTAAAGGACTTAACAGCTAACATTAATAGGGGAATAACTGCATATTTTATAGACTGTACATTGTAACTACTGCAAAAGAATTCCCTCCATTCAACTCCCTCAGAAACTAGAAAAGATTATACTGAAACGAACAACTATAGCTTTAAAATAATCATGTTATCACTGACAATTGGAGAATGAATTTCACATAAAATTAACACACAAAACAAGATAACATTCATCAGCCAATATATAATGGTTGCAAATCAATGAATACATCGGCAAAACGTACTCATACGAAGAAGCAAGCATAATGTCCAGATTGAACCATTATGAATTCATGAAGTTTAACAATAATGTCATGTCCATTATGACCATCCAGGTGACATAGATATATAACCACCAAAAATTAGAAGAAAAATAGAAGTCAAATTGTAAGGATTTTGATAGAATGGCAATGAGGAAGATTTAAATTCTGCCTCTTTACCAATATAAAGTTCAGTTATAACCACATATCAAAGGTTTTTCACCTAAGAAAATATGCACTGAAGCATTAGCATCCCATTACTGCACAGTTGGACACAAAAGCACCTGCTCGCTCCTTGACTGCAAGAATATTCCATTCTGATCCATCAGTGCTTCCATTCTGTGGATCCCAAGTGTGCAGCACGATAACTTCAACCTCAGCTCCTTTGTGTCCTCCAATCACGAGTAAGCTGCCACCACATGATTTAAATGCTAATCCCCAGCCATTAGAAGAGTCAGCTCTAACTGGCAAACTCTTCACAACACCCCATGAGTTATTAGTCTTATCATACCTCTTGACCTCATTTGTTACTTGATCAGCAGCATAAAGTTGATTATTTACTACAGCAACTAGTGGGGGAGAACGCATAGCAGGATGGCCCACACTAGAAGCAGGGTACATGTTCTCTATCCTCCTCCATGACCTCGTCTCAAGATTGTATTCTTCACCACAAGTTAAACAATCTGTTGGGCTAGACATACCCCCAATGACATAAAACTTCCCGTCCATAAAGAATCCTGAACACAGCTTACGCTGCATGTTCATATCTGGTAAGGTTTGCCAAGCACCCAACTCAGAATTGTAAAGCTCAGCAGACTTCAAAATGCGTCCATTCTTGTCAGTTCCTCCAGCAACAATGGCAATTTCCCCAAGGCTGCTTGAACCAAACAAACACCGTGGTAAGTTCATCAAAGCACATCTAGACCACCCACGAGTAAGCAAGCTGTACTTCCAAATAGCAAATCCAAACAACTCATGACCAAAAACAAGTAGCTCAGTCCCCACAGCAAGAGACTCTTTATCTGCATGAGTAAAACAATCATCACATGGCATCCTCGGCAATTGCATCCATCTATGTCTTACAGGATCAAATGCTTCCCAAGGCATTAAAATACAGGCCAAATAAACCCAGTGTTCAATTATCCCAAGCCGCCGTCTTATCTTATATATACAACCACTTCCAACTAAAGCTCTGAATTTTCTATTGACACAAGCCAGAATAGGGTAATCTGATATGTAGCTCCAAGCCAAAATATCTAATGCTGTATCATCAGGAAGACCAGGAACAAGACTTTCATCTGGTGAATGTTGGTTATTACTTTCTCCACTTTGCACCACAGCTATGGATTTCTTACCATTTAGTCGTATCCGGTTCAAATCACAAGTACCCATGTCTCTTTCAAGCAAGCTTTTTCCAGCCACCTTCAGATTTTCGTTCCCAGGTAAGGGAACGAAGGAAAAGAGATGCCCATTTCTCTGAAGAAATCCATTCTTCTTCTCAAAATTTTGTTCCTCAAGAGGATCTCGGAACACCATTATTGAATTTTAAGCCTACAACTGAGCACAAGATAAGAAGAGGAGTTAACAGAATCCAAACATAAGCCTTAGAATTAACTCAGAACAGGACCTAGAATTAACCCGGAGCAGAATCGGTGGTACATTACGTATTTATTCTAAAATAAGAGAGTAGCTGGGCAGAGAGAGCCAATTATGTGATTGCTCAATCATTTAGTGCCAGTAAAACTTTATAAAACTAGGGGAAAAGTAAAACTAAAGCTAACTAAGTCCTCTTTAAGCAGCATCACCCAAAGACACACAAAATCAGAGAGTCATGCAAAGAGCATATCCAACTGAATCGATTACTCCGGCATCGATTCTCACGTCAAGCCACCAACCGATATTAAAACCCAAACAAATGGAACGATAATCAAATTGATGAAACTAAATGGAATATTCTTCTTCAACTACTAATCCTCCATCGGTACTGACAGTCTACAAACATGCAGTACAGTACAAATCCTCCTCCAAGAATAAAACCAAGCAAAGACAATTAACCCAAAGAAAAAGCATTGGAAAATCGAATCAACGAGATCTAACACAGACATCAACAATATTCAAGTCCTCAGAAAAGCAGATTATATCAATTCAAATCAAATCAACGAACCACACACTAACCTTTGATCTCACAACGCGAAACAATTCCTCCGTCTGAAAAAAAAAAAGAAAGAAAAGAGATAAATCAAAAACACGGATATAGAAGTATTGCAGGAAAAATCGCCGCCTGTGGACGCCTGTATAAGATCAAAGAGACTACATATGAAGGAAACTGGTAGATGTTCTCTAGAGAGAAAGAAGGAAAGGAGACTAGTTGGGAGGAGATGGTTGTCTAAATGATGCGAGTGAGGATGTATTTGTTCACTACATTACATCCATTTTTCTAGTTTTTGATATCAAAACGCATCTTCCGTTACTTTCCTATCCCTTTTTTTTTTAATTCATTTTATCTTTATTCATATAATATTTAAACAATAGCGCCAAGTAAATTTTCCTTTTTCCAAAAAATCAATTAAAAACTATTTCCATTTTCTTCGTAACTATTTTTATTTATTCCTTCTAGTAATTCCATTTCTCCATTGTTTGGCTGCTCTTGATTATTCTGCTTCCTGCTTTCTCCTTTTGACCAGTCAAAGGTTTAGTGAGGTGCACATGGACATGGTTCTTGGCTCGTTTTTACCCCTCGCCCCTCTTCCCTTTTATGTCTCCATTTCTTTCCGATCATTCTTCTTTTTTGGTTTGCTCTTTCCTTATTTATTCGTGCGTTATCTTTTTAATCGTTCAAATTAATTTGCAACAAGTCTTGT
The DNA here is from genome assembly GCA_027575705.1 of Erythroxylum echinodendron. NCBI lineage: Eukaryota > Viridiplantae > Streptophyta > Magnoliopsida > Malpighiales > Erythroxylaceae > Erythroxylum > Erythroxylum echinodendron. Next base: position 9,096,755 of record JANZXR010000001.1, read on the forward strand.
AAAAATAAAATTAATGCTTCGTCCTTAATTTTTTTAATAAAATAATTTCGTACTATCAATTTTTAATAAATTTTCTTAACAATTCGCTGAAAATTTAAAGTCATTTATGGTTAGGAACTGATTTTGACTTTTGTTTTCATATTAATATGCAAACAAACCTAACTTCCTAAAGATTTATTCTTAATAAAAGTATTTATGTTAAACTTTATTCTCTTTATCTAAGTCATCTATTACTTGTATTTTAACTCCTAACCCTGGCCAGTATAACATAAATGATCTACTATCTTCAATTAAGTTTGATATTTGGAATGAAAGCTTGTTTACATAACATGTGGGCATTATTTGCGATTTACATTTAAAGTATAAGTTGTGAGTAACAATGATTTAATTTAATTGGCAATCATAGTCGTGGATAAAAAAAACACTATGAAATTGATTAAAACTAGTATGAGAGTAATAAACGATTAAAAATAATTTTATTAAATTTTGGATTAATACGGTAAAATCTAGACTATTGTCGTAAAAATAACGTAGTTTATCAATTTTAGTTTTATAATTATTCTTATATTTTGACCCCTCCCCTTCCTTAATAATTGCTTATGTAATGTTTTTGGTATATTAGCTTAAATATGTTCTTAGTTGCGAACATATGGGTTTTTGAAACTTATTAAATTTGTTAATAATTTGAAGTTGTATTTGTTAGAAATTAATCATTTAAGTGACTTATGTGTTTAAAAGGAAATTAGGGGATTTAATAATTTAATAAATGAGCCTTTGAGCTTTTAGCCTATTACGATAGATAGTTGTGAATTGACTATATAGTTGTCAGTTTTTCAAAGGTATTAGGGCTTTGTTTCTAACTAAATAGTTTTATCTTCCAATAAAAATACCATCATATACAAAACGTGAGATAGAAATTGTGGGAAAGAGACATAGTAGGTAAGCAGCTTATATTTGTAGTATTGAGCTATAAGAAAGGTCGATATTAAGAAACTCTTTATTTAATTAAATTAAAATTATGAATATTTGTGAGTTCCATAAATTTCTGGATCATGTTATGTTTCTGAAATTATCACTTAATTCTATGCCACAGATATCATTAATTCCATACTATAGATATCATGTGGACTTTATGTGGAACTTTTTATGTGCCTAGCATATCTAGGAATTTAGTTTTTTTTATCAGTACTTAACATGCTTGGATACTCATTTAAATTTGACAGTGGTAATTTCATTTTGTACAAACATAACTACTTGATTAGTAGTGGTATTAAACCTTGATATCTTTATACTGAAATTTTATTGGATTTGAATCCTAATATTAGTACACAACATAATTTTATTAATGATAGATATACTTACTTGTGATATAGGTATTTGGGATACGTTTCCAAAGAACAACTTTAAAGATTATTAGAGAATAAAATGCTTCCTAAATTAGATTTTAGTGATCATAACTTTTTTGTGGATTATATTAAAGATAAACAAACAAAATACACAACAAAGATATGAGTCGTAAGAAGCACTTAGTTTCTTGAAATAATTCATACTAAAATATAAGGACTATCTTATGTGCCTACTTTTAGTAAAGAAAAATATTTTATCACATCTATAAATGACTATTCAGGTTCTGGATATGTCTATTTTCTATATAATAAATCTCAGGCTGTATATATCTTGGAGTTTTATATTAATAAGTTTAAAAGACAATTAAATATAAAGGGTGAAAATAGTCAGGTCTAATAGAAGTAGTGAATATTATGGTAAGTATAATGAAAGTGGTCAAAATCTTGGTCCTTTTGCTATCTTCCTTGGAAGACATGATATTTGTGCGCAATACAAAATGCTAGGCACACCTCAACAAAATAGTGTAACAAAAAGACATAATAGGACTTTGTTAGATATGGTCAGGAGTATGATGGGCAATTCATATTTGCCCACTTCTTTGTGGAGATATGCTTTAAAAATCGCCATGTACTTATTGAATATGGTTCTTAGTAAGGTAATTCTAAAGGCTCCTTTCAAACTGTGGACTAGAAGGAAACTTAATTTAAGGCATTTGTATGTTTGAAGTTGTTAGGCAGAAACGAGACATTATAACCTATATGAAAAGAAACTGAATGCAAGAATAATTAATGGCTATTTCATTAGTTATCCAAAAAATTCTAAAGGATATATATTTTATTGTCCTAACCATATCTATAAGAATTGTGAAAATTGAGAATGTTAGGTTCATTGAACATGGTGAGACTAATAGCAATGAAACATCACATGTAGTGGATATTTAAGAAATGGGAGTGGAAGTCCCTATAAATGTGTAATTCCTTATGACTTGTATATCTACTCAAGTTATTGTTCTATAAATTATTGAACTGCTTAATAATCATAAAGAATAATAATTTAGTGAACCACTGTTCATAATGAAATTGAACATGAAGTGAATGAACCTCTAATAGAAGAATCACAACAAATAACATTAAAGAAGTCTCAAAGAGAAATAAGTCTAGTTGTTTCTTATAATTGTATGATATTTCTATACGAGCCAAAAAATGACCTTAGAATTAAGAATGACACATTAACCTTTTCACAAGTCATGAATAGTAAAAATTTCGATAAGTAGTTAGATGTCATAAAAGATGAGTTCAAATTTGTGAAACATATAGTGATTGGGACCTTATGTAATTACCAGAAGGTTATAAGAGAATTGATTATAAATGGGTCTTTAAGACCAAATGTGATTCTTTTGGTAACCTAGAATGTTATAAGGCTGGACTGGCTATTAAAGGATTTACTTAGAAAGGCGACATTGATTATAAAGATACTTTTTCACCAATCATTAAGAAGGATTCACTCATAATTATTATACCTTTGATGGCTCATTATGATTTAGAGTTATACTAAATGGATATGAAAGTTGTCTTTTTGAACAGGAGTTTAGAGGAAGAAGTCTGTATGGATCAACCAATGGGGTTCATAAAGGTTGAAAAGGAACACATGGTGTGTAAATTGAAGAAGTCAATATACGAACTTAAATAAGCTTTCCGACAATAGTAATTAAGTTTAATAATATTATTATTTCTTTTGGATTTAAGGAAAACAATATTGATTGGTATATATATCTAAAGGTCAATGGTTGTAAGCTTATTTTTTTGGTCTTGTATATTGATGATATCTTGCTTTCGGCTAATGATCTTGGTCTATCAAGTGAGACTAAGAAATTTTTCTCTAGTCATTTTGAAATGAAAGATACGGGTGAGGCAATATATGTAATAGGAATGGAAATATTTCGTGATAAATTACATGGATTATTGGATTTGTCTCAAAAGGAATATATTAATAAAGTTTTAGAGAGATTTGTAATGGAAAAATGTTCTACATTACCAGCTCTAATTCAAAAAAGGGACAAGTTTTGCCTCATCCAATGTCTGAAAATTGACTTAGATCAGAAACAAATGAAATTAATTCCACATACATCTATAGTTGGGAGCGTAATGTTTGCTCAAACATGTATGAGACCAGACATAAGTTTTCTAGTAAAGATGTTAGTGAGATACGAGAGTAATATTTGTTTAAATTACTGAAAAACTACAAAGAAAGTTATGAGAAATCTACAAGTAACTAAAGAACAATTGTTTACTTTTTAAGAGGTCTGATCATTTTGAGGTGGTTGGATACTCATATTTGGACTTTACTGGTTGAATAGATACAAGAAAATATACTTTTGGCTAGATTTCGCTATTAGCTTAAGGAGCTATCTAATGGAAGAGTATGAAGTAATATGTAATTGTTGCATCTACTGTAAAGGTTAAGTTATGGCATTTTTCGCGACTATGATTTTGACTAAATAGTTGTGGAACTTTATTTAAGGGATTTAGATTGTTGAAGGTAAAGCCAAGTCTCTAAAAAATTAATGCGATAATTCTGCAGCAATTTTCTTATTTAAGAACGACAAGTATTACAAAGATGCCAATCGTATATAACATAAATACTTTGCCGTTAAAGAGAGGTTTATAAATGTAGATGTCAATTGAGCATATTAGCACCAACCTTATGTTAGCTGACCCTATAAAAAATAAGTTATGGCCCAAAATATTTAATGTTGATGGAAAGAATATGAGCATTATTTGTGCTGATGATTATTAAATAGTACTGATGTATGGGCTCTTATCACATATTTGATATTATTTGTGCATTGATGAATACATTATTTATGAATTTTCTATTTTCTTTTTTATTTATTTGATCGCAATATATGTTGTTGAAAACAAAATTGAATGGTACATCCCATTACGTACTTCCCATTTATAATCATGATCAAGTAAAAGGGCTAATATAGTGCTATATAGAAGGGAACTTGTTGATTTAATAATGTATAACAACCATGACTCTTATTAGTTTTATACTTAATTATGATCACTGATGATAATGGTGTATGTGAATGATGACTATTATATATTATGATTGTTTGAATTATTGATCCAATAGATTGTATAAAGTCACATGAGTTGAGTGAGATAATATTAGAAATTAATCTTTTAAGTGACTTATGCATTAAAAAGACAATTAAGGGATTTAATAATTTAATAAATAAGCCTAAGAGCTTTTAGCTCATTATAATGAGGAGTTTTGAACTAATTGATAGTTGCCAATATTTTTAAGTATATTAGGATTATTTCTCTGCCTAATAAATTTTGTTTTCTCACAAAAATACAAGTACAAAAAGTGAGAAACAAATCGTCCTCCTTAATTTCAATTATACACTTAAATTGTTTATATCTTGCTACAGTACCAATAAAGAACTTTTGTGCATGTTTATGAAAAACGTACCTGCAATACAAGATGACTTGTTTAAATTCTTTGTTCAGCCGGTACATAAAGCCTACAAAACAACTCCATACCCATCAGAATAAAACAAAAAAGGGGGAAGCCACTACGACTACGTGTTACAACTTACGACCGAGAGTTACTGCTCACACGTGTCTCGTTCAGACAAGTGTAACTACAATTAATCGCACGAGTCAACCTACAGGTTTATGCACACGTGCGAGTGTGAGCGGCACGTTTGTGAATTGTGATTGCCTCACGCAGCTTTCGAAATGTAAAAGAAATTTACAGATAAAATCAAACAGAAACCTCTAAAACTCCATCCAAACACTTGACCTCCATTAAAGTTGTAAAAACAAAAAAAAATCAGATTTGGTCCCTCATTTTCTCGGGAAAGTTTTGGGTTAGAGAAATGGAAAGAAAATTTAAGAGAGGGTAAGAAATATTTATTTTACGCGAGAGAGAAAATTCTGGAGAGAGAGAGATTTCCCAAGAAAAGAAAACATCTAGAGAGAGAAAACCCCTTTCACTAAAAACACATACAGATGTTTAGAGGGAGAGAGGCAGTTTAAAGGTGTTTTGGAGCAGAAATATGATTCTGGATTTCTTTTAAACTGGCAATTTCCAGTTCTGTTTAGATCATTAAATAGAGGGAGTAGAGAGAGAGAGAGAGATAAGAAAATATTACATTAAGTATGTTCGAATAGGCGTATGTGTATGTGTATTTTGTTACCAGATCCTCTTGTACGACAAATTCTTTAGCAGACGGTGTAGGTTGGGATTGTTAATTAGAGCACAAAATTTGGGGAATTTGTGGGTGATCAGCTTTGGGTAAGTAAGAGGGGATTTAGGGCTTCTTTCTTTTTGGTTGGGGATTAAAATTTATCTGAAGGATATGGTGTTGGGTTGCCGTGGATTGTGTCGGTGGCGGCGGGGCTGGCCGCGGTGAAGCGAAGAGAGCAGCGTGGTGGAACTGTACAATGCGCAGGAGGTGATTGTGGAAACAAAGGTATGTTATTAGGGTTTCATATTTTTAAGTTTGTTCTTCACTTGGGAGTTGAGGATGTGTTTGATACACCGTCTAAATTTGATTTTTAATCAGTTAAAAATTTAAGCTGCGTCTTCAGTGACGGTTCTTGTTTGATTGCAGTTTGGTGGTTATATCACTTTAAATCTGAAATCTTGTTATTGTTATTTTAGTTTAGAGTTGCTTTGTATCTGAGGGTGTTTTCTCGTTTTTTTCTTTCTTTTTCGAAAGAGGTATTGACGTGTCTCTATGTGCTTTTTCCATCACGCAGGTCTTGAAAGGAAGTTGCTATAAGAAAGGGCCAGTAGATCAAACTGAATCAGATATTGGGAAGAATATGGTGAGATAAAAGGGTAATTTACATTCTGTTGTTCTTAGTTCTATGTTGTCTCTGTTGTTCCGAGGGGTCATTTTTATTGATCTATAGGCACTTAGGATAGTTTAATAATGAACCTGCTCTACTGTGGCTGGATATGTGATTTTAAAAGTTGCATGTAGAGTCTTTGAGATTGCCTCTCAATTGCTTACTTGGTTGATTCCAATAATATCTTGATGAAATTTGCATTTGCTTCAATCTAGCATAGGACAGCTTTGAAGTTGCTTGAATAATGTCTTCTCAATCTGAAATTTGTTTTTGTACTGCATACTTGAATGTTGTGTTTGTTTTCAAGCTGTGGATTAAAGTGGTCCGGTCTAATATGAGCTGGTTAATCTAATCATTTGCTGGGTGGGGTTTTACCTTTAATTCTGTTCTTGAAGTTATAGGGAATTAGTAACCGTTAATGCTATGTATTTAATTATATGTCCTTGAAGTTGCTCAATTAGCTTAATAAAGGTTGTTTTTTGGGTTCAAGATAAGAATTCAAATATTCAACATAACTCTGGTGGGAACTGGAATCAAAGTTTTTCCAAATGTACTTACTAGACAATCCAATCTCACCTTTAAAATGAATGGCATAATAATTTGGTTGTGAGAAAGACAGTTTAGGAGGTCTAGAGTTTACCTAATTCAATGTTCGTCAAAATGCAAGTTTCCTCATAATCATTTTAAAGATTTCATGGTCGTAAATTTTCAAAGTTAACAATCAATTTGAGTTGCTGCTACAACTAATATATGTATGTAAGCCTGCTTAAGCAGGTTTATATATGGCAACATGATGTGTGTGGCACATTGAAAGAGAAAAGGAGAGACAAAGAGGAGAGAGAACAAAAAGGGAGGAAAAAGTGGGGAAAAGAGAGTCACATGTTAGTCTTATAGGGATTGGACAAACAAAAGGGAGCAAAAGATTTCAATGTATTGTCCAGAACTACAAGAAAAATGGTCAAACCAAGTATCTATAATAGTGTAAAGCATTTCATTTGATTGTTGGATGATTTTGATTTCAATAATGTTGCACAAATTATATCTAAGCTAACCTGGTGAAAGATTATTTACCTATAATATAATAAATCAACTAGTTAAGTATGAATTTTATGAAGGAGCTAGTGATAGGCAACTTTTAAAAATCTTTTAAAGTTTATTTACTTTATCGATACAAATAAAAGGTTGGCATCAACCAAACATTTTCTCATAGTGGGTTGCAAATGTGTTTAATGTGTTTTTCTCTGGTTGTAAAAGTCCTTTATGCCTCACTGATTTTTGTTAGTTATTGGTTTCAGTATATGAGAGCTTACATTCACTTCAAACTTTTTGATACCCATTTCTTACTTATGTGTTGCTATCTCTTATTTAGATACCATCACAAACTGAGAAAAGATTAGTCAAGCATTCCATGAAAAGGAAGATTCATAGTGGTGCAGAGTCTGGGACTTGTAACGTGTGTTCTGCTCCTTGTTCATCTTGTATGCATCGCAAGCAAGCCTGTATGGGATCAAAAGGTGATGAATGTTCTGATGAAACATGGCGTGCAACTGCAACAAGTCAGAATTCTGTTAATGAGGATGATGGTTCACCTTGTCAAGACGGAACATGTGACAACTTACAGCATACCCCTAGTGAAGCAAGTAATATGTTTAGTTTTAATGCAAATCATGATTCCTTATCTGAGAATGCAGAAAGTAAAGCAACTCTAAGGTCTTCTGATATCGCTGATGCTTCAGTTGACTCCGAGAAACTTCCAAAGCTCTCTTCTATTGCAACTGTTGCTGAGAGTCAGCTTTTGTTGAAACCACTCCACCTTTCAGACCAGAAAATTTCAGTGGCTAAGTATGAAGATTTTGAATCTTCAGAAGGACAAAATGCCAATTTCCAGGGTGATAGAAAAGCCAATATTGTGGGTATTGCCAAGTTGGACCCACTGGAGATGGGTGATGTCAGTGCTGGTAGTAGCTTACCGAAGGTTCAGAATTTAGGTGGTCTGTCTCCTCATGTGAAATCTGAAAGTACAATGGAGTATTCTAATCTTTTATTAACAAAAGGACAAGGATCCTGTATTGGTAGTAACAATTGCTCGGCTGCACTCGAGAGCTCTGAGAAATGTGGTAGAAGTCCTGCTAGGGAGCCAAATAAAGTTTACGTGAAGACACAGGCGGAGATCAATAGCATGGACCAAACTGATGAAGGTCCTAGATGTTTTAATAAAATTGAGCAGAATGAGACATTGGACAAGCCAGCAGTTAAGTTCCCTGACATACTGGAACCTCCCTTTCAATCTGTATCTGGGGATGAGAGTGATGACTCAGAAATTGTGGAACATGATGTAAGTAATGCACTCGCTTACAGAGATAGTGTTTGCACGACTGTTAAGTTGAATGTGTGCAATTTTAATATTCTTTTTTGGTGAGATTAGCTGCTTCTATTTTTTCAATATTTCTTGCTCATCACTTATTGGAGAATCCTCTCATAAAAAGTCCAGACTTAAATAGGTTTGTGAACTCAAGAAATATTTCTGGCTCATATTGCTGTAGTTCCTTTGTAGATAGTAAGTGTTTTTCTTTTTACTATATGGTAACCTTTTACTTTTTTTCTTATATAGAGTTTATATGGGAAGATGGTGATGCCATTTTTTAGGGTAATGGGGGTGGATTGTCATTTCCCATGATTTATCACGGGTGTTGATGTTGGGGCTTATTTTTTCAGTTCTTTTATTAATTAACACCTGAAATAAAACCCTTGCAATAGACTTAACTAATTCAATAAATTGGATAATTTTGATGATGGAAGTCCTTAAAGAGTTAATTGTGGTAATCGAGACAAAAAGTCCATTTGATTAGCGTTATTTAAAGAATGATGGTTTAACATTGTAAGATTTTTCAGATTATGCTTTAGTTTTGTAGTCTGATTTTTGAGACTGAGGGCTGGGTCTTTGGGTGTATTGGGGATAATTGTAGTTCTGTCATTTTCCAGTGTTTGTTTCTCTTGGCCTTTTCTTGTTTCTTAGGTAATAATCTCTCCTTAGTTTTCCTGTTAATCATCCTCTTCTTCTTTTGCTAAATTTTTCCTTTGCCTGAAAACAGGTTAAAGTGTGTGATATTTGTGGGGATGCAGGCCGTGAGGAACAGCTTGCCATATGTAGTCGCTGCAGTGATGGAGCAGAACACATGTAAGCCCATGTATTTTTCCGTGGCTTTTGGTATCTTAGCTTGTTTGTGTAATCAGGATTCTCTAGTTGTAATTTCATACATGTCTTGACATGCTATTACACTTAATTAGCTATTGCATGCGAGAAATGCTCCGTAAACTTCCTGAAGGAGACTGGCTGTGCGAAGAATGCAAGTTGACTGAGGAAACTGAAAACCAGAAGCTAGGTATAGCTTATATACAATCTTTAAATACCATTTTCCTTTTCGGAAATTCTCCTTTGGTAAGTTGCAGACATATCTTATTTTTGAACTTGACTTCAAAACTCAGATGCTGAGGGGAAAAAGACAGACAAAGCAGTATCACAAAGCTCTGGCAAAAGGTGTGCAGTAGCTGCAGAGGTGAAATTTTGTTCAAAGAGGCAGGCTATTGAAACAAGTTCAGGATCCCCCAAACCTTCTAGCCCCAGCAGAATAGCTGCACTATCACGGGACACTTCATTCAAAAACTTAGAAAAAGTTAAAGTAAAACATTCACATTACACATCATCTGGTAATCAATTAAGTACAGATAGTTCAGAAATTGCTCGCTCTTGTTCTACCAATGCTCGTCTTCAATCTCCAAAAGGTAGGAAAAGAAGTTGGCTTGCTTTCTATTTTTGATGTCGTTTAGTTCACATTAGATGCAAAGTTTACTGAGCATTTCACACTATTGATGGAATTCTTGGTATCTTAAAGCACTGAAATTCCAGATTCCTCATCAAGATTTTTTTTTGTTTATTAGCTCCTTGATCTATTTGCAGTGGAAAAATCTCTCGACAATAGAGAATAATATCTGGTTGATCAGATACTGTATACTGATGGTTGTTTGATTAAAAAGCTGCGATGACTATGTGACCATTGAAAAAATGATCAAAGTAAAAAGGTGCATTATACGCCTGATGTAAGTTAAATTAGCTTTGGTACAATGTGAAAGTAGAGAGAAGAATATATAGAATAGTTTAATCATCTGTTAAGTTAGTAGAGAGAAGAATATATAGAATAGTTTAATCATCTGTTAAATTAGCTTTGATCCTATGTCAAAGTATAGAGAAGAATATGTAGAATAGTTTAATGTGGTTTGGTTGTGTACAAACAATCAAAGATCATCAGGGTACTAAGTAGTGTACTTATTAGGCTTGGTCAATTCATTTATAATAATAGGGCTATACTATATTACATAAATTGGTTTGGTTGTGTACAAAGATCATCATTGTACTAAGTCTGCTTATTAGGCTTAGTCTATTCAGTTGTAATAGTAGGGCAATACAATATTGCATAATAAATAATAAAATATTCCTTAATAGTATCTAACTATTCCATTGTTGGCGTGCACAAAATATTCTCTCTTGGATACATAATCATATTATTATATTAAATATGAAATCTTTCTAATCTTCAATGCTCCTCCTTAAGCTAATAAGTAGATGGTTTTCATATCTAGCTTGCATATGAAGTTTTGAATATGTAAATAGAGAATTTTGCAAATCGATAAAATAAAACATAAATAATATATTTACTTTCTTTTTTTGGCTGTTTTTACTTCTTTTATTTTTTGACTATTCTCTCTCTTTTTTTTGGGTAAGCCCTAAATTCACACACACACAAAAACGTAACTTGGAGGGACTTGCTGAGAGAGAACAGTGAAGGTGGTGTGATTGGAACAGGGACTGAGTAGAAAAGCGATATGTTGGAAAAGAAGAAAGGAGGAAAAACAAAAACAAAAGTTAGAGAAAAAGGTAAAATAAGAATAGAGGTAGTGATGCTCTTGATGGACTGTCGGAAGGAAATTTGTGGAAAGAAATAGAGGTCATGACGGTTTCAATAGGCTGTCAGAAGAAATTACAATATAGAACTAGTGGCACTCTTGATGGGCTGTCAAAAGGAAAGAAAAATGAAGAATATAATAGAGATAAGGGCATTCCCAGTGGGTTGTCAGAGGAAAAGATAGGGTAGAGGTAACAATTCTCTCAGTAGGCTGTCTGAAAGAAAGACTGAACAGAGATAAATGCACTCTTAATAAGCTGTAGGAAGGCGGAACAATGGCTCTAAAGAAGAAGAAACAAAGAACTTTGGGTTCCTTGGATAGGTACTTGGTTCTAAAGAAGAGATTAGAGGTTAGGGTCCCATAATTGTTAATTGTTTCTGATACCATATTGAATTTGGTACTATGTGAAAGTAGAGATGAAAGCGAGGTAAAAGAGTGAGGGGAGAAGAGAATGTAGAATTTTTACAGTGGTTCGGCTGGGAAGCCTACTTTTATGGACAAAAAGATAACTAGTGTACTAAGGTGTGTTATTCATTAGCCTATCTGTTTATAAAATACAATAGTACCGATTAGAGTTCTATATTGTCAATTAATCCCCGACTATTATATTTTAGGGATGCAATATTCGTATATTAGATACATAACAATATTTTTATACTAAAAAAAATTGTCATGATTTTGAACAGGAATTAAAATCCATACGTACACGTTTGTATTTGCATTTTTATTTTCTTATTCTGGTGTCCTCATAAACTGAAGTGATTTTTGAATCTGTTAATGTCTTTATATAGGCACTTTGTTGAAATCTAATTCATTCAATGCCTTGAGCTCCAAACCAAAAGTGAAACTGGTGGATGAAGTTCCCTCAAAGCACAAGGGCATGGGAGAAAGCTCATCTCTAGATGTGAAGGAGGAGCCTGTTAGGATGATAAGCAAATCTACATCATTTAAATCAGTGAACTCCAGCCGTTTGAATGCCGCCGAAACAAAGGTTAAAATGCTTTCTCCTAAGTTTTCCCATAATCAAGATGTACAGGGGCCAAGACAAAAACGTAATGCATTTGAGAGAAAAAATGTGTCAAAATTGGATCGACCTTTAGTTAGTTCAGTGATAAGAAATTCTGTGGTTGCGGCCCCCAAGGTTGATCCAAAAACCCCACATCGTGGTGAAAGTGCCGTATCTTCTTCCAGCAACAATCGAGAGATAAAGGCTGTGCAGTCAGAAGTTAAAATGGGTTCTTTACTAAGGTCAACCAGTTGTATTTCTCGAAAAGGAGCGGATGTTCTTGTTAGTTCTGGTATGCTTGCCCATATATTTCTGCTGTTTCTTTTCTTTTTCTTGTCATTCTCTTTTGGGATTGATTATGGTCTTTGTTTGTCATTGTAGCTCGAGCATCACCTAGTGTAGCTGGTTGTGGTGCTTCCGCTGAGCAAAAGTTAAACCATGTTGCCCCTAAGGATGAGCCATCATCTAGTTCTTCTTGGACCTCTGACAGACCGTCCAATAATGGTATCGAGTACTTGCAAGATTGCTTGGATAGGCCATGTGAGGTATTGAACCAAGGTGAGAAAACTAAGGAAGGTGCTGTTAATCGTTTGAAGTCCACTGAGACAACTGGTCAGAAGAATATTATCTGTCAAAAATGTAAAGAAAGAGGTCACACAACAGAACATTGCACTATTATTATTCCTCAGGATACTGATGCAGATATATCTACTGCAAGAAGCTTGAAGGTGGAGATGGGGAAAGGTAATAAGTTGAAAGCTGCAATTGAGGCTGCTATGCTTAAAAAGCCTGGCATATATGGAAAGAGAAAAGGAAGTGAACAATCTGATGTGTTGTCCTCTTCAAATTTTGATTTAAGTTGTGATACAACTTCTTATGATCAGTTTTCGAAAGTGAAGAGTATGATTTCCAGTGATCGTATCATTGAGGGCCAAATGAATTATGGGACTTGTTCTTCTGGCTCTTACAAGCAAAATCGTAACAGTGATAAGCAGCTTAATTTGCAGTTAGGTGATGTTATTCCTTCTGTTGCAACATCCAGTCATGCTTCAGCCGGAAACTTTGTCCTCGGGAAGATGTCATCCATTCCAGAGGATGAGTACATATGGCAGTAAGTTTTTCTTTTACTCTCTCTAATATCTAGTAAGTTTTGGTCAAGATTGAGCATATGCAGCCAACAGTGAATTAGCTTTCATCCTTCTCTACTTTTTATTTCACTTTTCTATCCACCAGATGCTCCGACTACAGAAATAGAGGAACTAGTTTTTAGAGTCACATTTGTGTTTTATAAAAATTTCTGTATATTTGAAAACTTTTCTATAATATGCCAGTGGGAGCTTTGTTATAAAAAGACTAAAAACATATTGTACAACAAACGTTAACTTGGATCGTATCTATTCTTCCTCCTAACTATTGGCTTCGGTTGAATCTTTTGAGAGAATAAGATGTATATATGTTCTTTTGGGAAATTTTTAATGGTACATTAACGGAAGGAGAAAAATTGTAATAAGAGTTCTGAAATATGAAATCAGTATAAGAGTATTTCAAATAATTTTAAAATCTTATTACAATTGCATATATGAACCACAATTTGAATCTGGATATAACTAGATTCTATTTACACATCAGTAAGTTTCGATTATTAATTTCTTTTGTATTTGGATACAGAACTTAAAGAAAGAGAAAATTATTTGATTGCACTTCTCTATTAATTATTATGTTGGTGGTATGTTTTTTTAATCAAAATTACACTCTTCTTAGATATGCTCTAGAACGGCATGACTAGCTCGAGTGCTTCACCATCAAGTTTGAGTTTTAGTAGTTTCTCCTTTGAGGGTAAATCAGGATATATATGGTCAAGAGTAAATAGTAAGTTACTCTAGATTTGGATTACGGACTTGAAATTGATAGTAGGCAATGACATAAAGGACTTCTCTCTCATAGCAAAAATCTCTTAGCACTAAGAAAGATATAGCACTTATATAATAAAGTAATTTTAATGTGAAGTTTTTTACTGTATAGATTTTAATTTTCTACATTTGTCCATGTTCTTCATAGTTATATGTCCGATACTTGTTTTTATAATCCTTGGCAGAGTTTTTTGACATGAGTACCGAAGCATATCTGTGTATGTTTTTTGTTTGCATTGCATTTAAACTAAGGTTAAATCTTTCATCAATTTGCATCTTTTAAGCATACTTCCCAAGATGTTGTTCTGGCTAAGCTTCTGTAACTATGTAGGGGCACATTTGATGTGTATAAAGGTGGGAAATCTTTAGACGTTTACGGAGGGATTCAAGCACATTTGTCAACTAGTGCATCGCCTAAAATTCCTGCAGTGGTGAATAAGTTTTCCCATAAAATTAGCTTTGAGGAAGTATCTCGCTTGAGTACATGGCCAAGACAGTTTCATGATAATGGTGCAAAAGAGGAGAATATTGCTCTTTACTTCTTTGCAAAGGATCTTGGATGGTAAAGTGTACCATATCCTTAACTTCTACTTTATAGTAGAGGGTTGTCTTTTTGACACATCTTTCCTTTACCTTCATTTATTTATCTGGTCTCTTGCAGTTATGAGAAGAGCTATAAAGGTTTGTTGGACAAAATGATAAAAAATGATTTGGCCCTTAAAGGATCTTTTGATGGCGTTGAACTCTTGATATTTCCATCGACCCAACTTCCAGAGAGTTCTCAGCGTAAGAATCTGCTGCACAATCTTTCACTGTTCTACTAATTGTTGGTCTATTTATTATTCAACTACTGAAAAGGATCTTATGGGATAAGGTTTGCAGGGGCTAATTAATTTTCTACTGGATTCCCATGACTTTTTTAAGATTGTAGTGCATGCTTGCTACTGATGAAATCAGCTATCCAAATTTATAGGCTCTATTTTTGGTGACCTTCTCCTGTAACCAAATAAAGTTTTCTGAAGTTAAATTAACGAGCTTGGATTTTGGACTTCTCCAAATATTATGCAATGTTGTCTCTCATTTGTTCTGTTGTTGCTTTATCATGTTTGCTTTGGGATTTTTTTTAGTGTCTTCATTGCTTTCACAGTTCTAAAATCAGTGAGCCTATGCCCTTTGAGTTCTGTATACTGATGATCTTTTGTCAAGTTTTGGGCTTGTTTCTTTTTCGAAGTTAGATTGCATGCTGAAATACTTTTACAAGTTAATGATGATTAAAGTTTAATAATATCCGATTGCACATGCACTTTTTAAGGAATTATTTGTCTCGTAATCAGTATTGCTCTGATATATATTATAAAGGCTATACCCCTGAGATACTTTTGCCTGTTTTTTTTTTCTAGATTGATTTTTATTCTTTAAATTCTTGTCTCACATGGGATGTTGTCCTTTACTTGGGAATGCTGTGGTGGTTCCATGCCATCTGGGTTTTTCTTGTGTTAATGACTATAAACCAATCAGAGATTTTGCTTACAGTGTTGTGTAGTTGCTGATGATTTCTTCATGCAAGTTGACGAACTTGTGTAGCAAAATATGGCGTATACTTCAAATTCTTGGAATATTTTTATTTTGCTAAGCAGTTGTGGAATATTCTAGTACAGCAAATAACCTCCACAATTTTGTGATTATTTTCTGTAGGTTGGAACATGCTACATTTCATGTGGGGAGTATTTAGGGGCAAGAGATCAAATTGTTCAGAATCCTTAAAGAAGGCGGCAGTAAATAGTTTGAATGCCCCCCCTGCAAGCTTACCTTTGCATGAGAATTCGTTGTCATTAAAACATACAGATAAGGAAATGTCTGTATGTGACGGTGCTCACAATGTAACTCTTGCATCATCTGTTACTCCTGACAAGACCTGTGTTCCATTAGAGGTGAATGATAATAAACTGTCTAGTTTTTACACACACTTAAAGAAGCAAGATACCAGAATTGATCCCAAATCCATATCAAGAGTTATGCGAAGTTCACCATTGTGCCAAGAAAATAGATACACCTGTCATGCTAAGGTAGTGTAGAACTTTTTGGAAATCTGATACACCATAATGCTATTTTTATGTTGTGAAGTTCAAGAACTGGCTGGCAGAGAACAAGTAAATCAGAAATGTCCATTTACAAGGACAGAGAGATAGAGAAGGGTTGTTGGAAGTAAAAATTGGTTTTATTTTGTCTGAGTGGAAGAAACTGAGAGTAAAATGTAATTTAAAACTGGCATCAATTGACAATAGGGTTTTTATACTTGAGCTTCAACTAGGATCACAGCATTGTACCAAAACCTTAGGTCAAATGTATATGGTTGGTGTTTTATTTTGAGTGATGGGAATAGGTCCAGGTTTGGGTATGTTATCTTCTGTACTTTAACAGGTAGATGAAATGCATCAGTAGAGTGACCATGAGATTTTGCAGCTTATGTATTTCGTAGTGTATGTTAGCTATGGAGCAAATGTTGGCTGTTTGGCTTGACAGTATACTTCCAAAGATGTTTGATAACACTTATCGTTATGGATGTCCTTATGATATGAAGGGATCCATCAGAAAATGAGGCCTGAGTGATGAACCACTCAGAATTTTGTAGAAATATATGATGGCGATCTATGTAAACCTGTAGTTTGCATTGGATCTTCTCTTTTATATACAACCTATTTCCATCTCATAGTGAACAAGCCTGAGTCTTTTGCTCAGGTTTTATTGATTTATTCTCTGGTGGCCTTTCTATTAATAGTTTCTGTTCTCCCTCTTTCTTTTTGCTTTTGATTATGCTTCGTGTTTTCTTGGTTTAATGTAAATGTGTAACCCTTAAGGTCAACTGCATTCGCGGAGCGCATGATTCTTACCATTTTGTGTCTTCAGGAAGAAATGACTCTTCAGGAGTGCAGACTGGAAACCAACTTAAAGGTCTCTTCAACTTCTGGAGCCAGTGGTACTTCTAATGGTGGCCAGGAGACTCAAACACTGGGAGATGCTTCATGTGCTAGGGGAAGCATTTCATCTTTTGATAGTTTTCAGGCTACTGATAAAAATTTGCATGTGGGAGGATGTGCCCATGAGGAGGAAATGATGGATATTAACAATACTGATCGAGACAAATGTAAAGATGAAGCGGACTTGAATGAAAGCAATGTTAACATGGACTTTGAAGCGCCCATGTATAGAGACTCAACCATCAAACAGCTTAAAAGTTGGCAGTCAAATAGTAAGAAACGTCCATATTTGGATCTTTCGAAGACAGCTCACCAGACTTCTGATAGAGCAAGTAAGAAGATACCATGGAGTAAGGTAGATGGGATGTTCACAGACGGAGAAATTAGTAGCAAGAAAGCAAAGACTGATGTCCAGTATCCTGATTTGACAGACGAAAATCACCCTCATGGAAATTTTGCTTCGCAGCTATGTAATTTGGGTTCTAGCTCGTCAGTTGAGGAGAAGATACATGTCAAAACATCAGATGATGAGGTTATTCTCGAGGGCTTTGAAGCTGCTGAAAGGTACTTCTTTCCCGTGGACTCACATCACGTAGACGATTTTTGGGTGGGTGGAAAGTCCATGTCTAAGAAAGAATACTCATCAAAGGATGGGGCTCGAGCTCATGATGGGACTCCAAATCTTGAACTAGCGTTAGGGGCTGATACAAAATCCCCAAATAAAGGAATCCTACCTTTCTTTGTTGGAGTAGTAGAGGAAAATAATAACCTGAACAAGCCTCCAGAAAAGGTGGAAGATAAGGAAGAGGAGGATGGTGTGTCCGCTTCCCTCTCCCTATCACTTTCCTTCCCCTTCCCTGAGAAGGAAAAAAGTGTGAAACCCGTTCCAAAGACTGAGCTTATTCCTGAAAGTCACCGTGTGAATACTTCTCTGCTCCTGTTTGGGAGCTATTCGGATAAATAATTCCGTGGTGATTCTCATAGTGTCTATAGTGCTACGGACCACATGGCTGTGGTAGTTGACATCATCATGCTCCATGATCTTCCATGGGCTTTATACAGAAACCTAATTTCTCATCTGTTCATAATCCACACAGGAGTTGCTAATAATTTTACCTGCTCCTTTAGCTCTTATGTTTCTGGGTGCATATTCACGGCTGCTTGTATATAAAGAGGATCTAAGCCGGTTTCGCATTTTAAAATGCTACTATATTTGCAACAAATATGTTGAGCTTGATGAGCATAGTTCTTTTGATCATTTTCTCTCATGTTGGAGTATCTATGAAGCTGTATGTTAAATTATGATTGTCATTTAACTATGGGTGCAGTCGTGATACTTGGACTATATTCATTGCCAGGAAAATTCAATGAGAGATGGTGACTGTGATGTTGGGAAGCATTACGAAATTAGAATAAAAGGCTTTTGCTTTTCTTTTGAAGTACGCTGATCCCTGGAAACATATTGTAGAGTAATGCCGTTCTGATGCTGGCTTTGCTTTCAAAGACTACTCTCTGCCTGTATAACAACATGAAGCGGTAAAGCATTCGTAGCCAAAGTGGAGTGATGTGAAGATTATGTTACGTTGTTGTGCATGAGCTGGAGATCTAATGGTAGTTGTAAGTAATGGCTACGTCTCTAGTCCCTCCAGATTTTGCACTTTCTGATTGAGGGCATGAAAATTCCAACAGACGAAAGCCATTGGATTTATGTATCTTGAATGTTGCTTCATATTGTTGATTTCATCATATTTTCCTGGTTCACGAGAGTACGTAACTGGCTCTATTTCTATATCATAAAGCAATACCTGCCCTCCACCTCTTCCTCCTCCTCTTCCCAAGGAGAGTAGAAGATGAAGTGCCTTGCCTTCCTGAATTCTTTTCTTCTGATCTAGTTTATCAAACTATCAAGTACCAGTCAACCAACCAAGGAATGCAAAAGAATATATATGATTTTATCAATTTTGGCATCTAAATAGTTTGTTTTGCTAATTCGTTAGGGCACTGGTAAGACTTTTCTACGTTTGAGCAAATCAGATTAGACCCACATGGCTCATTTGAGTTGGAAAAAATTCTTTTCATGAACTGCAGTCTCATTCATAATCCATCCATTCCACGCTAGTTATGACGACTAACCAGATACACACAAAATTCCCCATCTTAAATACCAGTGTTATTAGTATAGACAAGTATATGATTTTTTAAATATAAACAAATAAAAGTCTTGCAAATCAACATTTTGGAAATGAAAGAAAAGAAAATTGAGGATCGTTTCGTTATTGCAACTTTTCGTGCATAGATAATCTAATTGAAAATTTTAAATATTTGCATGGGAGAAAAAAATTGAAAGTTGAGATTGGAAGTTACGCGAAGGCGGAGGATCCATAGCCATGCCATGAATCACGATGGTCCCATCTTTTCTCTTGCTCTGTGTTGCTTTGTTTTCCCCGTGTAGTACTTTTCCTCCTTACCAAATTACCCCCTTTATCTATCTTACAGAAGCACCACTATAGGCCTTCATCTGCTATGTAATTCCCATCACGCAAGTAAAATGGAAAAGGGGTAAAGGAGTTAATTTCTGTAAGAGTCAAGGATACATTCGGAAATGTAGTATAAAAGGACATTTCGGAATTGAAACCCATTCCAGATATAAGGCTCGTCGCTGCGGCCACCAACTATTTCTCTTTCTTTTCTTTTTTCTTTCATTGTCTCTCTCAAGATCTCTCTGTTTTTCTCTACTGCCATGGCTGCCTGTGTATCAATCTCAGGTATTCTCAACCGAACTTATTTTACTCTTTCTTTTGAAATTGAACTTTTAGGTGTGTCGATGTTTGGTCACCGAAAGTGCTGAGCTTCCGAAGATTTTGTATTTTTACTATTTTTTGGTTTAATTTACTTGCGTTTGTTTATTTGTACATTTATGTGATGTTTTTTTAGAGTTTTCTTTGCTCCTTTCTGTGCTCAATTCAAGAGATTTACGTGAACGATGTATAAATTTGATTGATAACTAAAGAAGAATCTTCCAGAATAAGAAGTGAGTATCAAATGCTTCTCTTTTGCTTATTACTGATGGGACAAATTTTCATGCTTTAAGTTTTTGTTTTGATATATATTATTGAATAAGGAATAACTGTTTGCTAATTGCTATTCGTTCCTTTAAGAGTGGTGTTTTTAATTGGTTGTAGGTGGATCTTATCTTAGAGCACCTGAGCTTACCTCTTCCAGGTCTAATTTGTTTGCAAAAACACCAAAACTGGCAGTTCAGAGGAACTCAAAAGCAGTGAGAACCAACCGCAGTTTTTCAGTTTGTGCACTCTACAAGTATGCATTCTTCACTTTTGTCATGTGAAAGGCATCTAAAGTCAAGAGCTTAGAAGCCCTAGGACTTTGATATGACCTATGTTAATGCTTGATGGTTTTTCTGTTTCTATTTTAGGTTCCCCATTTACCTCCTCATTGTAAAGTTCTGCTTTTTGCTTTCTTGTTGATACGATGCTTGAAAGGACAAAAACAATGAATAGCACCCAAGTTCCTTGACATCTGAGATATATATGTTCCTCTTCTCCTTTATTTTCTTATCTTATTTCCTTTCTATGAACTGTAATATTTCTTTTGGTTCCTTAGTGGACTAAAAGCTCATTGAGATTCTCAAACATGGGACTTAAGTTTTATCGAGACGTGCAATTATCTTGGTTATTGTGGAAATTATAATTAAAGTCTACCTTGGTATGCTTTTTTATTGTCCATGTATGTAAAGGCTGAATGTAGATTTTGCTACTTTGATTTTGGTTTCTATTTTATTTGGTTCTCAAGGTGCTTATTGTCATCCTGGATCATTGATACAGTTATGGTAGATTGTGGATTTGGCATTTTTCCATTTCATATTTCTGATGCGCCGTGATTATATAATCTGGCTATGGATTAATTGCATGCTCATATTTTGTCAGGTAGAAGATTTTAAAGATAGCTTTTGATTCCTTTGATGGGTTTAGTTGCCATCTGTTGTAATCGGGAAATTGCTCTCCAATGGAACCTATTTACTGCCCTTATTCACTGTATGCTTATGGGATATCATGAGTCTACATGAATGTTGTACATCACTTTGTTTGAAATAGCGATGATGGGGAATCCTCTTTTATATGATTGATGGATGTTTCAAATTTCTACATCCAAATATTTCTCTCTGGGAACTTTTCTGGCTTGCGACTTAAAGATTTCCTCCTCTTTAGCTCAGTCAGTGTTGTGGCAACCTGGAGTGTATCTTTTGGCCTATCTTGGTTCATATTTTTATTGTTGATTAGGCAAATTTTCCACAAATCAAGTATCTTATCACTTCACAAGCTTCTATAATTCTGTTACAAGTTTATTCAACTCTTGAAAATAAATAGGTTATATGCAGGCCTATCTTCAATATTCGGGTAATTGAAGAACTGCTGGAGGAATCTGGGTTTTATCTGATTTCGTTTTATTTCAGTTCTGGATTTCCTTTTCGGCAAATTCTTTTTCAGTTCAAGGACAGTTTCTGATGCTGGAATAATTTCTTAACGTAAAGGTTTTGTGAATACTTGATTTGAATTGGTATTAAGGGCAATTGTGTGTTTGGGAAGAGCTTAAATCACTTTTTCTTCAGTATTGCTTGAACACAACTTTCATTTGTTCCATGTTTGCATTATGTCCTATAATAATCTACATAGGTAAAGACAATATAGTTCTTGAATAGCCTTTGCCAGAAGAATTGTAATTAGGAGCTATGCTTCCTCATCTCGCGGAAACCTTATGCTTAGGCGCTCTGTTGACTTATCTTATTTGAACCAAGGCCGCTCTGCTTTCTATGGAAGTTTATATGATAATGCACTTTCTAAAAATAATGATGCATTTTCTAAAAATAACTAGGGTTCTTTCAAATGCAGTGATGGAAGCAGGGGTGGGGCTGGTGATTTTGTTGCTGGTTTTCTTTTAGGAGGTGCAATATGCGGAACCTTAGCATATGTTTTTGCTCCTCAGGTTTTTAATTTGTTACCTTAACTTTTAGTTATTCCTGTAAATGTCTAGATGCTCCACGGGAAAGTTGAAAGGCTAAAAGTCGACTTGATAATTGTATTACGTAAATAATGATGTGACATTTGACTGATTCATGCTTATGTCCCATTTAGTTGCATTGTTTTTTGATGGCCAGACGTGTCTTGTCGTGCTCTACTTGTGTATTTGTGACAAGGAACATAGTTTTATAAATAGAGTTGGTCATTCTTTCTGAACAAATACAATGCTATTGGACAATACTTTTTGCCTTTCTTTTAATATGTCTATTGACCAACCTAATGGTCATCTGTCCCCTGTCTCAGCCCGGGGGAACAGACGATCTATGTTTTGGTAAATGATGTGCAGAGCCCTTCATTAGCTAATCATTTAGAGTTTTGTTTTGTTGTGAACTGCTTTCTAAATATATCTGGATCTTTAGTAATCCCCTCACGTTTGTGAGCCATTATTAATGATTTATTATGCTCGAAGAGAAGTTAGTCATACAAGCATCATGCATTTTGCTGTTGTTGTGTGAACTGTGGAGTCGATTGAATTTTCCATTTTCTGTCATTTGTGTTTTGGAAATGGTTTATAGTTTTCTGTGCTTGTGTTTAACTAATAGGTTACTGCATTGGCTGATTCTCCCACTTTCTTCTCCTTTACACTTCCTCTCGCAGATTAGAAGATCCCTACTAAATGAAGATGAATATGGGTTTCGGAGGGCTAAGCGACCAATCTATTATGATGAAGGTTTGGAGGTAATAAGCTTTCTATTTCCTCTGGATTGATCCAGTTAGAATTCGCTTTACATAAATACAATCTGTAACTCTTTTCTTTACTTGGAAGCAGAAAACCAGGCAAACCTTGAATGCCAAAATCAGCCAACTGAATTCTGCTATTGACAATGTCTCTTCACGGTTGAGAGGTGGCAATAGCTCCCCTCCTGCTCCTATCGAGACTGATCCTGAGGTGGAAGCTACCATGTAAAGATTGTGTATGTTCATCATTTCATGCATGTAGTTGTGTTGGCCTATAATGGTTGGAGGTTGCTTTTTGATTTCAGTTCAGAATATAGTTAGGTTATTCAAACTTTGTGCTGCCAACTTCTTATAACCTCTCACAACTTTTCCCCATTTGAATCTTTTTTTGGGAGCTAGTCTGAAAATTTTAAGTACGAGAGCCCATGTGATTTCGCCGTGAGATGACACGGCACCATATTATTGATAATGAGCCTCATTCCATCATCTAGATTCCACAACCCTATGATGATTGCTTGTACATTCTGAAATGTGTTGGAATAATATAAACATCAGAAGAGTACTCAATTAGGTCAATTTGAGATGCACACCAAAGTTCTTTCCCCACCTAGTAACCTGGTAGATAGGGTTGGAACTAAATTTTCTTAAAGCTTAACTATTGGTAGGGATGACAGTTTGGCATATTTTGACTTGAACTAATTTGATTTAAAATTACTAGTCCGAATTTTAATGAAGTAGATTTTAGATTGGGAAGATTAATCTGATCTGGCTCAACTGGGGTTCAAAAGATTTTGAATTAAAATAATATTATTTGACCTGAACCCTGGCGAGTTGCTCGCATCAAATTCTAGTTGCGCCCGGAGCAAGATGCTCGTGCCAAAATTCTACTTGGTTAGCGTTGTCTCTTATGAGAGGCTTGCTCGTGCAAACACGCAAAGGTTGTAGAAGCCTGAAATGGAAAATGAAATTAAGTTCGAAATGTGTCATTTGGAAGGATGGGAGGGATTGCGTCATGGTTTCCATGTTTTAGAATTGCTAACTGGTAAGTTGAATGCATCTATTACCAACGTCTTTAGGATGATTTCATGAATAAATAATCAATCCACAGGATACTGTGTGATGCTGCCAAAACTAAACAATCTCTTCCTTATTTCATCTATTAAAACTTTGTATGGTTAAAGGTTATTGACC
>JANZXR010000001.1:9120890-9135047 GCA_027575705.1 Erythroxylum echinodendron
GTGTGATGCTGCCAAAACTAAACAATCTCTTCCTTATTTCATCTATTAAAACTTTGTATGGTTAAAGGTTATTGACCCGCAAAATTAGGGTTTAAATTATAAAAATTAATCCAAAAATTAAATTTTGATTGAAAATTAAGTTCATAAAATTTTTGGATCATGCTTAAATTATAAAAAAAAAATTTGAGGGATATTTTTCTTCCTTTTCTCATTGTCAACTCTTTCTCTTGCACCAATTCTGACTAAGTTATAGTTGCTTATAATCCTTTAGTTCTGTTCTCATTTTCCTCTCCATCTCTTCAAGTGAAGGCTTTCATTATTTCTCCCTATTCATTATAACTCTTTTTTCTTTTGTGCATTTTTCCTTTTCTAGTAATGGTCTCCTTTTTAATTTTTTCGCTCCTATTAAAGTTGTTTTTTTTATGAATTCTAGTATGAGTTCTTCTAGTACCAGAACACGTTCCATAGCAAAACAATCTTTATCCCCTCCTTTTTCCTCAACTGAAATGTTCTCTATCTTCATCAAGCAAACCACCAACCAATCTTATCTTTTCTCCCTTAAAAACTCGTACCTTGCAGCTCCCTTTATTGAGTTGTAGCACGAGTATCTTACCCCTTCAATGGGAACACTTTCTCAGGATCATAAACTGCAAAAGCAAGAACTACTTAGCGCATCCTTTCAAGTAAAAATTATGCTACATTCCACTTACACAATGTGAAGTAGGCAATATAATAGTTCCTCCCTTTGTAAAAACTCAAAAGCAAGAGCTTCACACTGGTTCAACTCTTTAGTTGGGTTCTTTTTAGACAAGAGGTCAGTATACCTTACAATATTCTATTATGCCATGAAAAGCTTAAAGGAGACATGTTTGGAGGAAATTTTGAACAACGAATAAGGCTTATTTATATTTAAAGTTCAAGTCAAAATAAGGAATGATTAGGGTGGTTTTGGAGTTAGGATATTAACACATTAACATCAAACTAATTTTCCTCCAAAAATAGAGACGGGCTTAGATGTAAGTCTAGATCAACTTTCATAATATTCCATTGGAATACTGGTCAACAATAGGATTGACCTATTCGGCTAGTTTTATTGGGAAGCCTTTATGCTTAGATGAAGCTACAATAGATGTAAAACATATAGGATATGCTAGAGTATGTGTGGAAGTGAAAATATTAATTCCATCCTTATCCTGAAACTTGATGGAAATGATAAGATGATAGAGGAAATGTTGATGATAAGCTATTAATGGAAACCAACTCTAAAAGGAAGAAAAATCAATACATAAAACCTTTTAAAGAGGAGATTATGAAGAGCTTACTAGAATTGGAACAGAGGAACATAAGGGAGTTGTTGAATTACAAATTCAACCACCTCTAACACTTATAGAAACTTGTAAAGGAAACTTTTTATGTTCAACCAAGGTTAGTAGGCATTACCTAAGAACTCGTAACTGATAGTAAAGATAAAAGTCATAGTAAGGAGCAAACAAGTGAGCATGCATGTAATAATATAAAGTCTGCCTTACTGGAATTACATTTCGAGGAAGAACTTTGAAACATCAACATTTGCTTAATTGGTCCCCTATAAAATGACACAATTCATTCAAAACTCAAAAAGGAAATCATTAAAGAAAGCAAAAGCAAAGGCCTTAACTAATAGGCCAAGCTTAAAATCATGTCTATCATTAAATGGAAATTAAGAGGACTTAATTTCCCTAAAAAGCAACAGATACTCCATGACTTTTAAACATTAGAATACCATTTATAATTGGTCTAGAAGAAAATAAGTTGAAATTAGATATTTGTAATAAAAGACTTCAATTTATGAAGCCAGGTTAGTCCATCATCTTCAACCATTTTCACTAATACAACAGCCACACCATATTCACTTATGATCCCACTCAAGTTAAAGTTTCTCAAGTTGTTTCTTTTGATTAGCATATGACACTCACTGTAATTTTACCTAATCTTAGAGAAATCTTTATCACAGTTGTTTATGCAACTAACTTGAAAATTTAAAGAATTACCCTTTAACACTTTGCTTTAAAAAGGGATTGGTAAGGTTGAGCCACAAATACTTATAAGGGACTTTAATAGCACCTATTCCTCTTAGAATTTGAAGGGCAGAGGCACAATATAAGTAGCTATAGTGAGGAGTTCAAGAAAAGCACTAGCACCCTTAGCTTTATAGACTTGAGCTTTGAAGGGATTTTTTGTGTGTGTTTAAGATTAATAATTAGTGCCAAATGGTTAATAGGAAAAAGTTAGATGAGTTTGTAACAATCCAGGCTTCGCACTGCAAATTCTTTAAGAGCAAGTCACATTCTCTAATTACCTTATATCAGACCACACTTTAATTGAATACACCATCTTCAAGAAGTAGTTTAGAGGAAAACTCTATTTAGATTTAACAACTACCTTATTAAAACCGAAGGATTTGAAGAAGCAATCAGGAGAGTTTTAGAGAAGAGCATTCAAGGCTTTGAATCTTTTAAATATGTCGGGATTCTAAAACTTATAAAGACAGAGCTAAAGGAATTAAACCATAAGAAAATCTACAAAATCAACATTAACATTTAGAACTCCAGGAAAGCCTTGGTTAAAGAAGTATCATTAGACCCTAGTAATAAGGTGAAAATGGCACTGAAGAAGCAAACAATTACTATGTGTAAGCTCTTAACAATTAACATTTACTGCTACAGTAAAAGTTTAGAATCTAATGGCTCGAGGAGGGAGATATGAATTCCAAGTACTTCTATAGTGTTTATCACTTACAAAAGAAACATTAACAGGATCAAAAATTGTTCATACCATAATGGTGGAATAATCTACGAGCAATAAGAAATCATATGCAAAGTGTATGATTATTTTTAAAAGTCCCTAGGAAAAATTCTAACTTTGCTCATTTGTGCAGGTTCTTAAATCTTTCACAACTCACTTAATCATAAGTAAGCAAGTTGATGCATTAAGTAAGCCTTATAACTATAAAGATGTACAAAAATTCTATTCTCCTTAAACCCTAATAAAGCTCTTAGTCTAGATGAATTTATTAGGTATTTCTTTCAGCAAACCTAGCACCTGATAAAGGAACTAATAACAAATTGTGTATTAGAATTCTTTACTAAAGGAAGAATACACAAGGAATTTACCAAAACCTTCCCTCACCTTGGTGCCTAAAATACAAATCCTACTTCTATAGGTGACTACATGCTAATATCTTTTTACAAATTGATCTATAAAGTCATTTCCAAACTAAAAGCTAATAAATTGAAGGAGGTTTATACACTATCATTAATCCAAGTTAAAGAGCTTTCATTAAAGGAAGGAATGTTGGAGATAATATACTCTTACATACTCTTACCTCAAGAAATCTTCAAAAATTACCATAACAAAAAGGGGCCAATGTGTTGTGCTATCAAGGTTAACTTCTAAAAAAAATCTTTTGACTCAATAAACTGGGACTTCATTCATCATGCTTAGAGGCTTTTTGTGTTTCCACAACAGTTTAAGAAATGGATTGGGAATGTATAGAAACAACATCCTACCTCATCCTCATTAATGGGGAGCCAACAAAAACTATTTAAGGTGTTAGGGGTCCAGGACTAGAGATATAAATTTTTCATATTTATTCACTCTTTTCATTAAGGTCTTGAAAAAGTTTATAAATCACAACAAGGAAAAAGATACGAGGTTCCCTTTTCATCATAAGTGCTTATGATTTATTGATTCTCTATGAAACTGATACCAATTCCATGATGGCTCTTTTTAACTCTTCCCATGTTTTTAACAATCTACCAGGGCTAACTCAAAATTCTTATAGCCATAAAGATATTAACATTTGTGGACTGTAAACCTCTGTTTGGGGCTATCTATAAAAGGATTAGTGGTTCGAATAATAAGTAGTTGTCATTTACTGGTAGACTTCAGCTTATTATCTCCATCTTAAGCAATATGCATGTATAGTGGACTCCTTGTTTCATGCTTCCAAAGAACCTCATTAAGGAAATTAAGAAGCAATTGTAGAATTTCTTGTGGTCAGGAACAACTCAAAAATATTTAGGAGCCAAAGTCATATCGAAAGAAGTATATGTACCAAAGGAAGAGGGAGGATTAGGAATATATTCAATCATAATCATAAACAAGGTTCTATTGGTAAAGAAGATTTTAGAGAATGTTCATAAATATATAAGTGCTTTGGGTTAAATAGACCCCTATGCATTTCCTAAAAGGGGTAAGTTTTTAAAAGAAAAAGGTAAAAACTAATTCCTCATAGATAATGTTGCAACTTCTTAACTTAAGAACCAACTTATGCAGAGTGATGAAGGCCAAGATAGGAAATAGAGAACTAAGTTCATTTTGATATTATAATTGGAATGAATTCGACCATCTCCTTTTAGTCTTAGAATTGAAATCATTAAAGACAAGATTCAGACCTGGTTGAAAAAACTATACATAAGTAGGAATAATCTTGTATCTTAAGAGGGCTATCAATGGTTGTGGATAACATTCCAAACTATAGACCAAACTCAAATATAGGAGATAGGTTCACCTGGCTTCTATATTCCTCTAATTCCTTCACAAACAAATCTCAGCATACTGTTTCCATAGATCTATTACAAAGAATTTCCTAGTTTAGATTAGTCTATTTTGAGCCAAGGCTTCCAAACGCCTCTTTCATTGTCTAGTTAGCAATAAAAAATAAGCTAAAAAAAAGACAAAGTGGAAAGTATATTTAACAATCTCAACCTAGTATGTAGCCTTTATGATTTGGAGTAGGAAAGTGTTAAACACTTGTTCTTTAAATGCTAATTCACAAACACAATTTTGGGAAAAATTTAATAATTATACAACAACTAGTGTTAATAACATGATTGTGAGTAGATTGTACAATAGGCTTTCAAACCATGTAGGCTTATCAGAGGTGACTATAAGATCTTTAAACTTGTTTTTGGATGTACAATATATGTGATTTAGAAGGAGAGAAATAAAAGAATTTTTAAGAATAAGAAGATTGAGAAACAAGTCTAATCAACAATCACCATCATATAGATCAGAGACATCATAATATGAAAAGCCCCAAATATTAATCTCAACCTAGAAATGGCATTGAGATAGAATGTTCCTCATTACTCATCACATGCAAAAGCTAATTACTTCTATATAATATAGGAATCAACGAGCATTTACCAATTTGTTCTCATCTTAAGTAAATCAGTGAGATTTTTTATTAAAGAGCGTTCCCTAAATCCTTAAGAGATTTTTTGAAGAGATTATTATCAAGATGCTATAATTGATGACTAGGTTCAATTAAGGAAGCTAAAAATATAAACAACTAAAGGAAGAGTTGAGTGACCCTATACCACAACAACAAAAACAAGAACAATAACAAGGACGACACATAGTAGCAATCCCATTGATACGTGAGCTTTGGGGAGGTCTAGTAGTACACAACCTTACTCTTAACTGATAAAGAGACTGTTTTTAAATAATCCATATGAAAAGAATGAGTGACCCTATACAAATAACAAGAAAATGTAGTTAATATACTAGTTTCCTGAGTTAGTTGTTTTGACCTTACGCTTACTACATTAGTATTCAAGAAGTTTCTTATTATCTTGAACTAGTGTGGTTACACGGCTAATAGTTCACTTATTGCTTAAATAGTTTCTAGTTTACCTCCTTTAAGTGTTTTAGATAAATCCTTCTTGTGGGGACTTTTTCTCGGGTAGGCCTATGTACCTTTTCTTGAAAAATTTCATCAATTAAAATTTTTTCAATTAAAAAATCATAAAAAATTAAGAAAAAACACAGTCTAAACATGTATGTATTTGTGTGTGTGTGTATATATCATAAATTTAAGTTAACTTACATAATAATTGAGAAAAATAATATTAGGTAAGCTTTTATATTTTTTAATTATTTAATTTATCTTAAAAGTTTATTAAAATAAAAAATAATTCTTCTTCCAATGATGAGGATATTGAAGAACTTTAATTTAGTTAATTTTTAAATAAGTATTTCATCGATTAAGGCTCATTATAATTATATATTCTTATAGTTATTTACTTAATTTATTTTTTAAATTTTTTAATGAATTATATTTTAAAAACAAATTCATTATCATTTTTATTTTACAAATAATTAAATATTTTTATTTAAATTTAATATGATTAAATCAATTAGTATGCCACAAATATATTTTATATAATTATTAAAAAATTTATAAGTTATAGACTTATAGTTTAAGTTCAACTTTTAAATTTTTATATTGAGTTGGATTGAATTTGAAAATTAAATCCATTTTATAGAAGAGGTTTGGATATGAATATAACAATTCTAAATCTTTTTAGTTTGAACTTGATCTAGTCCAGCCCTTATACATATCTAATCGTAATTCATGCCTTGAAGAAAGTTATGCATTCAACAAATCCTAATTCTTATAATTATATGAAGCAATTTGTCAAAGTCCAAATGATTTCATTACAATTAAAAATAAATAATTTTTTAAAATGACGTTTTTTATATCCAAACTTTTGTATAATTAATTCGAAATTTAATATTTTTTTCGTAAAAATTATAATTATAATTTCTCATCATATTCTAAAAAATGGAACAGATTATTTTTTCGGAAAAAGAAGTATTAAACAACTATAAACTTATCCTAATTTCAAATATTAAAGATTTAAAGCTGTGACTTTTTAAAAGTGAAATTGAAATTCTAATTCAACTAAACCAGTTGATGATAGAGTAACTTACTTTTCACATTTTTGTGCATCTTTCTCCTAAAATTTAATTAATTTCTTCTTATTATTTTGTATCTTGTAAGACTACAGAATTAATAATCTTTTTTTTGCATACGAATTCACATGCGTGCTACCAAACTACCATTACTCGAGAGCAGATCTGCTGTACCAAAAATTGCAATTCTCCCTGTTCCTGAAGGATCCCATCCATCTATCAAATGAAGGTTTCATTTAATAAATGGATGGGATCTTTCAGGAACAGAGAGAACTGTGATTTTCGGTACAGCAGATCTGGTGCCTCGGATCCCGAGATAAATAAACGAACAGAGTTCCCTTCAAGGTTTAATGATAGCATGGCTCCATCAAAACCCTTTCCACACAAGCTTCAACCACAACTCTTACCCTTTATTATAAAATCAGCTGGGACTTGGTTAACGGGTATGGAAATGAAAGTACAAGTAAGGAATAAAAACCACACATTTAGTAAGAAATTGTGATTGAATAATTAATAATTTTATTCCTACTTTTTGGGTATTGGTCCATACCCTTCTTAATCGAAAAGAATGGAAATCATTACTTGATAAATTTATAGTTTGAGAAATTAAATAATTAACCTCTTCTCAAACCTATTAAGTAAAATATAATTAATTAATTATAATATAATTAACTATAATTCATTAATTAAAATATTGCAATTAATTAATTAAACTAATATAATTAATTGTAATTAATTAAATTAATTACAATTATTTAATTACAATATAATTAACTAAAATATTATTATTATTATTTATTAATTACATTATAATTAATTAAAATATAAGTAGTTAATTAAAATATAATTATTCATTAATTAAAATATTGTAATTAATTAAAATATAATTAAATAATTAAAAATAAATTTTTATTTCTTAATATATTTTACAAACCAACCACTATCAATAGTAATGGTAATCATTCTTTCCTTTTAACCGACCATCAGAATTATAATGATAATATCCATTCTCATTCTTCACTATATTCATTCCTATTCCTATTACTATTTTCCCACGCGAACCAACCGCCCCCTAAAATTTATAGTAGCAATGAGTAGGGATCATATCCACAAGAAATATGCATGCAGCTTTTGTAATGAAATGAATTGATGTTTAGAAAATAAAGGGGGGTTTTCTTTGGATGCAACTAAGAAAATAAAGTAAAATTGAATCAGTTAAAGTAAATCAAATCAAACTGTTGAAGATTGATAAAACTGATAAATGCGTTGAGAATCCAATTTTTGGTTCAATCTTAGTTTACACATAAATAAAATACTTTATTGTCTTTTTATTTTCACACCTTTCTTATAAACTATTAATCGTAGATTAACAATAAGCTTTTTTAACCTCAGTTTCCCCTTATATCTTGTTTAATAAAAATAAGCTCTTTAATTAAACCAAGCTTTCAAACAAACTAGAATAAACTCTCTAGATTTAATAGGACAGTTGCATTAAGCACTAAGAAAACAGATTAATCTAGGCAACAATCACACAAGCTCAGATTATTTAACTTATGTTATGTTTTCCCTAATGATTCAACACCATTAGTTTACCACAAATGAATTGAAAATACAACTATTACGTATTGTATTCCATATTCTGGCAATAATTTCATGTATACACATCAATTGTGAACGAGAATATTAATCGTTCATACATAAATACCCAAAACATTAACCTAAGAATAACAAAAACCATCTCTAAATAGAGAGAGTCAATAATACAAAATGAAGAAATGTTCAAATGTGATCTTTGACTTCGATTTCCCTTATAAACCAAAAGGAAGAAGGCTAGCCCTCCATAAATCTCAAAGAAGTGAGTGATTTCCCTTTTTTCGTATTCCAAAAATGATTCATGCCTTCTTTGTCCGTTCAAATGTATATTCATAGCAGAAATTAGGTTGTGCATCTAACTATGCATCACATTAACGTCACCTCCAAATTTATACACGGTCGTGTAGTTGTTCCATCTTCATTCTAATCCATCTCCTTCTTGTTTTACAAAGACAAATAAGTTTGAACATTAAGAGGATGACTCAAAGAATGTATCTTTAACTCATTTTAGCTCTTATACTTCCAAATTGTACCTAAAGTCAAATGTGAACTAAAATGAATATCTTAAGGATTTCATAATATTAATCGCTAAGTATTAAGAAGTAAATATATAAACAATTAAGCATACATCAAGTTCTCCAACAATTAGCTTTTGGCCATCCTCCAGAAAAATAACAAAATCAAAGTCACAAACCAAAACGCTTCCACATTTTCCATATTTCCTAAGAATAGATAGATATGAGAAAAAAGGAATAACTTTCAAAACCATGTTAAGAACTAAACATTAAATGCCTCTACTTATGATCGATCAACAATTATTCCCTTCATAAACTGAGCAATCTAAGGGTAGACTTTAACAAAATATGTGTAAGAATAAGATAAATCTATAGGTAAGAATAAGATAAATCTATAGGTACACTCAAACATCATTAATAATCAAGACATTTCATGACTTGTGTATCATTTCATTTCTCCTCTACTAAGATTCAAATGTGTAATCATAATTCAAAGAAAATTTTAAGGTTGTAATATGGGCAAAGGTTAAGGTGAGATGCAGTTAGGTAATGTAGAACAAAAGTTGTTAAAGTTAGTGAAGCAAGAAAAACAGTCAATGTAACATCAAGCGTTAACAAAAACTAATATTCACTCAAAACTAGGCACCATCAGCTATGATAGATACAAAAACTAGGTTTCACAACTCAAATTTAAGCATTCATACCATAAACCATATGAAGCATAAGGAATTAGAAAGAATCACTCATAAAAATTAATGATAAGCAAAATACTGTAACTATAAAGAGTGACCCTTCAAAACATCATCTCCCTCATTTACATCACAATCAAATCACCCTTTCCATAAAACTTTTGGAGGAAAGACTAATCATGAATAACTTTGAAAAATAAATAACTTTCTTCCCTGTAATTTTATTTAAATACATTTTCTATTCTTTTTTCTTTTCTTTTTATAAAAATTGAAAGAAGTTATACCAACATTGGAATTCTTTGATAAGACATAAAATCACATTCCATAAATTATAACCAACCTGCATATATGCACACCCCTACATTTATGCATCCACAAACATCAATAATCACCAATGCTCCACTAGGTTTAAGGATTGGGTAGGACTTTTAGTTAGGTGAAAAGCATGTAATGTGGTTAGCATAAAAAGAAAGGTTAATCAAGCTTAAGGGTGCTTGTCAAAAGGAAAAATAATATTAATAGGTAGGCTATTTAGCTAATGTAACTTATGAAACAAAGAATGCCTATATTATTTTCATGTTAATGCATGCAATAAAAATGTGGTCTCAAATACAAAATCAAAGTAAAGTCGGGATGGACATGTTATGAAGGTCATATCTAAACAAAAATAATGAGATTGATATAGATGTGTTAGTCTATAATGGCTCAAAATCTCACTGACTTGTGTCTCCCCTCTAGTTACTACTTTTCTAAGGATGATGCGTATTTCCAATCACAAAAGTAAAAGAACATGCTCAAGTTGCCATGAATTTTTCTAGTTAGTTAACTCTCTAATTATGACCGTATAGTCCTAAAAGTAAAATAAAAAGAGAAAATGTTTGTTTATTTGTTTGATTTTTAAAAAGCTTAAGAAAAAACATAATTAACAACATATAAGGAAAACACATAAAACATGTATAAAAACTAAGATCCTCACCATCACACTTAAAACTGACATTGTTCCTAATGTAACATCAAATATAAGAAATGAAACATTTTAGCAAAAACAACAAATGTGAGAATGTAAATGAAAAGGAACAAAATTCCCTCGGGTTACCTCCCAAGCAATGCCTTTGTTTCATATGGTTGGCTCGATTCATGTATTCCTCCTCATGGAACCAAAATTTGATAAAAGGTTAATAATTTAAGCATTCTTAAGAGAGTTCATCACCTAGACTCTACTATTTGATATATAATTTTCTTCTTATTATACTTGTCCTAAGTTTATAATTGTTTAATATTAATAATTTTTAATTTGTTAACTTTTGTTTTAATTAAAAACCAAAATTCCAATTCTTAGGCTAGATAAAAGAAAAAGACTAATTATTAGTATTTACCTTGTTCGTAGGATCAGCCTGTACTTGCTTGTGCTAGTTACACATACACTGTGCACTTGTAGTAAAATTAATATTGACCTTAACCTTAGGTCAGTTAAGTTTTTGATGCTGTTGTCGGGGACAATAGTATTAGGAACACCTATATTTTATTATTTTAGTCATTGTTGTTTTATTTTATTTTATTTTGTTTTAAAATTATTTTATTTGATTAATTTGTTTAGTTTTCTTTCTTTTTGTAGATCTCGACTCTTAGCTAGCTCATGAACTGGAATACTTCTAAGAGCTTAATTGATGTAGATCTAGAGATCAAAAGAACAATCCACAAAGATCTTCGTAGGATGCAACTATATTAGATCATCAAATAGAAGACTTGGAAGGTCAAATGGATATTGGAGAATCTCAAAACATAATTAATCAAACAAGGACCATGTTTGACTATGTTAGACTAGATTTGACTGGAGCAGAGTTAGCATCGTGAGACCGGCTATAAGTGCCAATAATTTTGAGATCAAGTTCAACATTACATAGATGTTGAGCAAGTTTTAATCTTATAAACCCCTCAATATTCTGCAAGTGCACGGGTCGTAATAGTAGTATCTAAGGTGTCGATCCTATGAGGAATTATTGAACTAATCGAATCCTAACTTATCTAAGGCCTAAAATTGTAATTCAAACGAAAATAAAAATGAGCAAAAAGTTCAACAATTGAATATGTATAGATTGAAAACTGAAATTCTAAATTAATGCAAGGAAATCGAAATTAAGCACAGCCAATTGAAAATAAAAAATCAAACAAGTGACATTGACCAATTATGAGAAAAGGAGGATTTATTTTATCATCTAATGCTAACTTGATTACTTTTGAGTTAATTCGGTATTGATCCTAAAATTTTGAAGGGTAGATTATTCTCTCTCAAGTTCTAATCTTCAAACAAACACATCCAATTAGATCTTAAGTACTGTAATAGTCAATCGGGTCCTTACACGAGATCTCTCTTCTTACAAATTACTGATTTGATTGTTTGTATAATTTATTAGATTGTTTAACTTTCATTCCCAACCTAATCATTTTGCTATTGGTTCACTCTCTCGATTGATTACCAAAGCATACAAAGATGACAAACATTCACAATACCTAACATATTAACATCAAAAGCAATCAAATTAAAATTGATTCAAGAACCAATCTTTAAAAGAGTTTAGAACATCCTTAAACCCAAATTCATCATCATCACATCCATCTTATACATCAAATAAAAGAAATAACAAGATGGAAGGAGAAAGATAACTTGGAGTGAACTGCGAGTTGTAGCAGTAGCAACCCCCTCTTCTTCTCTCCTCATCTTTCTTCTTCTCTCCTCATCCTAAGCTTCTTTCTTCAAATGGCAAATGGAGGCTCTTCTTTAGGGTTTCTTTCTTTTGCATTTTTCCAATTAAGGTAAAAATTAGGATTTAACTGGGCTCAAATGTCCAAAATAACTCTCAAAAAGTTTAGTTCAGAAGCAATTCTCATGTATGTTATTATGTCTATCACGATCGTGGCCAATGAGTCACGATTATGACACTTAAAATTAGGCTTTTGTTACGGTCGTGGCCAATGAGTCATGATCATGACCCGTGCTGGTTAGCTTCTATCATGATCATGACAAATGAGTTACGATCGTGGCATTGACTCCTACTCCATGACTCGTGCTGGTTAGCTTATATCACGATTAATTGTGATATAAGCTAACCAGCATGAGTCATGGAGTAGGCGTCAATGTTATGATTGTGCCTTCGAGCTGTCTCCAAAACTTCTTTGATCTTCTTTACTTGACTAACAAACTCATCAATAGACCTCAAACACACAAAATTAAAGTCCGATAATACGCTCTAAACCATATAACATTCAAAAACATAAACATGTAATCAAATATATATGCACAAATCATCTAATTAATAACTAAAAACATACTAAATTATTCACTAAAACATAATGCAAACTACAACTATCAGTAGATGGTATGGTAGTTAGTTCAATTTGATGGATTTAGAGACAAAGACCCAAACACAGATATCTCTAATTTTCTGAATATTTGCGATACTTTAAAAATCAACAAAGCTTGCTATTAGATTGTGGTTATTCTCATTTTCTTTAAGGGGGAAAGCTAAAAAATAGTTAAACTCGATGCCACAATCATCATTGACAAATTGGGACAAGTGACAAAGAACTTTATGTTGAAGTATTTTCCACCAACTAAGACTGCAAAATTGAGGAATGAAATCTCCTCTTACTCCTAAGCAGAAGTTGAATCCTTATATGATATATGAGAGAGGTCTAAAGAGAATATGAGAAGATGCCAACACCATAGTCTATTGCTTTGGATGCAAATCTAAACTTTTAACAATGTCTTGAATCAAAGTATCAGGCAGTCTATAGATACAACAACTAGGGGCACTCTTAACAATAATACACTAGAGATAGGCCAAGACATGATAAAAGGCATGGATATGAACAATTACCTGTGGTGTTTATCTAGATCACAAATTATAAGCTAGTGGGAGTATATGAAGTGGACATAGTGACATAGTTAATAGGCCACGTGGAACCCTTGAGTAGAAAGATCGATAGACTTATGATGGCTCCACAAGGTCAAGTTATACACTGTGAAGTGTGCCAGTTGGATCATCAAAGTCAAGATTATGAAGTAGTATAACCCAAGCATGTGGACTAATATTCCTAAATCCTAAAATAATCCATATAGCAACAAGTACAATCCAGGATGGAGGAATCGCCATAATTTTTCTTGGAAAATTAGGGCTAAACGAGAAATAACGCTCCAACCTAATTCTAGTAGCAAGAACCTCAGCCCAAAAAGCTTAGTTTGGAAGAGATGTTGTTGAAAATTGCTTAAGATTCTAATGAGAAACATCATTGAATGAAGGCTTCCCTACGCAACGTGGAGATTCAAATCGATCAAATGGCAAAGACAGTAGCTGAAAGACTAAAGAGGAGTTTGCCTAGTACAACAAAAATGAATCCTAAGAAACACATAATGGCAATCACTTAGATCAGTGAGAAAAAGCTCCAAGAAGAGAAGAAGGTGATTACTGAGAGTCACTCAAAAGCTGGAGGTGAATATCACCTGCAAAAAGTAAAGGAACGTTGTCCTGTCATCCTATATCCTGCTAAAGTGAATAAAGATTGGATGGATGCAGAGTTGGGTAAATTTCTTGATCTTTTGAAACAAATTCAAGATGACT
>JANZXR010000001.1:9156173-9177153 GCA_027575705.1 Erythroxylum echinodendron
TACCAAGTGAAAGAGTCTCATTTTTGGTTCATCTTCTTCTAAGAAAATCTCCTCCAAATATTTCTTCTCCTTTCCCAGCAAAGGATTTTGTTAACCTAGTTGTCTTTAAAGAACAAGAGGTAAATCAAATTGGTTGAGGATACAACAATAAGGAGAATATAGATTGCTAAAGGAAAAGATTCAAAAGCAAAGGATTTGGATACAAGAAGATGGAGAGGATAGCCCGGCGAGGATTTAAAGCTATAGCAAAGGAGTCGGTAATACCCTTCATCTTGTTTATATTTTTTTATTGTCCTTATACCATATCATGTATGGATTGGCATGATGATTTGAATTTGTTGCTTCCTCTGGGAAAATGATTTCTTAAAAGTTTTGAAATCTACCATTTCTCCAAATATTGCATGCTTTCTTTTTTCGATTTAATAAACTTAAGGAGCTTTTGATACCCCCATCAGTGATTCAACTGCCAAATTGGAACCTCCCCTTGGGGATCATATATGATGTAAGCAATTATATAATGGGGAAATTTTAAAACGAAGGGTGGGAACAGTTTTACATGTCATCTATTATGCTTCTAAGATTCTAAAACTAGTCCAATTAAATTATTTAACTAATAAAAACGAACTCTTACTTGTGGTTTTTTCCTTTGAAAAATTTTGATAATATTTGAATGATTCTAAAATGATTGTTTATTCTAACCATATAGCTTTACAATACTTGCTCAAAAAAAGCAAAGCTGAGGCTAATTAGATCGATTCTTCTCCTTTAATAATTTGACTTGGAGATCAGAGATAAGAATGGGGTAGAAAACATGGTGCCAGACCGTCTCAGCCTTTGATAAATGAAGCAGATGATATCCCTATGTGAGAAACTTTTTCAGATGAGCAATTATTTTTTGCGGATGCTACACCATTATGGTATGCATACGTTGTCAATTTTCAGCTACTAACGAATTACTTGTTGGTTTCTTAAAGGCTAAGAGGGATAACCTATGAAGTGAAGCAAAGTATTATATTTAGGATGACCCATATTTTTGGAGGCACTATATAGATCAAGTTATCAGAAGGAGTGTACTAAAAAATGAAACGTCATCAATCTTATCTTTTTGCCACTCTTATGTGTACAGAGGACACTTTGGAGTGAAAAGAACAACTCGTAAACTTCTAGAGAGTAGCTTCTGCTGGCCAGCATTATTCAAAGATGTATATATCTTCTGCAAATCTTATGATAGATGCCAACGATCAAGTAAACTGTCTCGTAAGGAACAATTGCCACAAACTTATTTACTTTTTTGTGATACTTTTTATGTTTGGGGCATTGACTTTATGGTACCTTTACCCTCTTCTTTTAGCTTTACTTATATGTTGCTTACAGTAGATTATGTTTCTAAATGGGTGGAAATCAAAGCCATAAGAAATAATGAAGCGAAGGTCATTGCAGATTTTTTTAAGGCTAACATTCTTTCTAGGTTCGAGATACTGAAAGTAATGGTTAGCGATAGAGGAACCCAATCTTGCAGCAAGATGATGGAAGCAACGTTTAGAAAATATCACATCATATATAAAGTTTCCACTGCTTACCATTCCCAAACTAACAAGCAAGCTGAAGCCTCAATTCGAGAAATCAAATTAATCCTAGAAACAATCGTGTAGCCCAATAGGATGGATTGTAGCGTAAGATTAGAAGACATATTATGGACCTACAGGATGGCTTATGAAACACCAATTAGGATGTCTCTATATAGGCTGGTGTTTAAGAAGCCATGTCATCTTCTGGTGGAACTACAACGCAAGGCATATTGGGCAATAAAAAGATCCAATATGAATTTGGATGATGCGGGAGTGCATAGGAAGTTGCAACTTTAAGAGTTGGAAGAAGATGAGGAATAACTCCTATCAGAACACAGCAGTATGTAAGAAGAAGACGAAGGCTTTTCATGATAAGATGATTTCATGGAAAAGCTTCTTAGTGGGCCATAAAGTGTTACTCTATCACTCAAAGCCCAAAATATTTCCAGGTAAGTTTCATTCCTGTTGGGTTAGTCCATTTGTTATCACTCATGTCTTTCCTTTTGGTGTAGTAGAAATATGAAGTCTCAAAATTGACAAGACATTCAAAGTAAAAGGTCATCACTTGAAGTCATATTATGAAGGCTTCTAAATGGAAGATTTGGAGGTGTTCATATTGGAGGATATGACTGGTGTCACTTGATCACATAACTGGAGGTCAACCCAATGATGATAAACAAAGGCATTGCTTGGGAGGTAACCCAAGGAAAGTTAATTTCTGTTATTTACATTTTTCATTTACTATTTTCATAGACTACTCCATTTCTTGCATTTGATTTCACATTGAGGACAATGTAAGTTTTAAGTGTGAGGGTAGGCTATACTAGTTTTTATGAATGTTTTTGAGCTTAATTGTAGCTCATGTGACGTTTTAGGAAGTTTTCAAAATCAAACAAAAAAATTCTTGTTTTATATTTCTTTTAAGATTATTTAATCATAATTAGAGTGTGAATTTACTACGAACATCCATGGCAACACTAGCATGTAGTTTTGCTTTTGTGATTGGTTAATGCACATTATTTTTAGAAGAGCGGTGACTAGTGGTAGACAAATACTAATGAGGTTTTGAGCCATATTAGGCTAACATATTTATATCAATCTTATTGTCTTTTGTTATGTGTGAACTTCATGACAAATACTTCCTTTGATTTGATTTTCTATTCAAGACCACAATTTTTGTCACATGAATTTTTATGAAAATGTTGAGGCTTTCTTTGTTGATTACAAGCTATATTAGCTAAATAACTTACCCAATTATATGAATTTTCCTTTGCTAACCCCCTTTAAGCTTTATTAGATTTTCTTTTGTATAAATCTCATTATATCCACCTAACCAAGTGCCCTACCTAAGCCTTAGCTACTGGAGCATTTGTTAATTCTTAATGAATATGATTGTACAAAAGCCTAAGTGTGGGGGTATGCATACATATGGGTTAGTTATATTTGTTAAAATTCCATGTTTTGAATCTTATGTTGATGTAGTTTTTATCACTTGTGTATTTCTGAAAAAAAGAAAAATAAAGAAAAGAAAAGAAGTGAGTTTGAATAAAAGTATCAAAGAGGAAATGCAATTGTTGTGTGATAGTTGTGCATTAGTCTATGTTTTTCTAAGTAATTGGCATGTGTTTCTTGTATAATTGTTGATTATTGTTGTAGTTTAAGATTCATTTTGTATGTTTTCATTTAGTTTGATTTCCATTGTTGTTCTTTTATGTTTGATGTTAATTTAAGATAAGAATTGATTATTTTTATATAGGAGTGAAGATAGAGCAACTTGGAGATTGAACTAGAGATCAAAGAGGAGAAGAAAAGAGGAGACTTTCTGCTACAAATTCCCATGATCGTGGGATCGTACCAATTCCTACGATCGTGGGAATTATAATCTGAGTCATTATGCAGGGCTTCATTAAACTTAGGGTCTCTGGACTGTTAAAAGAGAAAAAACCTTTATGATTAGGGGAGACGAAACCCTTTTGTAGAAAGAACCTCCTTGAGTGAAGAATACAAGTTTGAGCCTTGAGGAAAGTGAAAATTCAAGGATTATCATCAAGATTAGTGGATCAAAAATTCCAGATTTTGGCAAAGAAGAGAAGTTTTCTTTATTCAATTTTTGGTGATTTTCTTTCTTCTAATCTTTGTAAGATGATTTATTTATGTGTTGATGATATTATAGAGACCATGATTGGCTGATTTAGTTTTAAGGATTGCTTTTGAACTATTTTGTTAAAACTCCTATGTTATTGAATTGAATGAAGGTGTCTTTAATGATTGATCATTTTATTTCTATCTTGTTATATATCAAGAGAGTGAGTAAGGTTAATTGTGTAGGATTGTAAAACGAGAGTTGGCAACCTATAGACTTGCAATCATCATGTTAATTAATTAGTCAGAAGAGAGATCTGCTGCGAATTCAATTAATCACCTATAGGATAGTTTTAAAACTAGTTGAATTGGTAGAGTGATTGGGCAGGTTGAGAGATCGTTCAATCGATTCCTTAATACATTCAAAAA
This sequence comes from Erythroxylum echinodendron, assembly GCA_027575705.1. Classification (NCBI taxonomy): domain Eukaryota; kingdom Viridiplantae; phylum Streptophyta; class Magnoliopsida; order Malpighiales; family Erythroxylaceae; genus Erythroxylum; species Erythroxylum echinodendron. The sequence goes on from JANZXR010000001.1 coordinate 9,160,253, forward strand.
TCTTAGGTGAGACACAATTCGATTAACAAAATAGGAGGGAGACAAAATAGGGGAAAAATAATCTCTAGTCTTTAGATTCTTGAAATTCAATTTTCTACACTTTATTATTGTCTATTGCTTTTTATTAGTCATTCAATTTTAGTTTAATTTTTCATATTATTTCAATTACACAATTTCATTTCCTAAACAAAGTTTGATCTAAATTATGTGGTGTCTGGGCATCAATTCCTATGGGATCGATATCTACTTTCTAGCTACAAGTCATAACTAGTAAACTTGCAGTTTTTAGCATAAAACTAGGAATTGTTTACCAATCAACAAGTTTTTGGTGCCGTTGTCGGGGATTGATTATTTAACATCTTGATTAATTTAGATTACTTTGATTTAAGAATTGGTGATACTTTTCCTTGTGAATTTATAGGTTCCTGAACACAAGGAGCACACGAAAAGTGAAATAATTTAGTGATGAGGAATTTCCCAACATCAAGAGACACGAAAGAGAGTTAAGAAGGATAAAGCATCTAAATTTTTCACAACAAGATATGGCTAAAGAAGGTGAACAAAGAGGACTAGAAAGGACACTGATGTATTTCAAAAGGCTAGGATTTAGTCCTCAAGGAGTGGCGCAACTGGTGGTTTAAGCGAATAATTTGGAGATAAAGCTGGCCCTTCCTAACATTTTAGAGAATAGTGTGTAATTGTACAGGCTATCCAACGAGTATCCAAACAGACACATCGTAAATTTTTTGGAGATCTGCGACACTTTCCAACTTAGTAGAATGTCTGATGATGCGGTAAAGCTGAGTTTGTTTTAATTGATGTTGAAAGATCAGGATAAAGTGTGGTACATGATAGGTTTTCGTTAGGATATGTTTTTATAGGTAATTGGCATGTGTTTTCTTGCATAGTTGTTGTTTATTGTTTTAGTTTAGGATTCATTTTGTATGTTTTCCTTAGTTTGATTTTTAGTGTTATTCTAATGTGTTTGATGCTAATTGAGGGTAAGAATTGATTATTTTTTTGTAGGAAATAAGAGGGAGCAACTTAGAGGATGAACAGGAGATTAAAGAAGAGAAGACAAGAGGAGTTCATTTGTGACAAATTCCCACCTTCATGGGAATCAAGCAAATTCCCACAGCTATGGGAAATCACATTAGAAAATGAACAGTGTTTATGTCTATAATTCCCATGCTCATGGGAATCATGCAAAGTCCCACAGGCGTGGGAATTGAAATCCGAGGCAATCTGCGAGGCTTCATTGAACCTAGGATTTTTGGATTATAAAAATATTATTAAGTCTCCATTTTCAAAAAAGACGACACCCACATCTAGAAACACCATCCTTAAGTGGAGAACACACGTTCAGAGCATTGAGGAGGGATTGAAGACAAGAATCATCATCAAGATTGGGCAAAATAGTACATCAACACTAGAATTCTAGATTTTGGCAAAGAAGAGAAGGAGTCTTATATTCAACTATTACTCACTTTGATTTCTTCCTTTCTTTGTAAAAATGGTTTATTTGATTGTTGATGATGTTATGGAGACCATGTTAGGCTAATTTCATATTAGGGATTGATTTTGAACTATTTTTTCAAAACTCATATTTTATTGGGTTGAATGAAGTGCCTTTGATGATTGTTGTTCTTATTTGTCATCTTATAACAAATCGAGAGAGTGACTGAGATGAGATTTGTGTAGGATTGTACAACGAGAGTTGGCGACCTATAGACTAGCAATCGTTATGTCAATTGAATAATTAAAAGAGAGATCTCGATTAGTCAATTGATCACCCATAGGATAGTTTAATAAATAGTTGAATCAGTAGAGTCATTGGGTAGGTTGAGAAATCGTTCAATCTATTCCTATTAATTCGATTAGGGAAAAATAGTTACGCCTTGAGAGAGGGAAATTAGTACATTTGAAAATCTATGATGAGACACAATTCAATCAATAAAATAAGAGGGAGACAAATAAGGAAAAAGTAATCTCTAGCACTTAGATTCTTGAATTCAGATTTTCTACAATTGTGTTCTTGTTCATTGTTTATATTAGTCCCTTAATTTTAATTTAGTTTTCGAGATTTTTTTACATTTCATAATTTGGTTTGTTAAAAAAATTTGTGTTTAAATTAAGCGGTTTCTAAGCATTAATCCCTATGGGATTGATATCCGCTCATTTTACTACAGGTCACGACCCTTGTATTTGTAGTTTTTGAGTGTAAAACAAGTAGATAGGTTTTACCATCAACAAGTTTTTAACATCGTTGCCCGAGATTGATTGTTGATCATCATGTTTGATTAAGATTACTTTGATTTAAAAGTTTGTGATACTTTTCATTGTGTATTTGTAGGCGTATGAACACAAGGAATACACGAAGAATGAGAAAAGCTATAGAGGACAAATTTCCCGACATTAAGAAGCACGAAAGAGAAATAACAAGGGCAAAGTGTCTAAATTTCTCAAATCAAGATATGGCTGAAGGAGGAGAGTAAGGAGGATCGGAAAGGACATTCATGGATTTCATGAGACCAGGGTTTAGTCCTCAAGGAGTGGCGAGGCCGGTAGTTCGAGTGAATAATTTTTAGATTAAGCCAATGCTACTCAATATTCTTCAAAATAGTGTGCAATTCTATGAGCTATCCAATGAGAATCCAAATGCCCATATCGCAAATTTCTTGGAGATCTGTGACACATTTAGATTTCAACAGAATGTTTAACGATGCAATGAAATTATGAATATTTTCATTCACATTGAAGGATTAGGATAAAGCATGGTACAAACAAGTATTTTCACCTAAGCATTCCTCGCCAAACATTTTCCATTGATAAAGACAACTAGGATTATAAAAGGGATAACCAATTTCCAACAGAGTGGCAGAGAATCTCTCTACAAAGCTTGGGAGAGATTTAAAGAACTTTAGAGGAGTTTTCCACATCACAACTTCCCAAGGGAATTTGTACTTCAAACATTCTATAACGGAGTGAACCCTAGCATAAGGGGCACAATTGATGCAGCAACCGGAGGTTCACTGATGAGGAAGACAATGGAAGTAGCTCATGATTTATTGGAGGAGTTGGCAAGCAACAGCTACATGTGGTCAAGTGAGAGGAGTAGACAAGGGAAGAAAGAAAAAAAAGGTATGATACCTATTGACTTAAATACTGCCTTACAGGCTCAAATCAAGGCATTGACAAAGCAACTAAACAATTTGCAAGGATCATCCACCTCGGTAGTTAAGCAATGCAAGCACAATGTGAGTTGTGTAGGAAGAACAACCACAGCTTAGCAGAATGTTTTCTATTAGGAGCTAGCAGGACCGAATAGGTAAGTTATTTAGAACAGTTGTAGCGAGGTAATAACCCATATTTGAATACATATAATGCAGGTTAGAAAAACCACCCAAACTTTTCTTGGAGTAACAGTAATGTAGGTGGCCAAAAAAGAACACAAGAACTGCTAGGATTCCAGCAAGTTCAAAATTGGAGCATTGGAAATGAAAATGGATAAGATGATGGAGGTCTTAAGGTCCAAATTGGCAACACAAGAAGAGAATCATAAAAGGATGCATGCAATCCAGGAGGAAAATCAGAAGAGGTTGGAAGCAAAATTCCACTAGATTTTGAAGAATTATGCATCATCCATCCATAATCTAGAAGGTCAGGTAGGCCAACTAGCTAACACTTTATCTTCACGAAATTTAGGTAGTCTACCAAGCAACACTGAGGTGAATCTGGAGGAAAGAATCATGGCTATTACACGGATAGAGAAAGAAGAAAGCAAACATAGGAAGAAAGATGGAAATAAGCAAGAAGAACAAATAGCGCTGAAAGTCCTTCTAAGTGAACCAGTAAACAAACTAATTAAGGAACTTTAACTTGGACTTCCACATTAAATTTTTTCTCAGTAGAAGCCAACTTCAAGCGAAGTGGCTCGTAGTTCTAAGGAAGGGGAGTTAAGCGAGATGACAGATATAACAAATTAACTCTTGATAAGGAAAGAAGAGGTTATCAAGCACATATTAGTAAAAAGTCCGTCTATAGTACAGAAGAAAAAAGACCCAGGAGACTTTTTCATTCCATGTAATATAAATGGAGTTGAGATAGATCAAGCAGTTGCGGATTTAGGAGCAAGTATCAACATGATGCCGTACTTGTTCAGTTAGAAGTTAGGTCTAGAATAGCCAGAGCTGACTAAAACATTAGTGAAAATGGATGACAAGACAGTGCACTAACCGAAGGGGTCATTAAGAATATGTAGTGTTGACAAATTTGTTGTTCCTGTGAATTTTTATATATTGTATTAATGAAGACGAGGAAACCCTCATGGTTCTTGGGCAACTATTTATGGCTACAACTCAAGCAATTATTGATGTTGACGGTGGCAAATTAATATAGATAGTAGGGAAAGAGTAGTTAACATTCAAGTTATTGAAGAAAAACTATCGTCCTACATGATCCCTGATGGACATCAAGGAACTGGAACTCTAAGGGTATGGGAAAATATTGAGGACCCTAGAAATGCATTCAGGAAGAAATGAAGGTATAGGAGAAGGCGAAGAAAGGAAAACAATAATGATGGTGCAGCCTATAATAAGTTAGCCCCAGTAGAGAGCCTGAGATCAGTTTATGCACCGATTTCATTCCGGTTATTTCAACCGTCATGAGTAAGAAAGAGAGTCGAGCTACCGATAGTAACAAAAGTGCTATGAGGGAGGCAACTTATGGAAGTCAACGAACTTTGTTTGTTTTGGTTCAATTAATGTTTATTTGAATTCCTTAGTTATGATTGTGTTTGAATTGGATGTGATTGATGTTTGGATTTCAATTTTTTTATTTTCAAATTTCTTGTTGATGATAGTATCTTGATGTGTTTGTAGGTTTTGGGATCATGGAGGATGAAAATAAGCTAGGAAGAAGGTGAGGATCACCAATTCCCATATTTTTGGGAATTGTGATGATCCCCACGAACATGGGAAATCTCTCTAGAAAGTTTCTAGAGAGAAAATCCATGTTTGTGGGAATTCTGATAATTCCCATGGATGTGAAAAACCTCTCCAGAAAGTTTCTGGAGAGCAATCACAAGCTCATGAGAATTCTGGATATTCCTACAGACATGGGAATCCTCCCCATAGAGCTTCTTGAGAGGAATCCTACGCTCGTGGGAATTGAGTTAAAACTTTCCCCCTTTCTTTTCTCATTCTATTTTCAAAATTTCACTCCCTCTTTCTTTAGAACATGATTTTCTCTCCTCCCACTCTCTAAAACTCTTCACTTTCTGTCTAGATTCTTGGTATTCTCTTCATTGCTTTCCATTAATCTTACATTCCTTCATCCTTTTTATGCATCAATCATTCAAAAACACAAGGATTTAGGTGGGATTTTATTTTCTATCTTTGAAATACGAATTTCACTCTCTCTCTTTCATTTTTTACAGATTTTCTTCGAATGATGGCTCCACCAAGGATAAGGATGGTTAGGCAACTAGTAGACTAGCTTCGTCTTCAAGTTTCTGGAGAAGGGAAACCTAACTTAGCGGCCACCTATCGGGCCCCATTTCTGATTTATCCGGAGGAAGAAGGTGCATATTTTCATGGCTTTAATAGTAGAGCACTAACTACTCCCAGGTATTTTGATTTTGGTATGATAAAAAACATAGGAGTGAGATGTTGACTTCAACAATTAGTTGTGAACATAGGGTGGAATAGATTTTTTCAGTATGACATGCCCATTTCTGCCACTATATGTGTAGAGTTTTTTACAACAGTTAGGTATAACTCTTTGATGGATTTGTTTTGGTTTAGGCTAGGTGGCAATGTTTTTAAACTCGATTACTCTGTCATGTATGAACTGTTTCACTTGTCAAATACAAACATTTTAGATGATCATACTGATTTTGATGTAGATTCTTATTGGAACACTCTTACGGGTCAAACCCATTTTGATTCACGTAATGCACTGAACTCTCTGATTAAGAGTGCTGAACATTTACTATTACATAAATTTATAAGCCTAACTGCATTCATCAAAATGGAAATTAATAAATGCTCAGCTAAAGAGCTTTTCTTTTTATGGTGCATGGATAGAAAGATTAAAATCAACACTCCTTATAGGATTTTTTGATCATGATTAAGTATGACTACTAAAAAGAAAGCACCTTTTAGGATGGCCCATATTGCTTCTGCTTTAGGTGCAATTTATAATATTAATATGGAGAATTTGCATATTGCTCCCCACGATATGTTTGATATAGTTTATTTGAGATGTGCTAAAATTGTGGAAGTCTAATCTATAAAACTTCGCAATCCTTAAACGTGCATTGTAGTGAACAGCAGGAGGGGTGCCAGGGTAGACGTAGACCAACCCTCCATATCTAGAGAAGCTACTGAAATAGAGGAGGAAATGGTAGTAGAGGAATCGAGGGAACCAGCGGCGGCTAATTATTATCAATCGATTCTCAGCCAAATAGTCACAAATCAATAGTAGATGACCTCTCAGTTCTTTGGACTTGGCAGTCAAATGTGGCAGGTTCATAAAGAGCAACGTAGCTTAAAGGCATAATTCCTTAACTTTTATCAGAGGAACAATTTCGAAGCTCTTACCCCATCACTGTCACCGCCATCTTTGGAATAATCTTTTCTTAACCCTTGAACTTTTAAATTTTGCTGTTTCTTATATATCAATGCATTTTATTTCATGTGTATTTTGTTTCATATTAATTGTTTACATGTTATGTCTTTTGTTTAGTTCTAATTTCCTTAATTTTGATTTGAATTCAGTATCTTTTGTTTGATTTAATATCATTCATTTTTTTTAATTTCTTTTGTTTGGTTTGTTTTCATTTTTGTATGGTTTCATGTCATTCTCCTTTATTTGGTTGTTGACTTGTCACATCGAGGACAATGTGATCTTTAAGTGTGGGGAGGTGACATCAAAGCTTTTACTTGCATTTTTTCTTTTACATTCTGTTGAATAGGATGCATGTTTAGGCATATTGTATATGCTTTATGTTAGCAATGAAACCACATTTCAGTCACTCTGATAAATATTACCATGAAGTTCTGTCATATAGTTGGAATTAGATGTAATGCATGCTTGAACTCAAATTAGGCTACTTGAGTAGAAAGTGAAGCATATAGAGTGATGAAAAGTAGTTGGTTACATAAGCTTAGTCAAAAATTGACATTTGAACAATAAGGTAGTGTAGAGATGCATAATGAGTTTTCAATTGAGATAAAGTGGGGATTGACCCATATGACTTCATCTATATTCATTTCATTTCTTTATTAGTGTACTTCTATAGGATACTACCTTCAGAACTTGCTTTGAATCAGTTTGAGTCTACTGAATGCATGCTTAATAGAGATGATCTAGGCCCTTTTTGTATTAATCATTGGCTTAAATAACCTACCCGTTAATTATCCCTTGCTACCCCCATTTAGCCTTAACCTTTTGTTCGTGAAACACCCTGATTATATGCAATTTTTATCGAGATAAATTGAGTACAATTCTGCCTGTGGACTATATTGTATATGTTGCTAGTTTTGAGTCATAGTTCTTTCATGTATGAAGAAAAAAATATGAAAAATTAAAAATTAAAAAAGGAGAAAAGAAAAAGGAAGAACAAGTGAATAGCATCAATTAGTGCAGAATATTAGTTATATCTGTATGTCGCATAGTTATATTTAGTTATCCCATTTTATCCGTTTTTTACTTTACTTATTCTTGTGCTTAACCCTCTTTTCCCTCTTTTGACCCACCTTAACACTTACCACATTACAAACTTAAACAATTCCTTTTGATCTATTTATGCATGCAATCATTGTAGAGGAGAATTGGTGTATTAGTAAGCCTATGGTAGTGTAGTTTCCTATAGGAAGTTTGAGCAAAACAATAACCCTTAAACACTTGAGCGAAATGAGTGAAAACTGTGAGGAAGATTCATTTATGCATCTTTACTTATCTTTGAGTGATTGTGTGAATTATGAGTTTTCTTATATACACCAATGAAAAAGTAGTCATGATATGTGCATTAACTTGATATTTGAGTTGGCTTGTATTTGAGGGAGTGTATCTTTTGATCTATGCTAAAATGAAGTGGTAGAATGGATTGGTTATATTTATTTTGCTTGAGGACAAGCAAAGAATCGAGTGTAGGGATGTTGATAGGTGTGCATTAGGATATGTTTTTATAGGTAATTGACATGTGTTTTCTTGCATAATTGTTGTTTATTGCTGTAGTTTATGATTCATTTTACATGGTTTCATTAAGTTTGATTTTCAGTGTTATTCTTATGTGTTTGATGCTAATTGAGGGTAAGAATTGATTATTTTTGTATAGGAAATAAGAGGGAGCAACTTGGAGGATGAACAAGAGATTAAAAAAGAGAAGATAAGAAGAGTTCATCTGGGACAAGTTCCCATATTCGTGGGAATCAAGCAAATTCCCACTTACATAGGAAATCACAACAGAAAATGAAGAGTGATTTTGCCTATAATTCCCATGCTTATGAGAATTGCAATTCGAGGCAATTTGCAAGGCTTCATTAAACATGGGGTTTTTGGAGTATAAAAACATCATTAAGCCTCCATCTTCAAAAGAGAGGACATCCACCTGTAGAAACACCATCCTTGAATGGAGAATACATGTTCGAAGCATTGAGGTGGGATTGAAGACAAGGATCATCATCAAGATTGGGCAAAATAGCACATCAACACCAAAATCCCAGATTTTGGCAAAGAAGAGAAGGAGTCTTATATTCAATTTTCTGTCACTTTGATTTCTTCCTTTCTTTGTAAAAATAGTTTATTTGATTGTTGATGATGTTATGGAGACTTTGTTAGGCTAATTTCATATTAGGGATTCCTTTTGAATTATTTTTCAAAACTCATATTTTATTGGATTAAATGAAGTGTCTTTGCTGATTGTTGTTCTTATTTGTCATCTTGCAACAAATCGAGAGAGTGAGTGAGATAAGATTCATGTAGAATTGTACAACGAGAGTTGGTGACCTATAAACTAGCAATCATTATGTCAATTGAATAATTAGAAGGGAGATCTCAATTAGTCAATTGATCACCTATAGGATAACTTAATAACTAGTTGAATCGGTAGAGTCATTGGTTGGTTGAGAGATTGTTCAATCAATTCCCGTTAATTCGATTAGGGAAAAATAGTTATACCTTAAGAGAGGGTAATTAGTACATTTGAAAATCTGGTTGAGACACAATTCAATCAATAAAATAAAAGTGAGACAAAATAAGGAAAAAGTAATATCTAGCACTTAGATTCATGAATTTAGATTTTCTACAATTGCAGTGTTGTTCATTGTTTATGTGAGTCTTTTAATTTTATTTTCAATTTAATTTTCCAGATTATTTGCATTTCACAATTTAGTTTCTTAAACAAAGTTGTGTCTAAATTAAGTGGTATCCAGGCATCAATCCCTGTGGGATCGATATCCTCCCTTTTTACTATAGGTCACGACCCGTGCACTTACAATTTTTTAGCATAAATCAAGTAGAAAGGTTTTACCATCAACAGTACAACTCACTGAAATTGTGGCAAATAACTACTTGGAAGCAACTTGCCCAAGCGTTCCTGGCAAAGTACTTTCCGTCGACAAAGACTACAAGGATTATCAAGGAGATTACAAATTTTCAGCAGAACGATGGGGAATCTCTCTATAAAGATTGGGAGAGATTTAAAGTATTACATAAAAGTTATCCCCATCACAATCTTTTGAGAGAGTTCCTGCTATAGATGTTCTACAATGGAGTGAATCTGAGCGTACGAGTAACCATCAATGTATCAGCTAGAAATTCATTAATAAGGAAGACTATGGAAGCAGCTGATGATCTTTTGGAGCAGTTGGCGAGTAACAGTTGCATATGGTCGAGCGAGAAAAGAAAACAGGGGCAAAAGGAACAAAAAGGTATGATACTTATTGATTCTGTTACTACTTTACAGACTCAGACCACGACTCTTCCGAAGTAGCTGAGCAACATGAAAGGAGCATCCTCGTCTATAGTGAAGGCAATGCAAGTGCAATGTGAGCTGTGTAGGCAGAACAACCACGGCTTAATGAATTATTTTCTATTGAGAACTGATGGTACCGAACAAGCAAGTTACCTGGGCCAATCATAAAGAGTTAACAACTCGTACTCCAATACTTATAATTCATGATGGAAAAATCACGTAAATTTTTCTTGGAGTTATAAAAATGAAGGTGGCCAAGCAAAACCATAAGGACCTTTGGGATTCTAGCAAAATCAAATTGGAACAATGGAAAGTAAAATGGACAAGATGGTGGAAGTGTTATGGTTCAAACTGGTAGCTCAATAGGAGAATCAGAAGAGGATGTTTGCAAGTTAAGAGGAAAGTCAAAAGAGGATGGAAGCAAAGTTTGACCAGATCGTGAAGAACTATGCATCATCCATCCACCCACAATCTGGAGGTTTAGGTAGTTTAACTCGCTAATGCTTTATCTTATAAAAATGCAGATAGCCTACCGTGTAATACTGAGGTTAACCTGAAGGATAGAATTATGGCCACCACTCGAATAGAGAAAAAGGAGAGTGAACATGAGTAGAAAGACGGAGTCAAGAGAGAAGGACAAATAGTTTTAGAATTCCTTCTAAGTGAACTAGTAAACGAGTCGATCAGGGAACTTCAACTTGGACTTCCACATCAGATTTTTACTTTTCCTAGCAGAAGTCATCTTCAAGTAGAGCAACGAGAATTTCTAAGGAGGTTGAGCTAAGCAAGATTATGGATATAACAAATAAAATTGAAACAAAGCTTATATTAAAGGAGCCAATGAAGAAAGAGAACAAAGTGCACATATTAAAAGGAAGTCCACACATAGCATAAAAGAAAGAAGACCCAGGGGACTTATTCATTTTATGCAGTATAAATGGAATTGAGATAGCTAGGGCATTTACGGATTTAGGAGTTGTTATTAAAATGATGCCCTACACATTTAGTCAAAAGTTAGGTTTAGGAGAGCCAGAGTTCATTAAAATATTGGTAAAATGATTGAAAAAATAGTGCACCAGCCGAAAGGGATCATTAAGAACGTGTAGATATGAATTGACAAATTTATTTTCCCACTGATTTCTGCATACTGGATATTGGAGAAGATGCAAAAACCTCCATGGTTCTTGGGTGACCATTCTTACCTACTTCTCGTTTGATTATTAATGTCGACGGGGAAGAATTGACACTGAGAGTTGGAAAGGAGAAATTAATTTTCAAGGTGTACAAGAAAAACTATCGTTCTTCCTTACCCCCAACGGACATCAAAGAACTTGAACCCCAATGAAGATGGAAAGATATTGAAGACCTTAGGAATGCATTTAGGAAGAAACAGTAGTATAGGAGAAGGCGTAGGAAGGGAAACAACAAGGTAGAGTCCACACTTAGAGTTTGGGATTATAGAGAATACATACTAAGCTTGGAAGAAGGTTTAGAAGTGGAAGAATCACCCTATCCCACGATCGTGGGAATTGGAGTGATTCCTACGAGCGTGGGAAATCTCTCTAGAAACTTTCTAAAGGGAAAACCCACGATCGTGAGAATGGAGGTGACTCCCACGATCGTGTGAAATTCCTCTAGAAACTTTCTAGAGCATAATCTTTATGGAGAGATTTCCCACGATTGTGACAATGGAGGTGACTCCAACAATGGTGTGAAATCTCTCTAGAAACTTTATGGAGCATAATCCCATGATTGTGGGAATTCCATCGAGAGGGAAATTTAAGTTTCCCTCACCATTTCTTCTTTCCCTCATTCTTTAAAATTTCACTCCTTCTCTCTTTAACCTATGAAACTCTCTCCTTGTACTCTCTAAAAACTCTTCATTTTCCTCTAGATTCTTGGTATTTTCTTCATCTCTTTTCATTAATCTGACAATCCTTTACTATTTTCATGAATTAATCATTCAAAAATATAAGGATTTGGGTAACATTTTTCTTATTTTCTCTTAAATACGAATGAATTGTAACTAGAAGCCTCTAATGAAGGTAAGCCCAATTTAGCGGCAACTTATTGTTCACTATTCCCAATTTTTTCATAAGAAGAAGGTACATATTTCTGACACCTTAGGGATAGAGAATTAGTCACTTGTAGGTATTTTGATTTTAAATTGTTAGAAACCATAGGAGTGAGGCAGAAAAATAGAGCGACTAGTTGCAAACATAGGTTGGAATAGGTTTGTTCAGTGTGACATACCTATTCACCCGATAATGACCGTAGAGTTTTTCATTACAGTCTGATAATCCTAAAATGGACGTTTTCTGGTTTAGGTTATTCGGAATTGTTTATAAATTGGATTATACTATCATGCGTGGTCTTTTTAATTTGCCAAACACTAAAGTTTTAAATGACTACGATGATTTTTATTTTGATAATTATTGGAAAACTCTGACAGGGAAAGAAAATGTTGACTCTAGGAATGCATTGAATTCTTTAATCCTTAATGTCTAGCATTTACTTTTACACAAATTTATATGCTTGACTTTGTTTAATAAAACTAAAAGTAACAAATGCTCGACCAAAGAACTTTTTTTTTGTAGTGTATAGATCAAAAAACTAAAATCAATACACCTTTTGGAACTTTCCGATCAATAATGAATGTCGTGAATAAAAAGAGTTCATATTGTTATTGCCTTAGCTCTGTTTTATAACCTCGATGTGGAAGATGTGTGCATAACATCATTCGATATGTTTGTCATATCATATTTGAGACACTTTGAGATTTTGGAGTTCCATCTTATAGAACTCCAAAATCCTCAGACATGTACTATAGTGAGGAATAGGAGGGGGCACCAATACAGCCACTTTTTGACCCTCCACATCCCAAGCAGTTCTGGAGCCAGAGGAGGAACTAAGTACACTAGCAAAGGTCAACTGATTTCAACAAATTGTCGACCAGATGGCCTCTAACCAATAGCAAATGACATCCCAAATCAATGAGCTCGGCACGCAAATGTGGCAAGCCCACAAGGAGCAGCATAGCTTAGAGAAGAGGTTCCTCAAATTCTATCAGAGGAATAATTTTAAAGCTCCTTCACTAACACCGTCGCCACCCTCATCTCCATAAGCTTTTCCTACCCTTTTACTTTCAAAATTTATTGTTTCTTTTGTTTAGTTTCATTTCATTTCATGTTTTTTTGGTTTCATTTCATTTTCTTTTGTTTGTTTGCATGTTATTTTTGCTTGATTTCATTTGTTTGTTTCAATTTCTTTTGTTTAGTTTCATTTCATTTTTCTCTTATTTGGTGGTTGACTTGTCATATTGAGGACAACGTGATCTTTAAGTATGGGTAGGTGACATTGACTTTCTCAACTGCATTGTTCGTATTTTGTTAAGTAGGATGCATGTTTAGGCATATCATGAGCTTTGTGTCAGCAATGGAACCACATTTGAATAATTTTGATGGATATTACTATGAGATTCTATCATCCTAGTTAGAATTAGATTGAATGCATGCTTAACTAAGATTAGGCTACTTGAGTAGAAAGTGAACCATATAAAGTGATAAAAAGTAGTTGGTTACATAAGTTTAGTCACAAATTGACACTTGAACAACAAGGTAGTGTAGAGATGCATAATGAGTTTTCAATTAAGACAATGTGAGGATTGAGCCATATGACTCCTTCCATAGTGATTCTATTTCTTTGTTGAGTGATAATTCCTTAGCTTATTATCTTTAGAGCTTCCTTTGAATCGGTTTGAGTCTACTAGATGTATGCTTAATAAAGATGATTTAGGCCCTTTTTGTGTTAACCCTTGGTTTAAATGACCTACGCTTTGATTATCCCTTTCTACCCCTGTTGAGCCTTAACATTTTGTTTCTTGAAAACACTTAAAATTTTAAAACCTTAAACTACATTAACCTTCCCATTCACAAGCTTAGTAAAGTATTAAGTAATACATTAGTTAGGATCATTGTGAAAATTTTACCGAGATGAGTTGAGTAGATTTTTGCCTGTGAATTACATTGTATATAGTTCTATTTTGAATCATAGTTCTTCCATGTATTAAGAAAAAGAAAGAAAAAAGAAAAAAGTTGAAAAGAAACAAATAAAAGGAAAAAGAAAAAGGAAGAACAATTAAGTAGCATCAATAAGTGCAGAATATTAGTTATATTTGTATATCTCAAAGTTATGTTTTGTTATCTCGTTTTATTTTACTTTACGAATGCTTGTGTTAACCTTTTTCCGTCTTTACCCACCTTAACACTTGCCACATTACAACCCTAAACAAGTCATTTTGATCTATTTATGTATGCAATCAATGTAGAGGAGAATTGGTGTATCAGCAAGCCTATGGTAGTGTAGTTTACTATAGGAAGTTTGAGCGAAACACTAACCATGAGGAAGATTCATTTTGCATCTATTCTTATCTTTGGGTGATGGTGCCAATTTTTGAGTTTGCTTATGTAAACTAATGAAAAAGTAGTCATGATATGTGTGTTAGCTTAATATTTGAGTTGGATTAACTTATAGGGATTATATGCTTTAATCTTTCTGAAAATGAAGTGACAAAATTGATTGGCTGTATTTATTTTGTTTGAGGACAAACAAAGATTTAAGTGTGGGGATATTGATAGTTGTCCATTAGTCTATATTTTTCTAAGTAATTGGCATGTGTTTCTTGCATAATTGTTGATTATTGTTGTAGTTTAGGATTCATTTTGTATGTTTTCATTTAGTTTGATTTCCATTGCTGTTTTTTTATATTTGATGTTAATTTAGGGTAAGAATTGATTATTTTTATGTAGGAATGAAGATTGAACAACTTGGAGATTGAGCTAGAGATCAAATAGGAGAAGAAAAGAGGAGACTATTCGCTGCAAATTCCTATAATCGTGCACGGTCATGGGAATTATAATCTGAGTCATTATGGGGGGCTTCATCAATCTTAAGGTTTCTAGACTATTAAAAGATAAAAAAGCCTCCATGATCAGGGAGATGAAACCCTTTTGTAGAAAGAGCCTCTTTGAGTGAAGAATACAAGTTTTAAGCCTTGAGGAAGGTGAAGATTCAAGGATGATCTTCAATATTAGGGAAAATAGCACATTAACATCAAAAATTCCAGATTTTGGAAAAGAAGAGAAGAAGTTTTCTTTACTCTATTTTTTGTGTTTTTCTTTATTCTAATCTTTGTAAGATGGATTATTTGTGTGTTGATGATGTTATAGAGATAATGATTGGCTGATTTAATTTTAGGAATTGGTTTTAAACTATTTTGTTAAAATTCCTATGTTATTCAATTAAATGAAGGTGTCTTTAATGATTGTTGATTTTATTTCTATCTTAAATAAATCGAGAGATTGAGTAAAGTTAATTGTGTAAGATTGTACAATGAGAGTTGGAAACCTGTAGACTTGCAATTCACATTAATTGATTAGTCAGAAGAGAGATCTCATTGAATTCAATTGATCACCTATAGGATAGTTTAATAACTAATTAAAATTAGTGGAGTGATTGGGTAAGTTGAGAGATCATTCAATCGATTCCATTTAATTTGGTTAGGAAATTTAATTACAGCTTGAGAGAGGGTAGTTAATACATTCAAAAATCTTAGGTGAGACACAATTTGATTAATAAAATAGGAGGGAGACAAAATAGGGAAAAAGTAATCTTTAGTCTTTGGATTCTTGAAATCTAGTTTCTGCACTTTGGTATTATCTATTGCTTTTTATTAGTCTTTCAATTTTAGTTTAATTTTTCAAATTATTTCTATTATATAATTTCTTTTCTTAAACAAAGTTTGACCTAAATTAAGTGGTGTCTAGGCATCAATCTCTATAGGATTGATATCCACTTTTTAACTACAAGTTACGACTTGTACACTTGTGATTTTTGATCATAAAACTAGGAGTTCCTTTCTAATCAACATTGTCAAAAGTTGTTAATTAATAGTTTATCCTCCTTAAGTTGTATTGATTGGGTGTTTGAATATATTATGTATGAGGCAGATGTTGTTTTGGATGGAGAAATTTTTGTGTTATGTTTATATGGCTTATGGTGTGAGAGATAAGTTAAGTTATGAAACATAGATGTTGCATTCTTCATAGTTGACGGTACCCAATTTTGAATGAATGTTAACTTGTGTGCTTGATATCTCATTAAGTGTTATTTTTGCTTCACTAGCTTGATGGCTTTTATACTACGCCACCCAAAATACGTCTCACCTTAACCTTGCCCGTATTACAACCCTAGAAAAGTACTTTGATTCATGATTATGCATGTGATTTTTAGTGGTGAAGAAATGAAATGATATGTAAAGTTATGGATTGTTAAGATTATGAGTGGTGCTTGAGAGTACCTATGGAAATATCTTGTTTATGCACCTTTTGCCTAAATCTACCGCTAGATTACTTAGTTTCTAAAAGTAATGAATGTTGATTGATCATAAGTAGAAGCTTCGAATGTTGAGTTATTGCTTTAGGTTTTGAAAGTCATTCATCTTTACTTATGGTTATGTGTTCTAAGGAAATATGGAAAATGAATAAATGTTTTGGTTTGTGATTTTCATTTTGATGATTTGATCGAGGATGGAAAAAAGCTGAGTGTGGGAGAACTTGATATGTGTTTAATGTTGATTCATTCTATAAGGCCCCAAATTATACCCTAGTTGAAAACGTCAAATGGTATAATAATTTGATACATGAAATATTAGAGTTATTAAGCATATAATTAAGTGACATTTGCACAGTTAAATGTATGACAGTTGGATTAAGAAATAATTAACAAATAGACCAATTATTATGTGACAAGTGGACTAATTACTGTTAAGTTAGGAGGACTTTACAATAATTAATTTTGATGACAATCAAATAATAATAATGTTAGAAATAAATGAACTAGTTTGATAAGTGTGTTAAGTGTG
>JANZXR010000001.1:9194998-9216347 GCA_027575705.1 Erythroxylum echinodendron
TGATTTATACCTAATCGCAGCAAAAATAAAATTAATCCCCAACATATAGTAAGAAGAAAAATCGGGGTCCAACAGTATATGGTTTTTTCCTTGATTAATCAATTTTCCTACTTCATAATGCTACTACCCAATTGATTCTAGAGATCGTATTCTAGGTTATACTATGGTTAGGTTTAATTAACAATCGTATCTTGATTAAACACTACCTAAGGGAAAACTCAGATTAATTATTAACCCATGATTAATATTTTCTAGGAGAGATTTGAGAACAACAAATTATTGAAATATGTTTAATTAGGATGTATGCCTAGATTGAACCAAAGAACTTAATTCCCAATGAATTCGCCGCTTTCATCATTTTTACATGTTTTCTTCAATTTACTTTTCTTAGTTAGTTTAATTTTATTTTCTTTCCTTAAACAAACAAAACCCCCCATAACCTAAACACTAATTAATTTCGTAACAAACCTAAACAAACACTCTCTGTGGTATCGTCCTAGACTTACCACTACTATAGTAGTAGGTCTAGTTTATTTTGACTAGCATTATGACACACTGTCAGTTAACTAATTGCGAGAAAGCGATGCAGAATAAGCACCGTAATTACTAGCATATATAGGTTAACATATTGTAAGTAAATGATGTAGAACCAACTTTGTAACTAGTGGTTAACCAGTCGTAGGTAAGCGATGCAGAACTAACTCCGTGACTTTATGCCTAAGGGTATCATATGGCAAAGAAGTTAGTTGTGGGCTATATCATGTAAGAAAATTCATGACAATAATAATACTGCCACTATTTATTTTAAAAGTAATTTGAGAGGCACCGTATGGTACCAATTCTAGTGGTTGGCTTATTTTTAGTATAAAAGATTTCGGAAAACTTTGTGTCACCATTGTTTTTTTTTTAAGGAAAATGGAAACTTTTATATTATGAGCTTAATTTTGAAAAAAGCATTTCGAAATAATATCTTAAATAAATTGAAATTATGATCTAAGAAATGTTATTTATTACCAGATTTTATGATGCACGAATGAATTTTTATGGCGATTATTTTAGGGCTTATTGTATGGGAATATTTCAGTGATGATGTTATCAAAAGTCTAAGTTTTAGTAAAATGATTAACACTCACTAAACTCATTTAGCTCATCCCTATTTTTATGTTTTTAAATAAACGACCTCAGGTATGTGTACAGATGCTACAATAGCTGGGATTATACTGTATAATTAGTTATATTGTCTGGTGCTAATGGGCTTGTGTCATTTTTGCTATGTATGTGTTTTCATGAAATTGGCTTAGTTACTTGTATATATGGTTTAAATTAATTTGTAAGGCTTTAAAAGTGTGATTTTGTAATATTTGAGGAATTATAAATATCTTTTACTTAATGAACTACGAGAGCTTTGATCTTCAATAATGTTTTTAAAGTGTTGAGAATTATATGTTTATGGTTGCTTGTATGTGAACCTAAGGTCCCATTTCAGAAGTTAAGTTGGTATATGAAATATTAGAATTGTTTTAAATCATGTTATATAGGTTTTTTAAAAATTGGGTGTCTTAGAAAAGCAGTCGTTATGCTGTCAAATTTTTATTAAAAAAATTCGTATTAGTTTCTGTGCTTTTAACTTGTAAAGTATAAAAGGTTTTTAATAGTTGAATGACTTAGCTTTAGATATCGATTGAAGAGCTACAGTGAGGTCACCAGGAGGGCTCCACTTAGGTTTCGGAAGAGGAACTCTAGAATGGGTACTCTTAGCTTTAGTTGGTCCAGTTTTCATACCAGAGAGTTTTTTCCATTCTCCGCTAGGGTTAGGAAGAAAGGATATATCTTATTTCTTAGTTTCCAAATCTAGATTAGACTCCGGGAGAAATAATCAAAAAAGGATGGATTTGCCTTTAACTTCTCCTTTTTGCTATAAACGCAAGTACATTTCAAAATTAACTTTTTATTACCAAAGGCTTTTTGTTCTTTTTTAAAGATACCTAAAGGATAATTTTCTCTTAGTGGTGATGATGGTTATGGAAATTAGAGGAGCAATGAAACAAGGATAGTTAAAGAAATAGAAGAGAGATAAGGTTTATATGATATTTTAATTGTTTTAATAATTTAAAATTGTTAGAGAGCCCTGAGATCATGCATCACATGCATAGCAAAGCAGCGGAAGTGTCGAAATCAAAATTCTGATTCCCAAGATATCCCTATAAACCCATAATCTATGTGCATGTATAAACAGAATGTAAGAACATTAAATTATAGCATATGTACCTTGAAAATGCTACTCCTTTCTTAAATCTTCTCTTTGTTTGGGTTGTAGCAAGCACCAAACACCTTCAACAACCAGTGAAGAACACACAGAGATGAAGAAATATAATGTATAGCGAAGATTTGAGCACCAAACAAGATAGAAAGATAAGTAGGATGCTTAATAGGAAGGATAAAAGAGAATTATATCACATGCAATATACATCAAGCAATCCTTGCTTGACATGCAAAGAAATTCTACTTCTAACCCCCTCTAAATATCCAAAACATTTCTGGGCTCCTTAGCTATTGATCTCAATGTTTAAGTGATGAGAAATCACTTATATATGTTGCTGGAATTGTTGGATCATGATCGTGACTTAGCCGGTCACGATTATGACTACACCTTGGACATCCATTCCTTTAATTTCAACATTTCTTACCACGGTCATATTGTGATATTATCCCGAAACATTCCTTCAATCTCCTAAGCATGTGTACCCTTTAAGTTCCCAATTTTTTGCCACTTGAATTCTCTTTTAATCAAATCGATTCATGATGGTTTCATGATGCCAATTTATCGAAAAGTAAGTAGATTGACATACAAAATCTTTGATAGTGAATTATCTGATTTACGAACCTTTCCATAGG
The DNA here is from genome assembly GCA_027575705.1 of Erythroxylum echinodendron. NCBI lineage: Eukaryota > Viridiplantae > Streptophyta > Magnoliopsida > Malpighiales > Erythroxylaceae > Erythroxylum > Erythroxylum echinodendron. The sequence goes on from JANZXR010000001.1 coordinate 9,197,894, forward strand.
CAAATACCGTATAATCCGTCCTTTTACATTCTATACCCCACTTGGTTCCGCGTATAGGCCGTGTTTTAGCTCCCACTAGACTGACTACGTCACATTTAGTCCATGTGATATTAGTTCTCGTCTTGGGGATTTCATTAGTCTTTATGTCATTGAACACTCTCCTCATAAAACATCTACTTTGGCTAGAGATTCCTGAGGAATGATCCCGACAAGAGGTCTTAGATATCGTCTCCTTCTATCAAGAGTGGTGAATCCTTTATTGGCTACCCAATTACCTTCGAATACCAATAGCTATACCTAATTACCACCCTGTGAGCGACCTCGTCTTGAGTTAATAAGGAATGGTGCCAAAGCACAAGATCAGTACCCAAGATATCCTTCAGTACCACATGTCTAAGGATATTTGCACCATTACTATGATAAGATTAATCACTGACATTTGATAGATCATCTATATGATAATCTCATAATAGGTCATCCGATGTGCTTATTACTCTTAATAAGCATTCAAATGTTAACTCTAAATATCTCATGCTTATAGTTTATGAGATCCACTATTTGATCAAATCAAGGAGTATAACATGTGCTAGTCTATCCGAATTAACAATGTTTTGTCTCATTAATCATATAACTAGGGATAATTTAAATACTAACATAATTGCACATGATAGGAGTCTCATTATCATGATCTCATCATGATTTTCTTCGTGGTATATTTTGTATCATGGACTTCATTAACTCGATTTAAAATCGACATCAATTTATAAATATGAATATCAAATTAACGAATTGCCTTTCACTTTATTAATCAAAATAAAGTTTGTAGCCTTTAGAACACTACTCTAACAAAGATATTATAAATTTAGAAAAAATAAAAATGTTTATAATAATTCATGTTATAATATTTTTAATTGCTTTAATAATTTAAAATATTATAAATTTAGGAAAAACAAATATGTTTATAAAAATTCATGTCAACATTGCTGGCATGCCACGTTAGATGAAAGTCCAGCTATGGAAGCCAAATGGAAACCTAATAGAAGTAGGTTTTAGGATGCAAATAATACCCTTTTGTAAATATTAATTTGCAATATATAGTACTAAAGATAACGGCAAGGCTAACCCAGATCTTTTGTCAAATGATAAGGAGTTGAAATCATAACTATAATAGGGTATAAATTAACAAATAAAAACAGTAAAAGAAATAAAAATTTTATATATGTATATATATATATATATACATATATATATGTACATCCATCCTTCACAGCACATATCTCATATAAAATTCATCCATCACTCTTAGGGGTCAAAAAGCACATTACAAATATGCATTCATTTATCTATCCAACATACCATACAAAAATACGGTGCCAACACTATGATATGCAAATAAACATGAAGTCGTTGACAACAACAATGTCAATGTCACGCCTTGTCACATTTTACTCGCATACTATCACCTATATTACGTGTCAAGTAGAGTTACATTCGTAATTATGACTTAAAATCTATTAAAATATCAATTTAACAAAGCCCCCAAAGTTTTTGTACATCTCCACCAATTTTGACAATCAAGCAAATGCAATAACCAATAACAATTAATCATTTTCACACTACGATAAAAGACTCTAATTGATACACACAATCTATTACCCATAGAAAATGTACTTTAAATCCATTTTTTGTTTTTAAAACTAACCTATGTTACTCAAATTATCATCTTCAATGTCAAATCACACAATAATGCATTATACTTCAAAAGTTATAAGAAATAAGCATAATTTACCATTACTTTTATCAATATAAGTATCCACTACTATAGTTAATTAACAATTTTTTATAGAAAACTAAACACTATTTAATAAACTTAATTAATGAATATAACATAAAATATTATAAAATCCATCAATTTAATAAAAACACCACAATTAATCAATCTTATCATTTGCCGATTCAATTAAAAAATATTTAAGAAAAACCTTTCATCTAACTATAAAAATTACAACTTCAGAATTTTGGAGACAGTATCTGCATTCAAGTGATAACATTTAAATAAAAGAATTATATAATAATTTCAGTTTTGGGGAATTGTTCAGCATGGGGTTATTATAGAAATATAGCACACCAATAAACACTCCATCGTTAAGGCTCCCTTTTGACTGCCGTCTTGTTAGTGTTAAAAACGATGGGTTCTGATTTACCGAAAAAAAAACGATGGGCTCTAGATGCAAATGCTTCCGTCAATTTGTAATGGCAAGATCAAAGTTTAGCCGTTCCTTACAATTTCCAAAACTTCCTCTCAAGCCGATAAGATTAGTCAGCCGCATCAATAATGAAGTCTCTCAAATTGGGACAAACTGTTTGCGCGGAGGAGAAAAGCAAATTCTAGTTAGCAAGTACTCATCCAACGTGAGGCCAACTTGCCCGAAATACAGTCTTCGTTGGCAACGACTATTTAGACAACTAATTCTTTTAGAATCTACAAGCAATATTTACAAGATATTCTTGTTACAGGATAATTTCATATAACTAGTAGTAGAAATATTTTCTTTCAGTGCATGTTATCAGCAAGTTGCGAACTGCGGATTGCCCAAAATGATTTTGGCTTCAACTTCTTTGTGGCAGTGAAAAGCCATCCCATATGGGTTTCACAACTGGAACAGTACGCAATGGTCCATGCATACCTGAAAAATATCTCGAATCAACATACTTTGGTAACAGCAGTAGGTTCTCAATGCCAGGCTATAAGATTTTTGCCACAGCAAATAAAACAAAACAAGCGGATAACTAAACAAGTTCCGTTTGCATTTCTTTCCAGATATAAGGACGTTTATCATCACAAAATGCTATAAAATTTTAATGCTCAGCGCACTTCAAAAATTGAAGATATCAAAGAGGAATCAAAAGCAAAGACGAATTTGATACCCAGGAAACCAACTGTACTCTGTAAAAGCTCGCCCTTCAAGTGCCAAACCATTCGTTTTGTACAAAGTAATTATCTCATGCACAGAACCATAATTGTTCACATATGCATTGAGAGGACCTTCAGCAGACATTGTCAACATATCACTCCGCCTTGCAAGTACAGTCTGCAAGCATTAAAGGAAGTAAAGAACAAATCAATAGTTCGGAACAAACCAACATACCGAAGATTCAAGCTAGTAGGGACTGTGGATTGGTTCATCGTCTAATTTACATCAATAGTGGTTATATAGTATGGTCAAAGATGTATAAGAACACATGTACACCTACACTTCGAAATGTAAGGAAAGAAAAACGGGTTTTACCTGACAATTTTTACAGCGTATAAGATCAAAATTATCTAGTAAATCGATTTCTTGGCGCAGTCGATATGAAACGCCATCAATCTCAAGAAGTTTTTGCCTTGTAGATTCGGAAACAGGTATTTTACTGGCAATATGAAATGATAAAAGATCTGGCTTTTTCACTAAATCTTCAAGACCTGGTGCTCCTACTATCTGTTTCCACATTTCTGAGTTCAATAAAAAGTCACTATTCATATTAGAGATAAAAGATAAGTGCTGATTAGAGCCACAAGTAAGCAGCATGCAAACACTTGAGTCAGCCAAGTAAATGCATGATAGATGATTAGACAGTTTAGAAAGCAAAGTGTCCTTCCCTTCCTTCGTCCCTTTACAAGTGACCACATGTGTGATGGATATAACTAGTGAAATTATTAAACTTAATTTATCCTGGTAATAGTTAAATACATCCAAGCTGTTTTCCTTTTCCAAAACAGTCATGCAACATCAGGTTAGACATGTTTCAAAATTTTGATTTCTCAAAAGCTGAAATGTAAGAAAATAATTAGACCAAACACAATATTATAGAGAACATACTTGTTTCATAGTTGGTTACTTAAACAAACTTTTCAAACTCTTCAGTAGCACCTTAAAGAATTTTGATAAGGATAGAGATAAAAAATTAACATGCATACATTATTTAAGACGGGTAAGTTAACCTTCAACAATGAATTACATGAAGATATTCAGGAATTAAATAGAATACCTGCTGCCTTCTGAGCTAAACAATAGGAATCATGCATACGATATACCCAGTAAGGCCAGAATGCTGTAGGAACCTTACGAAATTGATCTAAATCTGGAGTTTTTCGGTATATTTTAGAACCTTCCTGGGTGTTAGGTTGTTTCTGTGATGAATTTTTCCCAATTCCTAATGCATTATCATCAATTGTTCTTTCATGTTTTGTGGAGTCAGAGTCAGCTGGACAAGGCATTCTAGATGTGGACTCCGGCTCATAGGGAAACTTGTCATCATCACTGCTTTGTGAATCCTCCATACTATAGTCTCCACAATAGGAATCAATAGCAGATTCGTGAATCGTCCTTTCAGTTAAAGAAAGCTCATCCCCAAAACTTTCGTCTGAACTTCTTGGTGAATTGCAACTGTTATCTCCATATCCACGTGATGAACCAACTGGACGAATGTTAGACAGACCATGGCCGCAATAATTAGGTAAAGGTGCCAATTTTCCAATAGCAACTTGGGGTGTCCTTAGTGGTAGATCTTCCTGAATAATTTGAACCTCCCCACATCGCTAAACATAAATTAGCAATCAAATTAGGGCTTAATCATACACATGGAAGGATGAATAGTGCAATGTAAGTGTTCTAACCACTCCTTCCACGTCAATCCACTGCCGGATCAAACGAAAACGTTGTTTGCCACGAGTAACCACATTAAGTGAGCCATCATCTAATCGCCGGTATTGTCGAATCTAAAAGATTGAATTTCAAAGTGACAACAGTCTTTATCAATACAAACAAAGAAAAGACTGAAGATTCAAAATAAGAAGAGAAAAAAATACAACTAATAACAAGAATAAGTTGCCACAACTCACAAATATAAAAGTGAAGACCAAAATTGGATTTATTAGCAACATGTACACAAAAACCCAACAAAGAAAGATAAAGCAACATGTAATTAATGACAAAATACTCTCATGGTGGCTGCATGATCCATTTCATTTTCAATGAGCTTTATAACAAGAGAACTCAAGGGATAATATCTATTGGTCATATCAAACATCTAATTTGTTGGCATGAGAATAGGATGCTAAGGGATGAAGACGAAAACAATTATTTTTTCATCAAGAAATTATGAACATTAATTCATGTTAAATGTATAAATTCATACATTTAGTAGGAGTGATAATTAAGAGTAGCTTATATACAAGAATGAGTTACAATATAGAGTTCCCTCTTCTATGCGAATTACCGCTCCTTGGAAATAGTGTCTTATTGAAATTTAATACTTAAAACATATTATCAAGAAATTACCTCATATGGAAAGTTACTTTACTCCAAACACAAAAGACAGGCTTTCAAGATAACTTCATCCAAAATGCAAAAGGATGTCCTCCTTCTTATTAATGTCAAACAAATCCATTCTTATTTTATCAAAGAAATATCAAAATTTCAATGTCAATGTCACCCTATTATTTGAGCATGATTGTGGCTCCATTTGAACTCTATAAGTGTACACAACTCATCTTTCCTTTTCAGCACTAAGAAATTGACTATCCTCAATGATCAGTTAAGTGAGTTAAATTGTCACTTCAATTTAAAAGGAATAAGTAAAAAATGTGACTCGCAATTGTTTGGTATAGTGTCTCAATGAAAAATATGTTTTTTGCAAGCAAACTGTACCACAAGTATAGCATTTCTTCATCAAGTTTGGAAATGATGATGACCACAAAGGAACAAAGACATTGCAAAATTTGTAGATGCTACACGCCAAGTCCTGAAGGTGGAATATTGATCCATCTAGCCTTCTGCAGTTATGGCGTGTCCAAGAAACATTCATGACCTTATATATTTTACCAAATCGCAAGATATGTACATGCTTAATGTAATGACCAATTCTTGATTAATATTAGAAAATCAACAAAATACTAACATAATTGCATGACTATTATATATTGAGCAAGAGTATAAATTAACAGAAAACTTTACAGACACATGATATAAACCTATATTGTTCTCATCAACAACAATGGTAAATACCTCTGCAGTTGTACCAACTGTTGCAAACCTTAATCTTCTGTTTTCAAGATCCCCATAAGCACGAACCTAGAAATAGTTTCAAATATCTTTCATCGTTCTTTCACAAAACTCAAGAAGAAGAAAAAGCTTGATACAGGAAACAACTTTCCACCTACCACACCAATTGTATAAAGAGCCTCATTTGGTGCATCAACTTGGATCAATGCCCTCTCAACAGCAGAGATAAAATTCGGCTGGACAACTCTTAGAGGAAGCATCGCCTCTGGGAAAAGAACCACTCCTAACAATTGTGAAGTAAATAGGGATCAACAAATCATAATATAGAGTAAAAGGAGTGCGTCCCCAAGTCCAACACTTGCAGCTATTTCACAAGGAGTAGCTCAAATTTTCCAAGATCATCCTTGGTTATTGATTAGGCTTGGCAAATAAGCCTAAGCCCGACCTAGCCTAGACCAAAGTCAATGGACCTGAAGCTATGTCTTATTTCTTTTAAAATTTCGAGCTTTCGAAGCCCATGCCTGAGACCAATCCGACTCGATTCAAAGCTCAAAAATTCTAAAAAAATAGTGTCAATTGTCAGACTATAAATTTAAAAATAAAAAGAAGAAAATAATCAGATTGTCCATACTTGATTGGACTTTAGGCCCAGACTAAAATTTTCAGGCTAGGCTTGGGCTTGAGCGAGCCTTGTCTAGCCCATTGTCATCCTTATTATTGATACAAATCTCCCCTCCCCCTCCCCTAGTGAAGACTTTTGAACTATGATCACAAAATTTTAAATTAAGCATCTAAAATGTGAATGTACTCGCTCATTAGACTTTAAAAAACAAACTTTCACAAATGTTGCCTCTAAAAAATTCTTGAACTTCTTAAATCATGTCAATCACCAAGTACACTCATAAATACAAGCACAACACAAACGAACATCAGAGATCATGCAACAATACCTTCAAGATAGATCAATGGGATGGTCAATTTGACACCTCCATCCAAGAATGCCAACATACGGTGAGTATCTTCAACCTCTGGAAAATACAAACAATCCTATAAGCATAAAATAGATTTATACAAATGCTAACCCTTAATTAAAATTCTTAATAGAAAAAAGTAAGAGAAAAAGAAATGGCTACACAACTTATGCCTACCGCCAAGATAAGTATGTAATGAAGCCAAACTGGTATTAAAGTTGAAATAATCTGAAGCGTTATCACCACTGGGGAAAACCAAAAAAAAAGGAATTGAATGGATTAGAAAGACAATAACTATTACTTGAATCACAATCATAAACAATAAAAAGCATATATCAAATAAATGAACTGTCAAAGTATGAAAACCAATGGATATATTCCAACAATATTATCAAACGCCAATCATTCATTACTAAAGAATCCAAGTTTAAATAAACAACGATGTTGTAAAGTCGTAGCAACTTAAGTGAAATGATGTGTTTTTATGTAACTCTTTTTAAGTAGAAAATGAACATGTGTTAGGAAAGGATAGTTAATACTTATATTTATGTAGTTGTAAGGGGAAATACAAACAAGAATGATATGAATTATTCTGATTCTATCAATTTTCTTCACTTTCTTTAAAAATCTCTAACATTCTCTCTTCTCTTTCTCACTCACTCCTATGATTTGCTTCTATTAAGTAACAATTTTGGCATCAAAGCAAACGAAACTCGAACACCAACAATGGAAGAAGAAATCAGGGGCACTTTATTATGGAGGATCAGAGAAGGAATGAAGGTTCTAACGGAAACACAAATGAGGAATGAGTAGGATCTTGTTCATTTTTCTTGAATTTCCAGTTTCTCTCCAGTGGAGTTCCCATAGGTTTGCAACTCATCTTTCCTGTTTCCTCTAGTAAATCAAGAATGTATTGTCGTTGAGATATGAAAATACGTTCCTTCTAGCAATCTCCATTCCAAGAAAGTGTCTTAATGCTCCAAAGACTTTTACCCTAAATTCCAGCCTCAATTTTTGTTTAAGATCATTGATCTCACTATTGTCATCGCCTGTGATTATAATATCGTCCATATATACAATCAAGATGGATTTCTTTCCATTTTTTCCACACTTCACAAACATTGTGTGATCAGCTTGTCACTGTTTGTATCCAAACCTGCAAAGAGTGTCACTGAACCTCTTAAACCATGCTCGTGGAGACTGTTTGAGGCCGTATAAGGATTTTTTTAGTTTGCAAACTCTTCCCATTCCTTCTTCGGTTTCAAAACCTGGTGGTATCCTCATATATATTTCCTCATCTAATGTACCATTTAGAAAGGCATTTTTAATGTCGAGCTGATGGAGTTCCCAACCTAAATTTGCAGCCAATGATAGAAGGGCTCTAATTGTGTTCAACTTCGCAACTGGAATAAATGTCTCCTCATAATTTATTCCATAAGTTTGTGTAATGCCTTGAGTAAGTCAAATAATCTGAAATAGGATATTTAGTACATGATCTTACCCCCTTTCATAGTGCAATTGGCACATCTAAGTCACTTACCATAGTCTCTCTAGAAGCCGGGTCCTGGTCCAATGATTGGCCTTGTTGAGAAGCTTTAGGCTTTCGAGAATACACTAAGGTTGGTTTTTGGGGAATTGGTTCTCCCATTGAATTAGACTGGATAGTTTCAGGTTCAATGGTAGGTGTTTGCAGTGTTTGCGGGTTTTGTGAGAAGGTTTGTGAGATAGGAAGTGATATTCTTGGGTCCCAATAAATCTCTTCAAGGGATGTCTCCTTCTGAAGAGAGGTATTGGTGAATTATGATTGGTTTTCGAAAAAAGTGACATCATATGAAACAAAGAATTTGTTTGTAGAAGGAGAGAAACACTTCTAACCCTTTTGTGTAGGAGAGTACCCAACAAACACACATTTAATAGCTCGTGGGTCAAGTTTGCTTCTATTAGGTTGATTGTTGTGTACGAAAACAGTACACCCAAAGAGTTTGAAGAAATTGAAGATTTTTTGAAGGAAGACGATTTATCAACCTATTATCTGTCAGCCAACTCACCAAAGTCTCAACTGTTGTGTTGTTTTCTATCCCAATTATTGTTTTTTCCAGGATCTTAGGACAAAGCATATTATTGGTAAGGGTCGTTTGGTGAATGGCCTGTATGTTCTTGGTTCAACTTCTGAGACAGTACCTCGATCGATTGCTTGCACAAGCTCACCTTCCCTTTTGCAACTTCATTGTTGTTTTGGTTATCCGTCTATCACAGTTTTACGAAAGTTAAGTCCTAGCCTGAAACAAGAATCTGCCTTGGAGTGTGAAGCCTGTCAATAGCTAAACATCATAAGGCTTCTTATTCTCCTAGAATAAATAAACGAGATGAGTCTTCCTTTTACTTGGTGCATATTGATGTATGGGGACCTTGTCCTATTCCATCTAAATCTGGTTTTCGTTATTTTGTAACAATTATTGACGATTATTCTCGGGTTACTTGGCTTTATCCTATGAAATCTCGATCAGAATTGTTTACTATATTTTGTGCCTTTCATGCTGAAATTAAGACTCAATTCAACAAATCCATCTACATTTTCAGAAGTGATAATGCTAAAGAATATGTTTCCCATACTTTTCAATCTTATCTCTCTCAACATGGTATTATTCATCAGTCATCATTTATTGTTACCCCTCAACAAAATGGTATAGCAGAGCGAAAGAACCGTGACTTGTTACTAATTGCCCGAGCACTAATGTTCCATATGCAGATTCCAAAAGTTTTCTGGGTTGATGCAATTTCTACTGCTTGTTTCCTAATCAACCGAATGCCTTTTTCTGTTCTTGATTGTCAAATTCCATATTCCCTACTCTTTCCCTCATATACATTGTTCCCTCCTACTCCTTGAATTTTTAGGTGTACTTGCTTTGTTCAAGATATGAGACCTCAGGTCTCGAAATTGGATCCCAAATCACTCAAGCGTGTCTTTCTGGGATATTCTCATGCTCAAAAAGGATATCGTTGTTACTCTCCTCCATTGAGTCGTTACTTGGTCTCTGCTGATGTTACCTTTTTTGAGAATACCCCCTTCTTTGGTTCTCCTGTGCCTTCTTCTTCGCATACTAGCGATCCAAGGGATGATTTTCTTATTTATACTGTCAGTAAACAGATAGTTTCTCCTTTCTCTCAACCTATTATTCGTCAAGTTTATTCTCGACGTGTGCAACAATCTATTGAGGCACCTCCCATCGGCCAAGACATGGACCCGACCCATTCTGCTTCATCTCCAGATTCCTCACCACTACCTGATGCTAGCCTTGATCTTCCTATGGCTCTTCGTAAAGGTAAACGCACATGCACCTACCCTGTTTCTTCTTTTTGTATCTTATCATGCTTTATCTCCCTCCTCCAAGTCTTTTGTAGCCTCCTTAGACGCTGTTGCTATTGCTGTCGCAATATCCCTTACTGAAGTATTGGCTCATGATGGTTGGCAAGCTGCAATAAAGGAAGAAATGATGGCCTTAGAGCAGAATCATACTTGGGACCTTGTGTCCCTTCCTTCAGAGAAACGGGTTATTGGCTGTAAGTGAGTGGTCACTGTTAAAATGAATCCTGATGGTTCTGTTGCTCGATTAAAAGATCAGTTGGTTGCTAAAGGATATGCTCAAACATATGGGGTGGATTATTAAAAGACTTTCCCTCCAGTTGCAAAACTTTCTTCTGTCGGCTTGTTTATCTCCTTAGCTGCCACTTACAATTGGGCACTTCACCAACTTGATGTGAAGAATGCTTTCTTACATGGGGATTTATCTGAAGAGATTTATATGGAGCAACCATCTAGATTTGTTGCTCAGGGGGAGTCAGGGAAAGTCTACAAATTACAGAAGTCTCTGTATGGCTTGAAGCAATCACCTCGTGCCTGGTTTGAAAGATTTAGTAATGGAATGATTGAGTTTGGCTTGCGAAGAAGGCAGATGATCACTCAATGTTCTTTGCATCATCTATTTCTGGGTGCATTTTATTGGTTGTATATGTAGATGATATAGTGATCACTAGAAGTGATGAAGCAGGAATCACAAGGCTGAGGAATCACAAGGTTGAAAGCATTCCTTGGGACTCGTTTTCAAACAAAGGATTTAGGACCATTGACATACTTCTTAGGAATTGAAGTTTCTCGCAGTCATAAAGGGATCTATCTATCTCAAAGGAAATATTGTCTGGATTTATTAGATGATGCTGGCTTTATTGAGGCAAAGACATGTGATGCGCCTATGATACCAAATGTGAAGTTAAAAGTTGAAGATGGAGACTTATTTGTGAATCCTGAAAAATATAGGAAATTTGTGAGAAATTGAACTATCTTACTATCACTCGTCTTGATATTGCCTTTCCAGTAAGTGTTGTAAGTCAGTTCATGTCATCTCCTAGAATCTCACATTGGGATGTTGTTATTCATATTTTGAAATATCTAAAAGGTGCGCCAAAACGTGGCATCTTATATCCAAATAACGGTCACCACACTATAGAAGGATTAACAGACGTTGACTATGCAAGAGATCTTTCAGATAGGCACTCTATCACAGGTTACTGTGTTTTTGTTGGAGGCAATCTTGTTTCTGACAACAGCAAGAAACAAAGTGTTGTATCCCGATCAAGTGCAGAATCCGAATATAGGGGCGCAGACTACATGTGAACTCATATGGTTACGTCATTTACTTGGTGAGATTGGGTTTGTTCAATCTAAACCAATGAACTTATGGTATGACAATGAAGCAGCAATCTATAAGCATATAGAAGTCGATTGTCATTTTACCCGACATGTCAAAACAGAGCCAATTGGCTGATGTATTCACCAAAGCATTATCGGGGAATCAGGTTAATTACATTTGTAACAAGCTGGGCATGATCAATATCTATGCTCTAACTTGAGGGGGAGTGTTACAGAATATATCAGTTACGTAATTATAGGGACTATGTAGTTAATGTAAATATCATAGTTATAGGGATTTAGCATGATTATAGGGATTATTTTCCTAGTTTAAACCTATGTATTCAGTATAAATACCTGTAATATTATTCCAAGTAATATACAGAAAACTTCTTCTCATTATTCTCAAACTTCAAAATTGCACAATGAAATTTGATTAGGATGGGAATTTCATAACATTGATGGAGAACCCAAGGAAATAAGCTCATCTCTAGCAAAGGTTTGAATAAGATACTTAAGTGTTCTAGGAATGGAGTGTTATATATGATGCAACTAATGCATCCATTAAAGTGTCAAATGCAAAATATGAAGCTAAAAGAGCAACCTAAAACCTTCAAAGAACTAAATGGACAGCTAGCAAAGTTTTGGAAGGCATTTAAAGAGACTAGCCAACTGCTCCCAAATTGAATACATGACCACCGAATTAAGCTCAAGGAGGGTATCGAATCAATTAACATCCAATCTTATAGATACTCAAGGGAACAAAAGGATGCGATAGAAAAGATCGTGAAGCAATTGCTTCAACAAGGGTTCATTCAGCAAAGCATTAGTCCATATTCGTCTCCTGTAGTCTTGTTGAAGAAGAAAGACAACTCTTAGAGAATGCATAGACTATAGAGAACTTAAAAAGTATACAATAATAGACAAGTTTATTATACTATTAATTGAGGAGTTAGTAGATGAGTTACATGGCTCGAGTTGGTACTCCAAGTTAGATTTGAAATCTAGCTATCACCAAATTTGAATGCATGAGTATGACAGTGCCAAGATTGCCTTTAGAGCAAATGCGGGACGTTATGAGTTCCTCGCAATGCCCTTCGCATTAACTAATGCACCTTCAATGTTTCAAAGCTTAATGAATGACATATTCCAACCGTGCTTAAGGAGAGTCATCCTAGTTTTCTTCAGTGATATCCTCGTATGTAGCAGGTCCTTTCATCAACACTTGGAGCACCGAAGACAGGCAATGGAAGTTCTCTAGAGTCATCAGTTATTCCTTACAAGGAAATAAGTGTAGTTTTGGTGCAAAACAGATCAAGCATTCGGGCCATTCTATTTCAACTAATGGAGTAGCTACAAATGCAAGGAACACACAAACTATTCATAATTGGGCAATTCCTCAATCCATGAGAGACTTGAGAGGATTTTTGGGCCTCACTAGCTACTACATGAGCTTTATCAAGAATTATGCTCAGTTAGCTAAGCCCCTAACAAAATTGTTGAAGAAACAACTCACTCCTGAGTGGAGTTGGGAAAAAAGTAAACCATGGGCAATTGAAAAACTTTAGGAAGCTCTCATAACATCATAGGTATTTGCCTGACTTTCCCCAACGCTTTATCACAGAGGCAAACGCGAGTGGCACAGACATAGGAGTAGTAATACAATAAACTAAAAATCCAATTGCCTTTCTGAGCAAAACCTTGGCCTTGAAGCACGGGGAACTGTCAATATACGAGAAGGAATTTTCGACAATTATTAAGGCCATTAAAATAATGGCATCATTACCTCAATGGTGGAAAAATGCTACAAACCAATCCCCGAAGTCTTAAGTACCTATTGGAGTAGCGGATCACAATCCCGTTACAACAAACTTGGTTACCCAAGTTGTCTGGATATGACTTCAAAGTGATAAATATGAGTGAGAATTAAAAATAGGGTGGCTAACACATTATCAACCATTTCTAGCACTAAACTATTAACAACAACCATATCTCAGGTGCAAACTCAACTTTTGGGAGAAATTAAGGCAAGTTGGGATGAAGATGCCGCAATTCAAGACATTATCAAGAAACTGAAGTTCGGAGAATTGAATTCAAGCAACTACGAGTGGAGGGAGGAGCTATTGTGGTGGAAGTGGAGATTGGTGATTGGGTTTAATTAGGAGCTGAGGAGGAAACTAACGTCTATAAGTCATGATGGTCTACAAGGAGGTTATTTGGGGATTACTGCTACCACAAAAGGATTCAAACCATCTTTTATTAGAAAATTTTAACCAAGGACCTTAGAGTTTATATGAGAGAATGCTAGGTATGTCAAACAAGCAAGCATGAGAATACCCCATATCCGGGAAGTCTCTAGCGCTTACCAATTCCAAAAAGGTATTGGATGGAGATTAGCATGGATTTTATAGATAGGCTACTAGTATCTGGAGGCAAATTCGAAATATTCATGGTAGTAGACAGCCTTAATAAATATTCTCATTTCATACTAATCAAACACCCACACACAATAATGAGGTAGCCTTATCCATTGCCAAGTTCCACCTTCAAAGAGCTTAACACCAGATGAAACAACTTGACAAAAGGAGGGTAAGCAGGGGGTTTGAAGTGGGACAATGTGTGTTTCTGAACCTCCAACCATATAGACAACATTCAGTGCAAAAACGAAGCAATAATAAAATCTCCCGTTTGTTTTATGGACCCTATCAAATTATTGAAAAGGTTGTTAAGGTGACCTACAAGTTACAATTACCACTAGAATCACTCATTCATTCAACGTTTCATGTGTCCCAACTAAAGAAATTTGTCATGAAAAAGGACCCTATCTCTACAAATTTACCTACAAAACCTCACTACCTCAAGCGAGTTCCAAAAGTTGTCTTGAATAGAAGAACGGTGAAGGTTCACAACAAACTAGCAACTCAAGTCCTAGTACAGTGGTCCAATGGCGCACATTCAAAGGCAACTTGGGAATCTCTATTCGAGCTACAAAAGCATTTCTCTAAAGAACCTTGTGGGCAAGGTTTTCAAGGAAGGGGGCATTGTTGCGGGAAAATGAAGAAAAAGAGCATGGGAAGCAATGATATGAGTTTTAATAATGAATGATGTCGTATAGTCACAGCAACTTAAGTGAAATGTTCTTTTGAAAAAAAAAACTTTAGTGAAATGTTGCCATTTTTATGTAACTCATTATGAGTAGAAAATTAAGACCTGTTAAGAAAGGACAACTGCTATTTAACAATCCCTGACATTTTCTGACATTCTCTCTTCGCTTTCTCACTCACTCGTACGATTTGCTTCTGTTAAGCAACAGATCCTGACTGGGATTCCCCAATTCGTTTAACAAAATGTTCAGTTTTACCTTAAACATAAATTATCAAGACACTTGAAACTAATACGGTCAACTAAGATTACAAAGCAATTATCGAATTCCTCAAACAATTTAAAAGTTGACATAAATATTGCAATAATGGCAACAAATAAAGAAGGAATTAAAACATTAAGCCACAGCCACAATTGAGTTGCCAATATACCAACTCTAAAACCCTAATACGTGAATTAGATACAAATTATACTTGTCTGTTGGGCTTATTGATTTGATCTGAGACTTCTATGAAAAAAGAGAGCACAGATTAGAATTACGTGGTGTTGCGGGTGCCGTCGGATTGTTGGTCTTCGTGGTCGTCGACTTCTTCGACTTGAAGTTCCTCAAATTCAAGCTGTCGAATCTGTTCCATTTGTTGCCTTTCGGCCGCCGGTATTCCATCATCCTCCATTATGCCCTTCTCTAACGAATGTTGTTTGCTAGCACTTGTCCGAAAGGATGAACTAATTGCCCCCAGTTAAATTTTAGGGATACTAATAGAACAAAATGGAAATTATCACACTTCTTTGATTTAGTAGAGGGTTTTATAATAAAATTAAACTAAATAAAATAAAAGTGAAATTTTAAATAATAAAAATAAGAAATTTATAATTTAAATGTTTAGAATAAAATATAAATTAATAAATACATATTATATAATATTTTTTTAAAAAAATTAATATTAATTATTTTTTAACCCTAATTTCTTTTTATACAGTTAATAATATTTGAATATTATTTTTCTTTATTTTAATAATAATATTTTATATTGTTAATAAAAAATTATATATAATTAATAATATAATAAAAAATTTAATAAAATTTTTTATTAATGAAAACATAAAATATATAAAAAATTATTTTGTAATTATTTATAAATTATATATAATTTATTATTAATTATATAAAAATTTCAATATTAATTATTTAATAAACTTTATTCTATCATATAGGTTTATATTTAAAATTTTGTAATTATATTTTAATTTTATATAGAAATATATAAATATAATTTAAAAATAATTTTTTATTTTCATTAATAAAAATTTTGTTAAAATGTTTTAATTTATTATTAATTATATATTATTTTATTATTAGTTATATAAAAATATTAATATTAATATTTATTTAATAAATTTTTCTATTATATGTGATTTATATTTTAAAATTATTTATTTATATTTTTATTTATATTGAAATATATAAATACAATTAAATAATGATTTTTATATATTTTCTACTTTTATTAATAAAATTTTTATTAAAAATTTTTATTTTATTATTAATCATCTACAATTTATTATTAATTATATAAAAATATTATTATTATTTATTTAATAAATTTTATTCTATTATTTGTGATTTATATTTAAAATTATTTATTTTATTTTTATTTATATAGAAATATATATAAACAATTACAGTATAATTTTTATATTTTTCTATTTTCATTAACAAAAATTTCATAAATTAATAATAATATTTTTATATAATTAATAATAAATTGTATATAATTATTAAGAAAATACTAAAACTTTTATTAAAATTTTTATTATTTTAAAATAAAAAATATATGAAAATTATTTGTCAGGATTGTGTGTGATTTTTTAGTTAAACGTGATTTCTATTTTAAAATCATAACATTAAACATCTTGCAACAACCATTTAATATTAGGGATATAATAGTCATTTATTATACATTTCATTTCATTTCATTCCATTCCATCAATCTTCCAAACAATATTTCACTACATTACATTATAAATCCTTCCATCCCTCCCAAACAACTTTTCACTATATTACATTCCATTCCATTATAAATCGTTTTTTTCTGCTCTATTCCGTTCCGTTTTATTAATTAACGTTCAACTAAACAGGCTTAATACTTATTACATTTAGTAGTCAAATTATATTTTTGTATAACTTACTTTCACGAGAATTTAACATGAGATAAATAATTCCAACTTTTAAATTATTTTAGTTATAATAAATATTAATTTATCACTAAAATGTGTTCTTACTTTTTAGTGTCAGTGTCAATTTTCCATTTGCATTAATTTTTTATTATTTTAACATTGTTTATTATTAAAAATCTTTTTTAAAATTATATAATTAGCATGTTTTAATCTAATTAAAAATACTTTTAATATCAATTGAAATTATTATTTCTAATCTCACAAAATTTATTTTTCTTTAATTTGAAAATTATTTTCTAATATTAAAAGAAAACTATGCTCAAAATTAAGTAACACATTTTTAAATTTAGTTAAGAAGGTTCTTTTCATTATTTATTTAAAAATTAATTAAAAATCTTCCTTTAATAAATTAAATTTTTATTTTTAAAAATTAAAAAATCTCTTTTTTAATTAATAAATAAAAACACTTTTCTCAATTAAACCAAGAAAATATCTTTTGTAATTAATCAAGAAATTTACTATTCATAAATAAACACAATTTTTAAATAAATTAAATAATAATTCTCTAAATACATACAACTATAATTTTAATTTATCTCAATCAAATTAAAATAAATAAATTTAATTAAAAAATACTTTTTTAATTACTTATAAAAATATTTCTCAATCTTAAAACGTCTAATTAATTAATTTCAATTCAATTGACCTAATTAATTATCTACTTTCTAAAATTAAATTAAGAATCAAAATAATTATTAAGCTTAATCATATTAATAAAAACAATTACTTTAATTTTATAATTAAATTTTAATTTTAAAACTCCTTTTAAATTATGTTTAAAAGTTAGGTTAATTTGGAATACAATATCCCATATTTAAAATATTTTTGTTCGGTTTTAAAATTACTTTAACAAAAAATCAAATAAATTATCCATTTTTTAAGTTTAATTTGCACTTAAATTTGTATCGAACAAACCTCAGACTTGTGTCTAAACAATTCTATTCTAAGCTAATGAAACCCCTATTCTTAACCTTGAATAACCTTAAACCTAAAGCCAAACACCCCATTTCATAAACTTGTTTCTAAACACCTTCGTCTTCTAGTTGCGAAACTGTTATCATAAGGTTGAAAACTGGCCACAAGGCTCTTCCCACCGTCGTGACCGCCGCAGCCATAGGCTGTTAGTGCCTAACGTTGCTAGCCCTCATGTCGAAGCTGCTAACACCACCGAGCACCCCAACTGCCAGCGAGCACCTACAAATGTAGTCACTGCCAGTAATTGCTCTAGAATATGCACAGCTGGCCAACAACAAATTCCAGATAACAACCTCATTAACTGCTTTAACCAGATCTGGTAGGTAACGCTGTCGGTTGTGTGATGGATCATAGGCCAGCCCAACAAGAGCAGCTCATGTGGGACACATCGAGAGAGCTTCTCAAGCCTTCACAGCTGGAGCCAAGTAGCAAGC
>JANZXR010000001.1:9218615-9243401 GCA_027575705.1 Erythroxylum echinodendron
AGAAAATAATAAGAGGAGGAAAAAGAAGAAGAGTAGGTCGGGCGGGTGGGTGTGGGAGGGAGGGGGTTTTAGATTAATTTGATTTTTTATATAGAAGAGAGAGTGAGAGTGTGAGTTTGTGAGAGGGAAAATGAAGAGAGAAAGAAAAAGAGTAGTAGCAGGTAAGGGGTAAGAAGAAGGGATCACCTTCAAGCAATCAAAAGAATCTTTTGATAACTCCACGAAACTATGAATTTTGGACTATGATATCCAAAAACTGATTCATTTGAAATAGTGGGCTATTATGATGCAGATTATGTATATGATAGAATCGATCGAAAAAGCACAAGTGGTCACTATCAATTTCTTGGAGAATGTCTAGTATCTTGTTCTTGCCATAAGCAAAATTGCATAACAGCTGCCAACTGTTATGCTCAAATCTTACAGATGAAGCATAAACTACAAGATTTTTCTCTTAACTATTCTCACATTCCTATATTATATGATAATACGAGTGTTATAATCTTTCTGAAAATCCTATGTATCATTTTAGGACTAAGCATATAGAAATCAAACATCATTTTCTTAAAGATCATGTTTTAAAAGGAACTATTGATTTTTTACATGTTAATACTGAGAATCAAATAGCTGACATTTTCACTAATCCACTCTCTAAAGATAGATTTTGCGTGTTAAGAAAAGAGCTTGGTTTGTGCAAACTCTCTGATATTATTTCTGCATAAATATTCTCTGCTATTTGTCTTTGCATTTCGTTTAGCATGCTCCTTCTATTAAGTTTCCTTAAAAACTCTCTCTTGATTTAGCAGACTACTTCATTTTAGAAGGCTCCTTTTGATTTAATAGAACAAGATTACACATGTAATTAAAAGGTAATTTCCTTTGTTTTGTGGTTAGAAAATTTAAAGACGAGCACGAAATTCTGACAAGCAATGGTACAAATCTGTCAGAAGATATGCAAACGATCACACTTCCTGTATTAGCGTATGATCATTCATCTTTTCACGAGATCAACGCTCAAGAAACGTCTAATATACTAGGAATAGACTTCTCTCCTATACTCACCCTCATTGTTCTTCGAAGTGTCGCTCTTGATTCTCTACATTTCAACTTTCTGGCTTCATCTTAAATCTTCTAAAACTCATCCATCGTTCTTACAATGTCACAAACCAGATCAAAAGGATAAAAGAAAACTCCAACTTCTACTAATAGTCATACTGAAGCATATATTACTAAACCCCAAGTATCAGAAGTACACTGGGTTATAAACGATGATGATTCAGATGAACAACCTTCTTGGTTGATTAGGCAACCATGAACAAAAGGAAGTTGAAAATTTTTCTAAACAAAAAGAAACCACTAATGCTAAAAAGGAAGATGAATAAGAATCTAGAAAAAGAAAAGGGGGAGAAATAAAGAAAGGAAAAACACCTGTGACTGAAGAAACTATCAAGGACCCTATTGATAGAAATGAGTTGTTTCGTGAAAAGATGATTCCTAAAGAAAAAAAAGCAAAGAAAATAAAGATAGCTGCTCAAGAGGAAGGAAAGATGTCAGTACTACCAAAAATGTTTCAATCGATGGAAGCTGAAAATTGTTATAAAACACAGTACAAAAAAAGAAAGATGGTTGCTAGGAGAGTCTTGTCTCCCATGATGTTTGATAACATAAGTATACCTATCTCTCTTTACTTTGTTGTAATTGGTTAGGAAATTTTCCTAAAATTAAATGAGACAGTATGTGATGAGTTAGTCAAGGCATTCTACACACACATTAGAAAGGAAGTAATTGATGGAAAGATAGCCATATTTCAAAGGTACGAGAAAGTGAGATTCTAATTTCTTAAGAGATTTTAGGAGATACACTAGACATAACTCTTATAGGGAGAACTGATTTTCTTTGTTATAAATAGGTTATCGACGATCTGGATTTAGGAGATGTTTTTAAATCCATCTGCCTTAGTACCAAAAATAACCAAGATGGGAGACCTTGGAGCAAGCAATTTGACTTACTACCATGATGCCTTACATCGTTATCAGTTACTTTTATTTTCCCTAGGAGTTAGTTCTGTTGAAAGGTGCAGTTTATTATACACTTTTGTAGTGTATAATTTGCTAAAAGGAACAAAATGAATCTTGCTGTAATGATCTTAAGGTTTATGGTGGATAAAGGGAATATTAAGAATACCACTACTTATCTACCATATGGGATGTTACTCACCAAGATTTTCCACTATTATAAAGTACCTTTTGTAAATCTGAGTTGGTAAGCACTGGCTAAGTTTCACCCTTCCATTCCTTACCAGGTCACATACAAACTGCAAAAACAATATCTGGGTGAAAAAAAAATCTAAAAGAGAAGCAACAATCTTAGGTTCTTTTCTAGATCAACGAGCTAATTTTCCTCCTCAAGATGAAAATAGTACAAATCTTCAACAACAGCCGAAGGATATTCAATCTAATCAAGAAAAAATGTGAGAACAAATAGACAACATGCAGAATCAATTTCTTGACATACATATTATGCTCAAAAGAATCCTTGAATCTCTTAAATAACTTTGTTGTTATTTGCTTTCTCTTTGGCTTATCTATACTAATGATTTTGTTTGATGCAGCATTTACTCTTTTCCTCTATTTCAATTTTTTATTTCACTTTCTCCCTATATTATTTTTTATATAATGACAAATGGGGAGAGTTTATGTGGATATAATTTTTACACATTTCTGCATATATATATATATATATATATATATATATATGATATGATTTTTTTAATGTTGCCTTGATTATATCTATGGTCGATTATGTTGTTGAACTTATTAAAATCTGTGATATATAAATGATAAACTCCTTTCTTAAGAGAGAGACTCCTAATTATGTCTGAACACATAAAAGTCTCAGGTATCTTTTCGAAATCATCTATTATCTTTTTGAATTTTGAAAAATATATTTATTATTACTTATCATCATTAAAAAGGGGGAGATTGATAGCTCAAAGATTATGATTAACAATTTTGATGATAAATTTTGATGATAACTGTATAATATTTAAATTTTTAAATTGGATTTATTTTCTTGTATAATTCAACGGTCTTATTCTCCAAAGGAAATAAAATCATAAGAAATATGCTTTTTTTTGTAGGAACCTTCATTATGAACTTACTCTTTTAGAAATATTTTATTTAAAAGGATCCTACTAATTATAAAGGATGTATATTAGCCACATGATTACTGGAACATTTTTTTGTCAAAGATGACATCAAAGTTACTCAAATCTAGTTGACTAAGGATGCAAGATGAAGTAACGACTAGTTAAAGAAATTGACTATTTAAAGAAGAGCCAATATAATTGTGAACAACAACGAAACGATACAAAAGCTTGCGAAGCTATATTGTCAAAACTCATCAAAAGCATATACATTCTTGAAAGTGATATATCTTTGTAAAAAGTTTTCTTGTGCGTTAGAAAGTGAAATTCTGTTTAGAGAAATTATTGAAGCTCATATAGTACGAACCTCTCTTTTATTTGAGAGCTTGTAGAGGCTAGTGAAATACTACTAGCTAGCTTGAAAGGTTGAAGAACTTTGAAAAATATTAACTTGTGAGCTTGGAGAGGCTCGTCAGATTACTACTTGATTTTATACTGAAACACTCAAGTTGAATACTTGAGGACTAGATGTAGGCTCGAGTTATAAGCCAAACTAGTACAAATCAACTATGTCCTTCTCTCTCTCTATCCTTATCTTTTATATTTCTGCATTATATTGTGTGTGTTCATTTTAGGAAGAGGCTCCTTCACTTTTATAATAGGTTCCTTCTATTTTTGACTTACCGATGATTCTTTTCATTTTAACAGGCACCTTCTTTTTATTATTTCAATAGGAATCATACTTTAGTAGGCTTCTGTCATTTAACAAGTTACTATCGTCTAACAAACTCCTATTCTTTTAAGTTTTTAACAGGCCCCTGTCTTTATACGAATTGAAAGTAACTTACGAAAAATTTTGTTAAATCACACACAATTTATTCCCCCTCTTCCGTGTGTTTACTTTATCAGAAGAAAAGCATGGAAACATAATTTTCAAAACCTCAGGGGTCTAATTGGCCTATATGTCTTTATATATATCTTATAGATATAATAGAAAAGAAAGAAGAAAGCAAAACATAACTAGATGTATTCATTTTATTAAATACATTATTTATCTTATATATGTTTATTTAATTCACCAATTCATAAGATAAATTTATAGTAATTACAATTTACAAATAAAAATATTTTGAAATAATAAGTTATGAGATTCGTACTGCATTTATGTGTTATCTTTAAATCTTTTTTAATCATCGCTACTTTATGATTCAACATAAATAAAGACAAACTTTATATTTCTTTTTAATGAAAAAATAATTGATATCATAAACTAAAATATGGAGATGCTTAAAAAAATATAGGTATTTATTAGAGAACAAATTTATCAAAATGACTTGATATGAAAATTTTACATGGAACACTACTTATGTATCTATATAAATATTATGATTATTACGTAATTGATCATCTGATTTGAGATCTTCAAAGTATTTCATATATGAATTATTGTATTTTCATATTACTTAAGACTTATCATAGTCAAGAGTTACTTTGTTAGTAGTTATTAGATATGACATGAATTAGACATGTCAGCCAGCCCAGCCCGGCCCACCCATTTAGTTTTAAAAGAAAAAATTCAAAATAACATCGTGGCTGGCCCGTGGCCCGACCTAGGCAGACGATGGTCAGCCCATGGCCCTGCCATCCTAGTCCAAAAAAGGGTTGGGCCATGCTAGAATTGCCACCCCTAATATGAATGATAACTCCATTAGTATTTTGTATTGATTAGATATGCTTTAAAAAAACACTCAAATGGCACTACCATCCTCTCTAATATACATGTCAAAGAAAAAAGTTACGTCAATATAATATTTTAATGAATTAATTGCAAATAGAAATTAATGGTGCCATCTAACATATAAATAGAAATTGCTCAAGAAATGATCATTTCCCATTACCCTTATAAGATCAAATTTTAGAAAAACTAGATGGTAAATCACGTTTTTGCTTTTTAGATGGTTTTTTTAGGTTACTACCAAATAACAATTGTTCAAGAAGATCAAGAAAAGACTACTTTTATATGCCCCTTTGGATCGTATGAGTTCAACGAATGCCCTTCAACTTTGTAACACTCTCGGTACATTTTAAAGATGTCCGATGAGTATATTTTCTGAGCATATTGAGAATTACATTGAAGTATTCATAAATAACTTCACTACTGATGGAGATTCAATTAATGATTGCTTAAAATGAATCTAAGATTTTAAAACAAATTTAATTTGTTGTTGAATTATGAAAAATGTCATTTAAGGTTGATCGAGACATCGTTTTAAGGTATGTGACTTCATGCAAGGGTATAAAAATAGCTATAGAAAAGGTGGATTTAATTGTGAACTTACCTTATCTTACAAATGTTAGGGAAGTTCAATCTTTTCTTGTACATGTAGGATTTTACAGTAAGTTTATTAAAGATTTTTCAAAGATTGTGATACCATTATTAAAGTTGATGTAAAAGAGGTTCCATTTGAATTTAAAAAGGACTCTTAATAAGTTTTTGACAAACTTAAGGCATTATTGATAAGTGCGCCTATTATTTAGCCAGAAAATTGAGACCTACTGTTTTAATCCGATGCTAGCAATTATAAAAGGGAGCTCCTTTAGGCCAAAGGATTGGGAAACAAAGTCATGTTATAAATTATACTTCAAGAACATTGGATGCTCCACAGTGCAATTACTCTATAATTGAGAACAAGATTTTAACAATTATTTTTGCTTTTAGATCTTATTTCTTGTCTCTTAATTTATTGTGTATTCTGACCATATAACACTGAAGTACCTTTTGGAAAAGGACTCTAAATCAAGGTTGATATGATGGATTTTGTGACTTTAAGAGTTTAATTTTATAACAAGGGATTGAAAAGGAGTAAAAAAATTCAATAGCAAACCATCTGAGCAGGTTAGTAAAGGTTGAAAATGTTTTACCTATTTCTAAAACTTTCCTTATAAGCAATTGCTCCAAATGAAAGATATGGTTTTATGGTACACAGACCTTGTTAATTCTTTGGTTATTTTAACTTTATCTAATTACATTAGTAAGTTTAGGAAGAAAAAGATAAGGAATGATGCAAACTATTATGTTTGGGATAACCATAGTTGTGGAAGTTCTGCTCTAATCAAATTATTAGGCATTGTATGCCAAAGGATGAACATCATTTTGTCTTAGCTTTTTGTCATAATTATGCTTGCAGTGGTCACTTTGGTTCTAAACGAAATGCTAGAAAATTTTTGGATAGTAGTTTGTATTGGGAAACTTTGTTTAGAGATGTTTATGTGTTTTGTAAAATTTGTGTTAAATGCCTAAAAACAAGTATATTATCTCGTAGAAATAAGTTGCCTTAAACCCCAATTCTTCTAATTGAGGTATTTAATATAGGGTCATTGAATTTATGATCCCTTTTCCTTTATCTGATAGTTTTTCTTGTATATTTTAGTTATTGATTATGTTTCAAAATGAGTGGTAGCAAAAGCCACCAAGACTAATGATTATACAATTTTTTAGTTTTTATAAAGTCTAATATTTTCAATACATTTGGAATTCCACAAGCCATCATTAGTGATCAGGGAAGCCACTTTTACAACATTTAGTAGCATCTTTGTTTTAAAATGTGTGGAGTGCATCATCAAGTAACTACCGCATAACGTCCACAAATAGATGGAAAAGCAAAATTATAGAATACAGAAGTGAAATCTATTTTGGAAAAGATGATGAATCTAGGACGAAAGGATTAGAGATGATGCTCTTTAGGTATACCATACAACTTACAAAACACTGACAGGAAAGTCTTATTACGATTAGTTTTTGTAAAGCTTGTCATTTACTTGCGGATATTAAACATAAAGCTTATTAGGCAGTGCAATGTTGCAACATAGATTTAGAAAAAGCTAGGAAAGCAAGGAAAGTGCAATTGCAAGAGTTAAAGAAACTAAAGTGCAATTGCAAGAGTTAGAGAAACTAAGGTTGGATGCTTACGAGAATTTGAGAATCTACAAAGAGAAAACCAAATTGTTCTATGATAATATGACCTTGAGGAAGCAATTTGAGGTGGGAAAGAAAATGTTATTATATAATTCTCAATTAAAACTTATGCTAGATAAGTTATGTTTTAGATGGCTTGGGCCTTTCGTTGTCAATAATATATTTCCTCATAGTGTAGTACAAATAAAAAGTTTAGATATCAGTAAGATTGTTAAGGCGAATGGACATATGTTGAAATCATTTTATAAGATGATGATGGTTTCTAATGTAGTAGATATTGATGTAGTACTTCCAAAATTCGTAGAAGTTTGAGAAGAAAAAGGTCTCATCACACATAATAGCATTAAATAATTGCGCTTTTTGGGAGACAATCTAGAATATGATAATTTTCTTTAATTCTGTTTTAGTTATATATAGTTTCCATTTGCTTGTTTTTGAGAACTTAGTTTATTAGCTTAAGGGAGACCTGCATCTTTTTATGTAATTCAGCTATTAGTATAAAAGACCCAAATTTTCATAATACTAAAATTCTTAACACGTGATCATGCCTTACATAACTCTGGTTAAGGTAGCAGTCTTTTCAAATTTCAGAATACTAAAACTTAAAAGGAGAGATCTAGCCTTCTATGGTTCAACTTTCTAGAATGAAACTCTAAAATTTAGAGTACTAACATTCATAAAGAAATTTTTACTTTTAAAATAAATAAAAAATAAAACTTTAATTTTGATAATACAATAAAAATAAAGAGAAAAAAGAGTGATGATATAAATAATTTATATTTTTAAAAAACCATACAAAACCGTAGTTTGTTTTGTTTGCCCACACGTCCCAGTCTCAGTGTCGCATAACACTAGCGTCCACAGCACTGCACCACCAATAGGCACACTCTCAATACCAAACTCACCATGCTTCCTAACCTAGGCGCACTACAATGCAGTCGCTCCACCCATTGGGGATCCACGCTGCCACATCACCATTAAGTTACACAAGCCAAAGTCTTCGGCAGGCATCAAACGACAAATCCACACCTCCAACGTTCAAAGCAGGCCACACACCAGTTTTTCATAGCACACAAAACCAACACCATACCCCCGCACTGCATAGATCCAAGCAGCATGCACAGATGCCCACTCACCCAACAATAATGCACCGATTTCTTTAGAACACACCAAGCAACCTAACTCTCCACAGTGTTATAATAACGTTCCATTTATTTTCAAGTTTTATTTCAATTATTTTTATAAAATAATTTTAATTGCTTTGATTTAATTTTAATTATAGTATTTGGAAGGATGTTTAAGTCATTTTAGGAATAGTTTTCTTATTTATAATTGACATAATTAAATAATTTTAATTGCTTTAACTTAATTTTAATTTTAGTAATTGGAAGGTTGTTTAAGTCGTTTTAAGAATAGTTTTCTTATTTATAATTGTCCTAATTATGGGACATTCAAAAGATACTAATTGGTTAATGATGAAAGGCAAGTCTAAAGTGAATTCAACTATACAAAATCAATCTGACATTGGACCTACCATAAGTACCAATAGGGGGCATGCTCAGATAGCTAAAAGCATATCTATATAGTCACCAAATGAGTCAGACTCTTATAGATATCTCACTTTCAGCTCTAAAGAAAGAAAACAAAGCATTTTTCGACTTTACCACGACATATACTTGCACTAAATCCGAGTTATTTTTTATTTAGTGTACGATACATAGAGTACGCGACAATTTGGGTGCTTGGTTGGTTACATAGTTTAACATTGTTTTCTCTTCTAACAAGAACTTGTGTCTAGGTTCCCTTATTACTCACCTAGATATTAATTTCAATTTGTTTAGTATGACTAACATTGATACGGATATAGCCTGTGAAATGGAACCGTTGGATAGAGCTTATTTGAGTAGGATGCTTGCTCGAGCAACAAAAGAGAAACATTTTGTTTTGTACAACGTCATCTCCCCCATGGGGTTCATCATTAAATCAACAAGAGGACCATGATGCTCCATAACCTTTATGTCTTATGACTTCGCCAATTTTACATGAGCATCGTTGTCAACTAGAGATGTTGGAATGTAAAATTTCTAAACTAAGAGGAATTTAAATACTCTGCTCCAATTCATATGGGTGATACCTCTATATACACCAACATCAACTGCAACATTTTTTTTATGAATTTGTGCATAAAGACGGTAAGGGCATTGAGGATGACCATTTTTTACCTAGAAAAGCCTACCTTAATTTTTATCCTTAGAAAACCAATTTAAGCCTTCATCTTTCTTTTCTTGCATACCAACCTTGTTACAAGATACACTACAAGATTTAAGACATTTAGTGACAATTTTTTTGTGACTAACTATTTTTGTCATCACAAATAGGAATTTTCAATGACAAGACCATTCATTGACACTATTGTTTGGATTATTTGTTATGATTTATATTTTTGTCACTAATACAATGGTAATTGTGTCAATTTAGTTTCTTTCACAATTAAATTGTCACTATTAATATATTAATAGTGTTAAAATTTATTTTATCACTAAGTTTTGTCACTAAAAACTTATGAAATTTGACGCCAAAATAATTTTGGTGGGAATTAATTGTAATTATGACAAAACATGTATTGGTAACTAATATTTTCTATTTGTTATGACAAAACATAGTTTGGTCACTAATATTATTTTCTTGTTGTGACTAAATGCTTTATCGTCACACAATATTTTACTTGTTGTGATTAAAAATTTTGTCAATAAATATGCAATTAATTAGTGTCTACTTCGTATTGTCACAATAACTGAACTATAACTATGGTCACTACTATTCGTAATTTAGTGACAATTTTGTTGTGACTAACTATTTTTGTCATCACAAATATGAGTTTTTTAGTGACAAGACCATTGATTGACGCTATTGTTTGGATTATCTGTTATGATTTATAGTTTTGTCACTAATACAATAGTAATTGTGTCAATTTAGTTTCTTTCACAATTAAATTGTCACTATTAATATATTAATAGCGTTAAAGTTTATTTTATCACTAAGTTTTGTCACTAAAAGCCTATGAAATTTGGCGCCAAAATAATTTTGGCGGGAATTAATTGTAATTGTGACAAAACATATAATGATAACTAATATTTTCTATTTATTGTGACAAAACAAAGTTTGGTCACTAATAATATTTTCTTGTTATGACGAAATGGTTTATCGTAACATAATATTTTACTTGTTGCGACTAAAAATTTTGTCAATAAATATGCAATTAATTAGTGTCTACTTCATATTGTCATAATAATCGAATTATAACTATAGTCACTACTATTCATAATTTAGTGACAATTTTGTAGTGACTAACTATTTTTGTCATCACAAATAGCAATTTTTCAATGACAAGACCATTGATTGACACTATTGTTTGGATTATTTATGATGATTTATATTTTTGTCACTAATACAATGGTAATTGTGTCAATTTAGTTTCTTTCACAATTAAATTGTCACTATTAATATATTAATAGTGTTTAATTGTCACTATTAATATATTAATAGTGTTAAAATTTATTTTATCACTAAGTTTTGCCACTAAAGCCTACAAAATTTGGCAGGAATTAATTGTAATTGTGACAAAACATATATTGGTAACTAATATTTTCTATTTATTGTAACAAAACATAGTTTGGTCACTAATATTATTTTCTTGTTGTGACGAAATGGTTTATTGTTATACAATATTTTACTTGTTGTGACTAAAAATTTTGTCAATAGATATGCAATTAATTAGTGTCTACTTCATATTGTCACAATAACCGAACTATAACTATAGTCATTACTATTCGTAATTTCGTGACAATTTTCTTATGACTAACTATTTTTGTCATCACAAATACGAGCTTTTCAATGACAAGACAATCGATTGATACTATTATTTAGATTATCTGTGATAATTTATATTTTTGCGACTAATACAAAGATAATTGTAGCAACTTAGTTTCTTCAACAATTAAATTATCACTATTAAGATATTAATAATGTTAAAATTTATTTTATCACTAAGTTCTGTACTAAAAGACTATGAAATTTGGCACCAAAATAACTTTGGCAAAAATTAATTGTAATTGTGTCAAAACATATGTTAGTAACTTGATCAACTTTTTGTTACAAAAGTTATCGTAAATAGATATAAACGTAACAAATTAATGATAAATATTTATTGTTGTAATAACATATTAAAATTAACTACTCTAAAGATAAATTTTGTCATTATTGCAAAAATTTTAGAGACCAGAAACTACTTGTCATCATTTTTTTCTTTAATCTGATTGTCTGCAAACAAATTTAAATATTTTCAAATAAAATATTCAAACTACATATATTGATAATCCAAAGCGTATATTTTACATATCAATAGATATTTAGTATACATAAATTTGAAATTTCATTAAAAAATCAAAACAATTAAATGTTTAAATATGATAAAAATCTTATTGATGCTATTAGAGAGAGAGAAAACCTTATTGATGGTATTTTACATACCAATTAATAAGTCAGGCTCCGTTACATACCACTAACATAATAGTTTATTATAAAAAAATAAATTACTCTCATCTATATTTATTATGTACTGTAAAAATATTGAACCTAATTTTAAATTTATGAAATATAAAATTTATTATGAAAATTTAACTATTACATAAATTTTAAAAAATTTAAGATGACATCTGATTTTAAATTTATGAAATATAAAATTTATTACCAAAATTAAACTATTGCATATAATTTTAAAAATTTAAGATGAAATCATTTTTTAAATTAAAAATTGGAGAGTAACTATTAAAGATTGTAGTTCTACATCTGTAAAATTAAGAAAACTTATTAAAATAAGTGCTATAAAGTAAGCTTAACATGTACACCTAGTTTAGCGTGAGAGATATAAGTAATTGTGAAACAATAAATCTGGTAGAAGAAGATGAACAGGAATAGTCGTGTGTGTATGGTGCCAATAAATTTCTTCTTCATGTGCACTGTCTTCTCTCCACTCTGCTTCATTGCATATCTTCAGGTACAGTTCTCTTCGCATCTTACAATTCCTCTGCTCAAATATCAACTAGGTAAATGACCATTGTTCTTTGTTTAAATTATTCTTCTAATCTTTCAGCTTACGCATATAAGAGATGTTATTTAGTTTAATACATGAGTTTTTTTACCATTACTCTGTTACTTTAAACTTGACGTCTCCTGTCTCCTGTTACTTGTACAAGGTCTCATGTCTCTTGTCAAAAGGTTGTTGCTTGAGGGAGATAATTAGAACTGCATCTGCTAAAGTGAGACAGCTTTACCACAAAGGCTTTCTTATCGATGAAGATGGCATATCGTTCTTACAAGGATGGAAGGGTGGAATCATAAAAAAGATAAAAATACGGCACTCAACATCAGCTATATTGGTCTCTGGATCATCTTATACATGCGCACCTTTCCCCACTCCTAGAAGATTGTACACAGACATGTAAAAACTGAAAACATGTTGAACAAGACTCATACTGTGAAAATAGCTGACTTTGGAGTTGCTGGTGTTGAGGCATCAAATCCCAATGACATGACTGGGGAAACAGGAACTCTTGGCTATATGGCTCCTGAGGTATAGAGTTTGTTTTTCTTTGGAATATTATGATTTCCCGCCACTGGTCTTTGCTGCCCCTTTGTAATATATTGAAATTTCTCAGTAGAAAGTTCTTCAGTACAAAAAAAGGAAGTTAACTTTTTATTGGGTGCTTATCACTTGTAAAGGCATCATCTTCATTTGAAGACCTTAATATTCGTGTTGTATCAAATGATGAACAGAGTTCTCCTTTCTACCTCACAAAAGGAGTGGCAGTTGGACTTTAGGAATATTGGTGGGTTACAGGTTCTTAATGGTATCCATACAACAGGAAGTGCAATGTGTACAGTTTTGGAATATGCTTATGGGAGATATATTGCTGTGACATGCCATATCCTAATCTTAGCTTCTCAGAAGTGACTTCAGCTGTTGTCTGTCAGGTATAGCACATGCTGCTGTCATTATCTTTTCTTCTATTATTGTTTCCAACTATGAAAATAACGAACATAGTTTCATAACAGCATCATTCTAGTACTACAACTACAGAACTTGAGACCAAAGATACCAAGGTGTTGCCCAGGCTCTTTCGCTAACGTAATGAAGCACTGCTGGGACGCTAGGCTTGACAAGTGCCCTGAAATGGATGAGGTTGTCTCTATGTTGGAAGCCATCGACACATCAAAAGGAGGTAGCGTCATCCCTCCCGATCAACAAGGTGTTTGCCTTTACTTTTGTAGAAGCCAAGGGCCTTGATTTGCTACTCTTTGAAGAGATAGGATTTATTGCCTTGAGACATAATTAGGCTAATTTGTACCCATGAACTGAATGTAAAGGAAATTTTGGATATCAAAGTGGGAAAGTGGAAAGAGGTGGATATAGGAGCTTGTTTTATTTTTACATTCCTGCTTTATTGAGTGATGTAAAGCTTTTCTTTTTTTCCTGTTGGAATACTAATAAACATATTAGTGACCAAACTTTTTGTCAAAGCCAATTTTCATTTTTGTGACGAAATAATTTTGACACTTTTTTATTAAAATATTAGTGACCAGCAAGTAATGTACACTGATAACAAAATTATTAGTGACAAATATTTTGTCACCATTTATACTTATTTTAGTGGCGATATTGTTGTAACAATAAAATTAAGTACTGTTACGAGTTTATTTGTTACTAGTTTATATTATTTGTGTCAACACACTTGTCATAATATGTAAAGTTTCTGTGACTATATATTGTTGTCACACAAACCATAAGTTTTTTAGTGTTGGCACTTTTTTCACAACTTAACTAAGTTTTGTTACGACTTAATTCGTCACTACTTTATATTATTTGTGTCGACAAACTTGTCATAAATATGTAAAGTTGTTGTTACCATATAGTGTTGTCACACAATCCATAAGTTTTAATGTCTGCACTTTTGTCACAATACAATGCATTCTATTACGACTTAATTCATCACTACTTTATATTATTCGTGATGACAAAACTTGTCATAAATATTTAACATTTTGTGACCATATAATTTTGTCAAATACTTTATAAGTTTTAGTGTCAGTATTTATGTTACAAAAGTGTTGCATAATTGTGACCATTTCTTAACGTAGTCATTATTATAGTAGTGACGGAGGTATTTATAATGGGAGGTAACGACTTCAAATATTGGACACTATTAATAATAGTGACTAATATTAGTGCTTTTAGTGACAAATTTTACTATCATTCAAAATACAATTTCTTGTAGTGATACATTTGCCCTTCTTTTTGTTGATGTCCTTAATAATTTCTATCTCCTAAATTAAAGGAATTGTATTAAGCTTACTTGTAGAGGATTCTGACTATTTATGTGAAAAGTAAATTAGTTGATTCAAGTTGCATTTTGTTGACTTTTTATCTTTTATAGAATAGGGGAGATATATAAGAAAAAATGGAAATATCTTCTTTGATGTTCTTTTCAAAAAATGGAAGAAAAATATGAAAAAAGAAACAGAAATGGTTAGGGGATTGAAAAGAATGTTACTTGAATCAAGTGAGTTTTGGATAAAATTGAGTTAGATCTTATGTGTTATTTGAATCAAGTGAGTTTTTGACAAAACTGAGTTAAATCTTGTATGAATAAGTTTGTATGATTTCTTTCAATTTATTCAACCACAAAACATTTTTTAGTCATATTTTAGCTAAGCCATGTTACAATCCTTATCAAATCCCTTTGATTTATGCATTAAATTCATTTTTCGTTAGTGGAGGAGATATGATTTATGAGCATGCTTATAGAAATAAACTCACTATACTTTGATTTGATAGCTTAATGAATCCTAAACACTTTAAGTGTATAGAGTGAAATCCATGAAAGGATGTCAAGTCTTATTTCATTTGATTTTTATGGAATTGATGAATTGTTATGTTTTCATTCTAAAAATTATCCTATGAGTGCTTATTCTCTAAATTGTTATTTTATCTTAAAACTTTAATGTGTATTAGCTTTTGGTATATTTCTGGATAACATGAAAGATGATAAGATATTATGAGGATGATTGATATATTGAATTGATGTATACTTGAGGAAAAGCATGAGTTTGGCTTGGGAGCATTTGATAAGATATTATTTGATCACGTTAATTGAACATGTCTCTTTTTTATTTAATTTTGGAGCTTAAATGAGAAAATTAATATTTATTTTGTTTTAGGAGATGACAAGTGAAGATTGTATCAAATTGGAGTATTATTGGTTAAAATTGTGAATTTTAGAAAAAAAAAGTAGATAGATTACTGCAATAGATAAAGGAGATCACGCCAAATGCCAAATTCACCTTAAGAGTTTGAATTCATCTAGCCCTATTATGTAGGGATTTGGATTTGTTTAGAAAGGAATCTCTACGAGATAGGAGGAAGTTAGTTTTTGGGTAGGAAAATGAGAGGAAAACATTTCTCCATATCACCCTATTCTCATTTCTTTGTAATTTTCTCTCCATTTGTCATCTTTTCTTCTATTTTTTGTATTGGAACTAAGGTCAT
Organism: Erythroxylum echinodendron; assembly: GCA_027575705.1. NCBI lineage: Eukaryota > Viridiplantae > Streptophyta > Magnoliopsida > Malpighiales > Erythroxylaceae > Erythroxylum > Erythroxylum echinodendron. Next base: position 9,234,342 of record JANZXR010000001.1, read on the forward strand.
GTGTGGCTAAATCCGAATATTCAGATTCAAGAGAACTCAAAACTCCAATTATAATCTCGTGAGGTTTTGTTCTAAACTTATATTTATGTTTTAATTCGTCTTTCTTTTTTATATTTCACGAATAATTAATGATTATTGAACTAAAATTAATTACATGTTGATTATTCTATATCATTATATGAATTCAGTAATTCGTAATTGTCATCAAGGATTGATTCAAGTAACAAATATTTTATTTATGAATTTAAATATTTAACTTATAAGAATCAAGAAAAATTAACTTGAATATTTGTACCTATCTCAATTATTTAATTTAAGATTTGTTCTTTTTTACTAAACTTATTGCTATCATTTAATTTAATTGATATGGAATGATATCATATCCAATTAATTTATGGTAAGTTTTGTTTTGAATGTTGAGTTTAAATCTATCAATTTAGGTAATTTTAAGACTTGTTATGACTATCCTAAATAAGTTTCAGACTATCCTCTTAAATTGTGAAAATTATTCTTTTTAAACCAATGATTAAAGTTACAAGACTAAAATTCATTTAACCCCCCTATGTTTTATCCCTTGTTACGTTATGCTCCCTCTATTTTAAAAGTAGACTTATTACCCCCTTTGAAGATCAATCAAAGGCGCTTAGAATTTAAAAAGACTATTTTACCCCTTTGTTATGATAACATCACCATAATTGTACATGTTGCATTTTTAGACAAAAATATTTTAGTTTTTTGTTAACTAAAATACATTAAACCCCTATATTTTTTGCTTTATTTCATTATGTTCTCTATTTCAAAAAAAAATTATTTTAAGCATATATTACATTTTGACCGTTAATAAATAAAAAAGGAAAATTTACTAAAAATACTATTGTCTTCACAAGTATATCTCATGATCGTTAATTTATGGAAAAATTTAAAAATAAAATTTATTTGTGAAATAAAATTAAAAAGAAAGAAAATTAATTGAAGGTGCCATTTTTTTCATAATTGTACATTCTAATTGCTAATTAATGAGAAAAATATTACAAATTTTTGTTTATGGGTTACCTTCTCATCATTACTAATCACTGTTTGGAGGCCGCCACACAAAGCCCTTGGCCAACAAAGAGATGATCGCAGTCGACATTTGGGTTGAATGCTGTGAACTCATCCAAGTCCAATTGGGACTTCTGAGCAACAAGGAAGCAAGTCTCTCCCTTCGTAACTCCATGCACCGACTCACAGTTGAGGGCTGCTTTCTCCTCTATATTCACGTCTATTAATTTATATAACTATAACCATAAAAGTTTCAAGTAATTAAAGCTGTGGTGGAGGTATGAAGAGAAGAATATGCTTACTTTTAGTCATGATTCTGCTTTCAGAGACAATAAAGAGAAGAAAAAGCATGAAAATGACTGCATTGACGGTACCCTCACCCATATCTTTCAACTTCTGTATGTTGTGACTAAATTCCTTCTGATTCTCCGATGAAACTTGCTTCATTGACTTCCAAATTTATAGCAGAGCTTGTGAAGAGACAAAAGTGTTCCATATGTTACTGGCAACGATAAGAGCCGGTTCCTCTAAGCTTGCATGCCGTCTCTAACTTGTTCAACTTCGTACACCTCGATATGTTTAAGGCGGACTATTCTATAGGAATGTATTTACAACAAACAGATCAATTTGCGATGATTTATTTTATAAAAAAACGAAAATTGTCGCAAAAAGTTAACATATATCAACATGGTAACAGACAGATTTAGGAGATAACTTCTTCCATTTTTTAATTACTTTTCCTTGTACAATTATTTACACAAATATAGTAGAATGTATGTTCTATCCATGGTAACTAAGTTAATATGATTCCATAATTTCCTATTTACAATTAGTGTAGGAATTCAAATCCCTGATTTAGTGCAGTCAACCCACATCCTTAGCCAAAGCCTTAGCTCTTGTTTAACACTCCCCCTCAAGTTGAGTAGTGGGATCGTCAATACCCAACTTGCTCAGAACTTCATTGAAGACCCTGCCATTTACTGCCTTTATGAGGATATCTGCCAATTGATCTTCTGGACAGACATATGGTAGATCAATGATGCCTTCGTCCAACTTCTCTTTAATAAAGTGTCGGTCTACCTCAATGTGTTTTGTTTGATCGTGTTGGACTGGATTTTCTAAAATACTTACAGCTACCTTGTTATCACACTATAATTTGCTTGCTTTTTGAGATGGAAAACCAAGTTTTGTCATTAATTTCTTGATCCAAAGAATTTCCGTGACTCCTCATGCAATTCCCTGAAATTTTGCCTCAGCACTGAATAATGCAACCACTTTCTGTTTCTTGCTTCTTCAGGTGACTAGATTTCCTCCAACCATGGTGAAGTATCCAGCTGTTGATTTTCTATCATTTGGATTTTCGGCCTAGTCAGCATCGGTGTAACCTTGTATCTCCAAGCTCCCATTTCTCCTGAAAATTATACCTCACCTGGTCAATCCTTTGAGATATCTCACAATTCTGAGGGTTGCTTCCATGTGCTCTATCTTTGGTCTATTCATAAATTGACTCACTACACCCACAACATAGGCGATGTCTAGTCGATTATGAGCGAGGTAGATAAGTTTTCCTACCAGTCGCTAGTATTTCTCCCGATCTGCAAGTTCTCCATCTTCTTCCATTCTCAGCCCATGGTTCACTATCATCGGTGTATCAGAAGGTTTGCAAACAACCAGCCATGTCTCTGCAAGTAAATCCAAGATATACTTCCGTTGTCATATGAAGATACCTGATTTTGATCTGAGGACTTCGATTCCTAGAAAGTATTTTAACCCTCCAAGATCTTTCATTTCAAACTCGTCGAATAATCTGCTTCTGAGTTGAGCAATCTCCTCTTTGTCACTTCCTGTGATGATCATGTCGTCCACATAGATAATAAGACATGTGATTAAACTTCCCCTCCTTTTGAGAAACAAAGTGTGGTCTGAGTTGCTCTGCCTATATCCATATCCTCTCATTGCTACTGTGAATCGTCTAAACCTTGCTCTCAGAGATTGTTTCAACCCATAAAGTGCCTTTTTGAGTCTGCACACTTTTCCTCCTTTAAATCCTCCTAAAAAACCCGATGGTCCTTCCATATATACTTTCTCTTTGAGATCTTCGTGTAAAAAGGCATTCTTGACGTCAAACTGCTGAAGTGGCCAATCAAGGTTTGCTGCCAATGAGAATAGAACCCTGATAGTATCTATCTTTGTAACTGGAGAGAACGTTTCTGAGTAGTCCACTCCATAGGTCTGTGTGTATACCTTTGCCACCAGTCGTGCCTTGTACCGCTCCACTGTTCCATCTGCTTTGTGTTTTATAGTGAACACCCACTTATATCCCACTGGTATTTTTCCTGGTGGAAGCTCACAGATTTCCCATGTTTCATTTTTTTCAAGGGCTTTCATCTCAGTCAATATTGCATCTTTCCATTCCTTCTTACCAGTTGCTTCCTGCACTGTTCTTGGAATTTTCTCACTGCATAAAGTTTTAGTGAATGCTTTTGCTTCTCCAGACAGTCTCCTCCGTACTAGGTTTGCCAATGGATATTTTGACGCCTTTGACTGATATGATGGGTTGTATCTCTTGGGAGGCACTCCTCTTGTACTTCTAGGTGGCAACATGTATCTCCCCTGTTCTCCGACTGTTATCTCTGGTTCATCAGGAATTGTCCTGTCATGATCACTTTCTTGTACATTTTCTCCATTATCAGCAGAATTATCACCATCAGTTGAATTATCATGATTAGATTCACCAGAGCTAGATTCACTTACCTCCTAGACATTATCTGCCGGAGCCATATTGGTCATAGGTTCTGAGTTGAACTGTATCGTGCTACCAGAGATTGGCTCGGTGGCACTAGTTACTGGCCCTATTGGGATATTTGACCAGACTGACCCTTGCACCCAACTCAGTGGGTCAACAGTACTACCAATCTCCCCCTGACCACTGAGTGGGGTGGATTAGTAATATTCAGTTTCAACAAAATCACAGTCCATGGTAACAAACATGTGACGGGTGACTGGATTTTAACATCTATACCCATTATGATTTATTACATAACCCACAAAGACACACTTGACAGCACACGGATCAAATTTGGTTCTTTCAGCTTTGAGAATGTGGACAAAAACGGAGCATCCGAAGACACAGGGTGGAAGGGTAAGATTTGGTGGTATATCGGTGTATTGGGATAAGGTATGAAGGGGTGTTTTGAATTTGAGGATTTTTGTGGGTAGGCGATTTGTGAGGTAGGTGGCTGTGGCAAATACTTCAGGCCAGAAAGATTGGGGAACTTTGGATTCAAGCATTAATGCTTGAGTCATTGCAAGTATGATGCGGTTCTTGCGTTCCGCAACACCATTCTGTTGTGGGGTATTTGGAAATGTGGTTTGATGGACAAGTCCCTGGCTGTGGAAAAAAGAAGTCATGGTATTATTGACATATTCCCCCCCATTATCTGACCTAAGGACCCTAATTTCTTGGTTGTACTGAGTTTGCACCATTTGATGGAAAGATATAAATTTTTCAGCAACCTCAAATTTATTTTTCATAAAGTAAACCTAAGTCATCCGTGTGCAATCATCAATAAACAGTAGAAAACACTGAAATTTAGCATTAATAGAGTTCGGGGCAGGACCCCATACATCAGAATGTACTAAGGAAAAAACTGTATCGACTCGAGTGTTACTTGAAGTAAATGAGGTTTTATGACTCTTGGCATGAATACAAGTCTCACACACAGAATGTGGATTATTTGACAACAAGGATGGGAATAATAGCTTAAGGTACCCATATGAAGGATGGCCTAATCGACGGTGCCAAAGCCAGAATTGACGGTCAGTCGTCCCGTGGGCTAGCATGGCTGTACCTTGTTGAGCCGCCTCCTCCATAACAGGCGTGTGGGCTGCTTTGAACGTTGGAGGTGTGGTCCTTTTTGAAGTTCTGGAAACTAGTGGGGCATTTTTGGAAATTGGCAAACTATCTGGGGTTAATTTGGAGATTTCAGAACCTGCTGGGACAGAACTGTAATTTTAAAAATCAGAAGCACCACAATTAACATGATCATAACTTTTTGGGTTAGTCTGTAAATTATCAAAGCATCCGGGCCGAAAATATCTAGGTTTAAAATTGTGAGGGTTTGGGTTCAATTTTCGAAACCCAAACCTTATACCTCTTATTTCATCTTCTCCCTTTACGTCTTTCATAGCCGCCGCCCTCCCAACAGCTGCAACTGCCCTCTGTTCTTCATTTTCTCTGATCTGTTCGCCGTTTGGGTTACTGCCACTGATGCTGGTGGCTTCCAAGCTGCTCATGGCTGTAGCCTTACTGTTGGGTTATCGGCCGGATGGTGTCTTGTGGCCATCTTCCCACCAGTCTGGATATCCCACCAGTTTAAAGAAAGTTTCTTTAGTGCGCTTCTTTATGCCATAATGTCTACATATCAATCCCGATTTATCGACCCTTTCCAGTGATAATGACCCCTGTGATTTTCTAGTGGGTTCTAAGCCGTGGCAATAGCCCTTTGCCACCTGTCCCACTCCTGATTTCATCACCAGGCCAGTTCCTATCCCGATCCCAGATGATGGCGACTCGCCTTCTCTGGTTGCCCTCAATATTTTGAGTCTAGTAACCTCCTTTTTGATAGATGAGTAGGCTTGTTCAACTGATGGGAATGGAGATATCTTTAGGATACCTCTTTTGATCGATTCATACCTGTTATGTAGTCCACCTAAAAATTGAAATAGGTGCTGTTCCTCCTTCTTGTTGTTGAAAGTTGCCACATCTGAGGCACATGTCATCGGATTTTTCTCCAATCGGTCGATTGTCCTCCATATCCACTAAAGGATTGTCCAAAATTCTTCTAGTGACAGATCACCTTGTACCTGTCTGCTAGCCTTATTGTGTAAATCAAAGATGTGCAGTGGGTCAACACCAATCCCATATATTATCGCCAAGGCTTCCCATAATTTCTTGGCAGTTTGATATTTGGACACACAATTGATGAGTCTAGTTTCTAGGTTCTTTAGAATCCAAGAGAACATAGTGAGATCACTTTCTTCCCATTTAGTAAATGTTGGATCGTCTGATTTTGGTGGCGGTGGATTTCCGATAATATGCCGGAGTTTTCTCCACCCTCATGAGGCGAGCCCACAAATGATAGTTTTCTCCTTCCAGTTTGAATGCCACTATTACTAAATTCCCTGCTGCTTCATTCTAGTTCTCTAACATTTTGACTGTTTGGTTTTCTTTGTTGAGGCTGGCAATTTGATTTTTGGTTGTGTGGATTTTTCAGGAATGGAGGATGATAAGAACAGAACAGATTGCTTGCTTGGTGTTGGCAGAAATTGGTAGATAATCAGAAGATAATATTGGGTAAATGATGATTGCAGTATACTCAGTCATCCAGAACCGAATTACTTCTCTGATACCATATTAACATGGTAACAGACAGATTTGGGAGATAACTTCTTCCATTTTTTTATTACTTTTCCATGTACAATTGTTTACACAAATATAGTACAATGTATGTTCTATCTATGGTAACTAAGTTAATGTGATTCCATAATTTCCTCCTTACAATTAGTATAGGAATTCAAATCCCTAATTTAGTGCAGTCAACCCACATCCTTAGCCAAAGCCTTAGCTCTTGTTCAATAGCATATTGCGACGATTGAAAGAATTTTTCATTAAAACTAACCATTTAGTGATTAAAATAAAAAAAGTCACAAAAAGGAAAACATTTAGCGACGCATAACAGAAATCGTCGCCAAATGCTAAATATTTAGTGACGATTAAGAGAAATCATCACTAAATGATGCACAATGGGTGACGATGTTAGATATTCGTCGCTAAATAAGCTTATGGTGACGCTTTTGAAAAACGTCACCATAATTTATCAAACATTTGGTGACGAATCCTGGAAATCGTCACCAAAGGGTCTATATTTGACGATAATATTTCGAATCATGGCCAAAAGGTCAATATTTGGTGACGAACTTTTTATTTGATCGCAAAAGTTTAATAATTTATTGATGATTTTTTAAAATTGTCACTAAATGTCAATCATTTAATGATGATTTTTAAGTGACGATTTCTATAAATTGTCTCTAAATGTATGACAATTTCCAAAATTATTAAATTAATAGTTTTATAATATATCATAGTTAAGATATGTTTTATTGGAGATTTGTTTTGAATGTTTACAACATATTATTAAAAAAAACTCACAACATAATTTTAAGTGTTAAACAGTAGTGTTAATTAATCATTAGTATTTACTAACATCGTAAAAATTAGTTATAAAAATTTTAAATAATTTTTTCAATATAATAATATGATATATGAAGTAATACGAAATTTGAATTAGAAGTTATCCAATTCATACAGTCATAGAACCAGAATAATAACAGTCTACATTCAATAGTACGCAACTTGACCCATAAGTAGTAGACATGTTGTTTGACAAATTATTATAGATACAACAATAAATCTACTTTAAAGCTGAGTTGACTCATTAAATGACAATAATATAATTATTTCTTTGGATTCCAAGTAATATGAGAGTAGGTAAAGGTACCGAAACAGGATCTCTGATGTCTAGATTCCTAAAAAGGGTCCTTGAACATTTGAATGCACCAATTAGAGCAGTAACAGTTGTTCCCTCAAGTGTAGGATTTTTGACCCCCTCTTGTAATAGCTTTTCGGCTATAGCTAAACTTGTACAGGATATAGTGACTAAGTCGCTAGATTTAGTACCTAAAACACAATCAGTATAGAACTTAGATATTGTCATATTAGTAAACCGTTAAGTGAACTGAAATTGGTATATGAATGAGTGGTCGAAGTATGTGCAATTTACGAACTTTCCAAAACAACTGATTTCCCTAATCCTTTACAGATTATTGTGACATCGCTCCCACCTCCATGGCCATACATGTCATCTTCGAGACTCAAGGAAGTTTAAAACAACATGTAGTGTAAACAATCAAATGTGAATATATACAATAGCTCCGTAAAAGGAAATGAGATGTACATAATAACGAAAGTGACATTGTTTGAATGATACTAAACACCTTGAAGTAGAAGATCGATCATGGAAGGCAAACGATGATTAGTGTATGAAGCGGAGATTTTTCTACATTATTGGTTTTTTCAGTAGGGACAATTTTGCCACATTCCTCCCAACGGAATGAATTAGGGACATCTAGAACTAGTCTCCATTTCAACATTCCTTGATTAATAATATTAAGAGGTATATTATGCAAAAATCGATTTAGAATAAAATGATGATATGATTAACTCCAATTTTGATGACAAGTGAAACTAGTCCAGTTTAGTACTTATACATCTTCAATGTGCCTAATGATATGAAAGTTACCATTACTAAATTTTCAAAAATTTATTGCGTAATTTGTGAAATATGCAAAATTTAGAATTTAAAGTAGAATAGACATGCCTATGTTCTTGATTTACAGAAATATAGTATTATCTATATGTCTCTATATTACTATTAATGGAAATGAATAAAAGTAAAATACTCTTGAAATAATTTCATCAATGCAGAAAGAAAGCTTTGATGAGAGTAAGCGTTAAACGTCGGTGGGAAGACAGACATAGAGAAATAACAAAAAGAGACAGTAAATCATCTTCAAAACACAACCATGAGCATAACTTATACATCAAATGCATAATTAAGTACTTACAATACACAGCTAAATGGTTTCAGTGAATAATCACAATAAAAAAAGAATAATCACAATAACTCACAATAGAACAAAATAATAATACTGATTCAGTGAATAATCGTTCTTCAACGGTGATACACAAAACCTAAACAAGTTATCTAGGAGAGGATTTTGGATTGGTGTTGACAGCTTGAAAGAGAATGGAGTAGGCTTTTATGTTTTTGTCTTTGAAAACCTGCTGGAACCCCTCCCCGGGCGGGTCTACGGCCCGACCTCTTACGTGACATCTGGACCCGTGGCCCACGGGGGAGGAATTCCCCACCAGGGATACTTAAAACGAACAAATTTATT
>JANZXR010000001.1:9246902-9262493 GCA_027575705.1 Erythroxylum echinodendron
AGAATCCACGCGTTCAACAGTTGTTTCCATGGATCCAAACGGCAACGTGCAGCCTCGTCAGAATCCGGCTGAACCAAATATATATCAATATTACTTAAATATAATAAATATTATTAATTAATAAAATAACAAGAATGTTTAATTTTATTTATTATCAATAAAAATAATAAAATTATTTTAATCATTAATAAAACATAAATTAGAACAAAAAATTTTTAAAATAAAATTTATTTAATAAAATATATAAATATGATAAATTAATAATACATGTGGTTTGTTGATTTTTAATTATCTCTTGTGACATAACATAATCCTTCGTGTGTTCTAAAAGTGTCAAATCAACAAAAAATTATAGACAAAACTTAAGTCCCAGGCTCTAACCTTCCCTGGCGCTACGAAAAGTAATAAAATGGTTAAAAGCATTTAAAAGATTAATCTGTTTTATTTGAAAAATTAATGACGCTATTTTCTCCTCGTTTTTGTACCACACAATCACACATAAGAACTGCGTTATTCTCTTGACAAAAACATCAAATCGGTTCGTAGCCAACAATGTCTTTGGAGAAATGGCAATCGCCTCAGCTTTTGGATCTGCAAGAAACCAAATTTAGCCAAATTGACCACGTAACAAGTGATATTATCTTCGACGAATTCTACAATCAATTTGTTTCTTGTCTTTTACCTAGGTTCCAGGGATGTTTCTTTTCTTCTTTGTTGCTGTTGTGGATTTAGAAGGCGATGGCTGGCTGTCAGAGGAAGAGACACTGGGGTTCACCGGAGGCTGTGGAAGAGTTATCTAATTCAACCGGCATGAGCACTACTAGACAAATGAAGTGAATTAACGGATGGAAAGCTCTGTTAAGATTTAAACTACACCGCAATTGCATAATTGCGAATTTTTTTTTAAAAACTAAGATTAAATTAATTTTATAAAATGATTAACATATAAATTATAATAAAGTGTGAATCTAAATTTGTACCTTATTTTAAAGCCTGATCATGCTCTTGTCGTATCCTTCGAACTATTTCTGAAATCGATTCGTTTCAACCATCGTACCTACACAACTGTCCAGCCTTTAACAATATTCATAAAATAGGTTGAGAGAATTTTATAATTCTTAAAAAGATGGTTACGCAAGAAGTGTTAGCTTCTTTAAAACTTAAGCCTATTTATAATAAGTTTTTGATGTTTTAATAATTTAATTGAAATTAAATTTTATTTTCAATTAAACTTTAATCTGAATATTATAAAAAAGAAAAGAAAATTCGAAAATTTCCAACGAATATACACCAAAACATATAACATTAAGACCAAATAAAATTCTAATTCATAATTAGAATTAAATAAATTAAAACGTCTTTTAATTTATCTTTGATTGTCCAATTAAATTATTTATAATCATCAATCAAAACTGACATCTAGCAATGCAACATGACTATATAAATATTAAGAAATGTTAAAGTGATTTTGACTAACCTTTTTGTGTATGATTTTTTCGTATAATTCTATCCTTTCATCATACAATATTTCGATTAGACATATAGTATGAGATTAATGTCTATTCTATTTAAAGTCTAATCATATTAGTTTTCTGTCATTAGCTATCATTCAATTAATGACATTTGTAAACTATTTACAAAACATCATTCTACCTGATCAAAGATTTCCCGAATCAATACTAATCGAGAGCAACGGAACATTTTCTCTAATTACTTTAAGATGATGAGTCATATCTTGATCACTCAACTACTTTCATATAGCTCATGCTACATTAAATGACTACTAATTGACTGACTCATGATTAAATAGGTCATCAAAATATAGCAATCTCTATACAAGGTAACTTTGGTGACCTCAAATCAAATGATCACTTATCAATCATTACAATGAGAATTTCATAGATATATAAGTAATGTTCCAAATGGATATTTTATATCGGTTTGTTCAGTAATTTTGTTCTCCAACATCTACAAACACCTTGTTTAAGTATCTTAATACTTTAGCTTATAAGATAAACTATTTCCTTCATAAGGAAAAAAATAACATGTGTTAATTTTTTTTTGTTCTATTAATGTCCAATCTTAATAGAACAACGACTATGAACAACTTAGAGATAATACATAAATGTAATATGAATCTTATAATTATAATCTCACAATAATTTTATTTGCAATATACAATTATCCAATGAACTTTATTATATACATCTAAACATATACAAAATAAAAAATGTTTTAAATAATGATCACTAAACTACAACCAAATTGACTGTATAACATATAATTAGTTTACTTAATAAGTTTTTTAGTTAATTTAGTTGTTAGGTTAATACAAGCTAGGGTTAAATAATCTATTAACTTCGGATTTATTAGTTACATTAACCAAAATTAGAGTTAATTAAATAAGGTGGATATAGAGGTGAAAAATTAATAAAATTTTTGAAAATTTATTTTAAGAAAATGGGCCCTATATTGTTGTGGCAGGATAAGTCCAGCAGAAATAATAAATTAATATTAAAACTGTCAAGTCAATATTAATAAATTAATATTATTTTATAGTTATTAACGTGTCATATAGCCATTAACTTTTTTATTATTTTATAGTTATATTTAAATATTTTTATATTCTGAAACTTTAAAATCAAATTTTTTCCAGTTGGTATAAAGGTTAGGGTGAAAATTGACTCTTGTCTTATTTTGCTCCCATTATTTGACCACAAAAGGCCCACTGCAGATGCCAGATGGAGAGAATGCAGTAGCAAAATTCACCAAACAACAATGATGTAGTCGTTCCCATCCGTACGATTAAGCTTTGGCGGCTAACTAATCTAACGGTCACAAGAAAGCCCCACCAGCACTCGCCATACAGACTGCCGGAAGAAATAAAATTCAACTCTCCATAATAATTGTAATATATCAAACCTTATCATCTTCTCAAGGGGAAACGTGAGACGGCCCCGTTGCCGGCTTTGCCTTGTCGTTTTCATCAGTTTTGCTTTGTTTTTATCGAATTTCTTTGTCTCACACGTATGTCAATGCATTTATTGTTGTCTGTGCTGAATGCTTATCTACTTTACGTATTTTATTAATAATCTATGGCCAATATGCTTATTGCTTTTGGAAATGACGTGGCGACGAAGCTAATGTGACGTCCAGCTATTGCTGTTCTGTCTGAAACGTTTCCGATATTTGTGCTCTTTTAGTGAATCGTTCCATCTGGTTTTTATGCTACTTATTTTGCTTGTTACACGATAACTTGAACATTTTTCACGCTTTGCCTTTGCCTTGCACATTCTGAAATTACCTTATCAGTCGATTCGAAAGAGCATATATGGATTGAAACGACGTCTCATATTGTTGGAGCAATCGGTTTTTAGGTGTTCGCAGAAAGCATTACAATTAAAATCCAAATACCCTCATTTCTCATAAAACAATTAAGTTTAATGCTAAAAAATAAAATTCCCAGGATATCTTGGTGAGTGTGTGAAAGATATTTTTGCAATATTCCTGCTTATATATGAAACTGTCGACGACTTTTCAGAGAAATGATTGTTCACAAGTACATTTATTATATGATTTAAGTAACTGAACAGTTCAAACAAATCAAAATTTTAAAATTAACATGTCCATAGTTTTAATTAAACCTCAAATTTGTTCTCGTTATCAAAACATTTAAGTTATATAAAATTATTCCCTTTAATCTTACTTGAAAGAGGAGGGTTTAAAGGTAGGTGGAGAGGAGACATCGTTTACAGTCTCAGATTCGCGTCTCTACGGATAAATTTGGGTCAACGAAGACACGAGACTCCATGCCAGCAGTCTTAGTGTACTACTCTGACCCTATTGGCCAATAAAATCTTTCAGTATTTATTATTATCCGCGGGCCCCACCTGGAGATGATGCCTCGTGCAAAACAACAAACACTAATTTGTCCTTCTGGTATGGTACTATTAGTACAAGCCTTCCTTTCAACCTTTTTGGTGATTGAACCCCCATCCAACGGCTATTATTCCCTCTCTCGCCCTCCATCCATTTCCTATTTTTGTTATTCTTAGCTTGGGATAGGATCAATGAATATGAAGTGATCAAAACAGTCATGAGTCATGGTAAATAAATGGTAATTTGTTTTGGGATTTTAATTCATTTTTGGTTGCTTGTTTTCCCCCACCCTTCCAAAATAGTGCTAAGTGCTTTGCCCCTGTAAACTTGAATCTATTCCATTCTTTTCTTTTTCTCTTCTTCGATATACTCTCATTCATAGCTTTTGGGATATTTCACTGAAATTTCAACTTATATTTTCTTTTCCAAGTATCGTTGCAACTATTAACTTCCATAACCAGATATTTTGAGTCATAAACCACTGTTTATATTCTGAGTTATGCATCGCTGATTATTTTGAGTCATAAACCACTGTTTATATTCTGAGTTATACATCACTCATTTCTTTATTCATTTTTTAGCAACTTGGTAAATATCAGAGAGGGCATCTTTCGATTTGTATTTCAAGCTTTTGACATGAATTCAACAAGTTATCTCCCCAAATCTCCAAAGGTTATCACTTCTTCCCACAAATTGGTTGTTTATTGAGAGCGCTCCTGGCCCTTAAACAAATCACTGCACCTTTACCTAGGTTTGGTTGCGAAAAGCAACTCAAGAAATGGTTTCAAGGTCATATTCGAATCTTTTGGAGCTTGCTTCCGGGGAGTCTCCATCTTTTGGCCGCATGAGTAGACGAATTCCGAGGATTATGACGGTCGCTGGTATAATTTCTGATCTAGACGACGAACCATCCGAGAGTGTATGCTCTGATCCATCATCTTCCTCTGTTCAAAAAGACCGAATTATAATAGTGGCTAATCAGCTACCCATAAGAGCCCAGAGGAAATCAGACGCCAGCAATTCTTGGATTTTCACTTGGGATGAGAATTCACTTCTCCTGCAGTTGAAAGATGGATTAGGAGATGATGATATCGAGGTTTTTTATGTTGGTTGCTTGAGGGAAGAGATTCACCCCAGTGAACAAGAAGAGGTCTCGCAAGTCCTTTTAGAGACTTTCAAATGCGTGCCAACGTTTCTCCCACCGGATCTTTTCACCCGGTTCTACCATGGTTTTTGTAAGCAACAATTATGGCCTTTGTTTCATTACATGTTGCCTTTGTCGCCGGATCTTGGTGGTAGGTTTAACCGGTCTTCGTGGCAGGCCTATGTATCAGTAAACAAAATTTTTGCTGACAGGATCATGGAGGTGATTAACCCAGAAGATGACTTCGTGTGGGTGCATGATTATCATCTTATGGTCCTGCCATCATTTCTGCGGAAGAGGTTTAATAGGGTGAAACTGGGGTTTTTCCTCCACAGCCCATTTCCTTCCTCGGAGATATATAAGACATTGCCCATTAGAGAAGATCTTCTGCGAGCACTGCTAAATTCGGATTTAATTGGGTTTCATACCTTTGACTATGCTAGGCATTTCTTATCTTGCTGTAGTAGAATGCTTGGTCTTACCTATGAGTCTAAGAGGGGTTACATAGGCCTTGAGTATTGTGGTAGGACTGTAAGCATTAAAATTCTTCCTGTTGGTATACATATGGGTCAACTTCAGTCAGTGTTAAGCCTTCCAGAGACGGAAGCTAAGGTTGATGAACTTATTAAGCATTATCATGATCAGGGTAGGATTATGTTGCTAGGGGTCGATGACATGGACATTTTTAAGGGTATAAGTTTGAAGTTGCTTGCAATGGAACAGTTGCTTTTGCAACATCCTCAGTGGAGGGGCAAAGTGGTTTTAGTGCAGATAGCAAATCCAGCAAGAGGTAAGGGGAAAGATGTGAAAGAGGTCCAGAATGAGACGTATTCGACCGTTAAGCGCATCAATGAAACATATGGGAAGCCTGGATATGACCCAATTGCCCTCATTGACGCACCCCTCAAATTCTATGAGAAGGTGGCGTACTATGCTGTTGCAGAGTGTTGCTTGGTCACGGCTGTGAGGGATGGAATGAATCTCATTCCTTATGAATACATAATTAGCCGCCATGGGAATGCGAGATTGGATAAGGTGTTACGCTTAGAACCAACCACACCAAAGAAGAGCATGTTGGTTATCTCTGAATTTATTGGTTGTTCACCATCATTGAGTGGAGCAATTCGAGTAAACCCATGGAACATTGATGCTGTGGCAGATGCAATGGACTGTGCCTTGGACATGGCTGAACCAGAGAAGCAACTCCGGCATGAGAAACATTACAGATATGTGAGTACACATGATGTTGGATATTGGGCACGTAGTTTCCTTCAAGATTTAGAGAGGACATGTCGAGATCATGCAAGGAGGAGGTGCTGGGGTATTGGTTTTGGGTTAAGCTTTAGAGTTATAGTGCTTGATCCAAATTTCAGGAAGCTGTCAATGGAGCACATTGTTTCAGCTTACAAGAGGACCACCACTAGGGCAATTCTTCTGGACTATGATGGTACTTTAATGCCCCAGACTTCAATTGATAAGAGCCCATCCACAAGGTCCATTGAAATCCTAAACAACTTGTATAGGGATGAGAACAACGTGGTTTTCATCGTGAGTGCTAGAAGCCGGAAGACACTTGCTGAGTGGTTTTCTCAGTGTGAGAGGCTAGGATTGGCTGCAGAGCATGGTTATTTTTTAAGGTAAATTGTCGATCATGAAATGCTTAAAATGAGTCTGTAATTTAATTGACTGGATCTGATGATGATACTGTGCAGGATAGCACGGGATATGGAATGGGATACATGTGTCCCTCCAGCAGACACTAGTTGGAAACAAATTGCAGAGCCTGTGATGCAGCTTTACACTGAAACAACTGACGGATCTTTTATCGAGGATAAGGAAACTGCACTAGTATGGTGTTATGAGGATGCAGACCCAGATTTCGGTTCATGTCAGGCTAAAGAGCTTCTTGATCATCTTGAAAGTGTCCTTGCCAATGAACCTGTTACAGTGAAGAGTGGCCAGAATATTGTGGAGGTCAAGCCTCAGGTTTGGTCTAAACTGCTTTGCTTTTCTCGTTTCATTTTATTCAGAATATCATATTAGTTTGCACTGTGATAAAAATTTCAAGTAAAGCTTGTTCCATTGGTTAACAATTGCAAACACCAAGTGTATACTCCATAGAGAGATTCTGTTTCCTGTTTACTTAAGGTAGCTTGAGGATGGATTCACAATGCCTTTTTCGAAGAGGAAAAGGAACAGCAGATAAATGCATAACTGAACATACAAACAAAGAAATATGTCAAATTTCAATCTCTTTAAGAATCTTTAGTAACTGCTACATTGTGTCGACATACAAAACGTCCAAATCTAGTATGAACTTTTCATTTTGTTTTCCTTTTACGAAGAGAAAAAGGAACAAAGAATGAACTTTTCATTTTGTATGAACTTTTCATACAAAACGTCCAAATCTAGTATGAACTTTTCATTTTGTTTTCCTTTTACGAAGAGGAAAAGGAACAAAGAATGAACTTTTCATTTTGTTTTCCTTTTGTCTAGATATCTATTTGCAGTTCCAAATAAGACAGCAGATAAATGCATAACTGAACATACAAACAAAGAAATATGTCAAATTTCAATCTCTTTAAGAATCTTTAGTAACTGCTACATTGTGTAGACATACAAAACGTCCAAATCTAGTATGATTGCCTATGTCCTTGTCAAAAAACTAGTGGCGTAGAAATGGAAAAAGATGACCTAATAAGTGCACATGAATCATGACTTGTTCTGGATGAAACTCATGAATGAAGGATCTAGTAAGTCGATCAAATGGAAATGCATTCATTCTCCGAAATTGAAATTTGTCTATGTTGTAGGGTGTGAGCAAGGGACTGGTTGCCAAACGCCTACTTTCCATCATGCAAGAAAGGGGGATGTCACCTGATTTTGTTCTTTGTATTGGGGATGATCGATCTGATGAAGATATGTTTGAGGTAATTACAAGTTCTGTGGGGGGATCCTCGATTGCTCCAAGAGCAGAAGTTTTTGCATGCACTGTTGGTCAAAAACCAAGTAAGGCAAAGTATTATCTTGATGATACAGCAGAAATTGTTAGATTAATGCAAGGCTTGGCGTCTGTTTCAGAACAAACGATCGCGCTGTAGGATAGTGAAAGAAGCATTGTCTTTTAAAACTTGAACAGGCGCCTTATTCCCTTTATTTTGATGCTTTTCTTTTGTTTTCTTTTATTTTTTTGTGCTGTTACTACGAGAAGCTGTGTAACCGAATGTAATTTTTATTTTTTTTCTCTTTCATTGTGCTTGATATATGTTTAGTAAAGCTGTATATATTGTTCCATGAATCAGAGCTTGCCTGTCTACCTCACTACTAGTAGTAGCGGCCTAATATGGAAAAGGGGTTAAGCCAACAATATGTTGATGTTCTTGCTTGAGTAGATGAATGTTTATTTTGTAAACCCTGTTAAAGAACTTAGAAAAAAGATAAAATGGTTATAAGCCTCATATGAGTTTGTAGATTATTGGATATAGTTTTACACTGTTTTTGAGATTTTGTATCGTGTTGATCCGTCTTATCTTTGTCATTGGCAATATCAGACCGTCCGGAAACAATTCCTCCCATTACACAAAAGAACAACCAATAGCTTAGGAATCTTTTGATAGACTACGAAACATGGAAAAACTTCTTGCACCGTTAATAATCTTGTAAAATGTTGCATTTTAGCTATTAAAATCTTTTTCATGATTAAACATTGTTCTTTTAATGAATGTTTATTGGTCCATTTGCAAGGCTTCAAATCTTCTATTCCGTATTTTCTGTGCTCTCTTGTTCCAAACATCTGACCATACAATAATTGGGGGAGAGAAAATTTAGATGGGTGGGATATTGTTGGAGCAAAGGGCATAGGAAAAAACGGAACAGAAGATTGGGCGATTTATAATTTTAATTACATTTTTTTAATTCAAACAATTTTAAACTCAATATAACAATTGCTAAAACATAACAATAAATTAAAATTGGTATTGATAAATGTTTCACTTGGGTACACATTTTCAATTTAAACATTTCGCTTTCATTTTATTAATACTGAAAGCTCGAGTCGCACTCTGACGTTGATTAGGACAGTTATGTTTAGTTGGGTGGTTATTAATGGAATGTAATTGAATGAAATATTATTATATTATTTGGGAGAAGAGTTTATAATGGAATGGAATGGAAGAGGAGAGTTTCATATTACATATCATTTCATCCTAAACGGTAAAAATGAGAAACTTCCGATTTTGGGGGTTTATGATGGAATGTAAAATGATAAACAACATTTCACTATATTATATTATAAACCCTTTCATCTCTCCCAAACAACAATTTTCTAATATTACATCAATTTATATTCCATTCCATTATAAAACATTCAATTGTATTAAATATTGTACGTCCAACTAAATATAGCCTTAAGTCGAAGCGGAGTTCTACGACTAAGAATACCAATGCAAGTCATCCACATTACAATTTGAATCACATGAACTATACAAGTTCACGAAGATGTTGGCGTTAGAGGATACAAATCGAAACACGTACATGAGTTACCTGGTAACATCTACACACAGAGAGGTATGCCAATTTCATGAAACTAATTCCAATAAATTTTTTCTAAAGTTATGGCCTCTATGATTCCTTTCTTCTTTATTCTCTTATTTTCCTTTTATATATGGTCATGATTAATACGTGTGCATGTATTATTAAATAAATAAATTGAAAACAAACTTTTGTAAGGAAAAATATGCAACATATAATGCATTTTTATACCCACGTCTAAATAATACAAGGGAAAAAGATTGTAAAGAAATATTTGCATACCTATATACATGTATGCTTATCTTGCATATCGGAAACCAAGAGTAAAATTCAGCAAGTAGATTAGAATTTGATAAATATTGGGCCAAGCTTCAAACCCCGCCAGGCTACATATAAATCCGCTAAATTAATAAGTTTTATAAATGCCCTAATCTCCACTATAACCTAGAATAGGTTCTCTAAGCTCAATAGCAAAGATGCATTAGGTACTAAGAAACAACTAACTTAGGCCACCTACTCATAAGCTCTGAAGGTGTAACCTAAAGGTATGGGATCCTAGATTAATTGATTAAGTATCCTGACAAATTCAATTAACCTATTGCTACTTCTGAGAATCACTATGGACTATTACATGTCATACGCTCATCCCTAGCCTACGGATTAGAAAGTTACCCAAAGGGTGATCAAGCCTATAAGAAAATCCTAATTCATGACATTTATCCTAAATCCCAAACCAACCTAGACCTACAAGCACCAATTTAAGACAAATTCAATTCCATTCTCACAATTTCCATCCCTTCATCCTTATAATATCTCCAAACTCTTAAGTAGTCCAACCACACACGTTCTAAGCATGATAGACATTAAATAAACAAAACACATACTTAATTAAATAAATCCAAGGCTGGAAATTATAAAAGAAGTGATAAAAACTAAAATTCAACACTCACTTAATAGAAATCAAAACTCTTTATGCTAGCGAATAACTAATCACAACCCAAATTACAAAATCTAAACTAATTGCATCAAAATAAAAATTGCAGCACACATAACTTATAGAAAAACCTAAATTAATTGATCATGAATCTAAGAACATGCATAAATCCTCACTATTAAGCTCAAATTAATCCAAAGCATCACAAATAAGCAAAAACCATAACATAAACTATTAAACATTCAAATACCCAAAAAATTTAGATATGAAAAAGCACATAAATAAGCTCAAACAACCAAGATCAAAACTGGAACATTGAGGGAATAAACATCCATGGATATAACATAAAGATTCCTTACAAAATTCATAAAGTTCATCTATAAAATCCATCAAACATCCATTCTAATATTCTAGAACATGTAAAAATTGATTAGCACTAAGAAAGCTTTAAACGAATGGAATGAATATGAAAATAAAGCATTGACACTAAAAGAGAATAGCTAAGTTTATGGAAAATAACAAAAACTTCTTTGCTAGCTCCTCCTCTCTTCTTAGAGTTTGTCAACAATGGCAAATTTTGAGAGCCCTTTTCTCTTCTTGGATTTTTCCTAAAAGTGGCAGATTGGAGACTAGCTTTCAAGGTCATTTCTCTTTTTATATATATATATATATGTACTATGTTCCATTTAGGATAAACCCTAGGGTTTTCCCATGCCTAAAAATTCCAAAAAATCCATCGAAAACTCGAATCTGGAATTGACCCCGCGTCTGTCTGCGCGCAGGCCAGGATCGTGGCCCTTAGTGTACCATCGTGGCCAGTTTATTTACTCTCTATCACGATCGTGGTTGACTCCCCTCAATCATGGCCTTGTGTTCAAACCTGAGTTATTTCCCGGGTCTTCTCTGATTCTCTTCCGAATGCCATTGATGGTTTCTCCTTTAGGAATGGCTCTCCAAACTTTGTCAAACTTCTTCCTTTTAGAATATATTTATGTTCAATCCTTTAATCTGTATGTAAACACAAAATGAACATAAATTGAGTATCTAAACACAAAGATAAGATTGAAAAGACATTGAAATGCATAAGAAAATATAAGATGATTCAATCCTATCAAATACCCACCCCCACACTTAAGCTTTTGTTTATCGTCAAGAAATTTAAAAATAACAAAGATATTCTACCAATTTGTTTTCAAAGAAAATCGAGTATATGCAATCCTTCAAACTTAGACAAACTCAAGTATCGAGCTACTACATATGTCATAATCTTTTCATTAATGCACATAAACAAAGCCAAAGGTAGACACTATTGATCAAAGGTCAAATAAAAATAAGATGGATTTTTCTCGCAATGTTCACTCATTTCACTCAAGTGTTTAAGTTCGATGTTTCACTTAATACTCCCTTTAAGAGACTACACTACCATAGGCTTGCACATGCTCCAATTCTTTACCACATAGATTACATGCTATCATGGATCAAAAAGGCATTTTACTTAGGTTTGTAATGGGGTGTGGGTTAAGGTGAGACAAAAAGGTCAAAGGTAACTCACAAGTAGTAACAAAGTACTAAGTAAGAAGGGACAACCAAACACAAATTCTGAGGTATGCATATAAATACCATAAACTACAACTACTCATCACTAACTAATGCTACTAAGTTTCCTTCAACAGTAGAAACAAAGATGCCTTTTAATCAATAACGCCAAAAACAAAGATGTTTTTCTTTTTATTTTTTAACATTAAAATAATAAGGAAACAATAGCAGCACAAATCAATAACACTTTAGTAGAAGTGTCTCTCAAAACATCTCATAATTGAATACAAAACGAAAGTCCGTAAATCATATACATCAAATGCTCACTCATTACTTCATTAAACTTATGGAACGGTAAGGCTAATGGGTTTTCGGGTTTCAATGTAAGGTGATTAATTCAAAAACAACCAAGGTTAAAGGCTCAAAGGGGTTGGCAAGGGGAAAATAAGTTAGTGGGTTATTTGAGCTAAAGGTTTAAAATAAAGAAGACCATAATCATTTCTATAAAGCATGCATCTCGTAGTTTTAAACTGGTTCAATGAAAATTCTGCAGGTAATCTTCCTGGAGGATCATCACACACAATTACCTAATCACTCACATGTGCTTATGTAAAAATCCGCCAAAATTTCATACATTACCTAATCACCTAAGTATCAAATTATTGACTGAGTTTATGCAACTAACTACTTCAATCAATCCATATGATTCATCTTTCACTCAAGCTGCCTAATCCAAATTCAAGCACACAACTCAATTCTCAGTCCATCTACTATGAGAGAATGACATGGTTTAACATTCATCACAGTTCAAGTGCAAAAATGCAAAAATTTTAAATTTGCCCTACCCCCACACTTAAATGGGACATTGTCCCCAATGTCCTAAAATCAATAAAAACACAAAGGGATAAGAACAGAAGGACTCCTTTGGATCAAAGAGGGCTTAGGGAATTAAAAGTAGAATACATAGCTCCGATCTTGCATTCCTAAAATCAAAATAGACAAAAAGAAAATAAGGTTTCTCAAATGAAAGCAATAAAAAAAAATTGAAACAACACAGAACTAAAATGAAAGGATAAGGTTGGGGTACCTCCTAACAAACGTTTGTTTAAGGTCACAAGCTCGACCCCTATAATCTAATATTAACCAATGTATGGTGGAGCTTCAAGCTTCATCATCTACATATTGTGCATTTGAAATATCTCAAAGTAGAGCTTGAGACGAGGTCCATTGACTTTAAACTCTTTCCCTATTTTTGCACTTCTGATCTCCATTGCTCTGTAGGGATATACCTGGGTAACCTCGAAAGGAACTATCCATAAGAGTGTAACTTACCTGGAAAGTGTTTGGGGCATGAATGATATAAAAGTACTTTACGTCCCACCACAAATGCCTTCTTACAGATGTTGCGATCATGGAATGCCTTGGTCTTCTCCTTATAAATCCAGGCATTCTCGAATGTTTTATATAGTAACTCTTCGAGCTCTTACAACTGTAATCGTCTGTGGACACCAATAGCTTTTGCCTCCATGTTACACTTCTTGATTGCCCAATAAACCTTGTGTTGTAGCTCCACTAGAAGGTGGCATGGCTTTCCAAAAACAAGCCTGAATGGTGACATCCCTATTGGAGTCTTATATGCAGTTCTGTATGCCCATAAGGCATCATTGAGGCACAAACTCCAATCCTTCTTACCGGGAGTCAACATCTTCTCTAAGATGGACTTGATCTCTTAGTTGGACACCTTAGCTTAAACACTCGTCTGAGGGTGATAAGCGGTTGAAACTCGATGAATCATTTGATTGTTCTTCAAGAGGACCTCGATCATTTGGTTGTAAAAGTGACTCCTCTATTCGTTGATGATGGCTTGCAGGACTCTAAACCTAAAGAAAATGTTAAATTTCAAGAAATCTGCATCCACTCGAGAATCGTCAGTTTGGGTGGATTTTGCTTCTGCCCATTTTGACATATAATCAACTGTAAGAAGAGTATATTGAAATCCAAACGAGGAAAGAAAGGGACCCCATGAAGTCCATGCCCCAAACATAAAAAATCTCACTAATTAATATGGGGGTTTGAGGTATTTCCCCACAGGAACTTAGCACACCTATGCTCTGATAGTTGTCATAAGTCCTACAGTAAATCATATGCATCTTGAAATAGAGATGGCTAGTAAAACCCACACTCTAAATAGCCATAGGTAAGGATCATTCCGTACACAAAACGTTGCTTGACTCTTTATCCTATCCCTCTATGTCTTGGGGAAATCTGTAGGAAATTGATGAGAAACTAAGAAATTCACTATGTCAGCGTACTAGGGAGTTGTCAACTGTACCGTATTAGCTGCTCAAATGGAAAATCATCATTGATAGGGCCCGTTTCAACACCATGCTCCGCGAAGATACTTAAATGATCTACTACTCTATTCTCCGAGCCTCTCTTATCCTTTATCTCTACATCGAAGTCCTGAAGTAGGAGTATCCAACGAATGAGCCTCGACTTTGCCTCCTTCTTTGCTAGTAGGTACTTCAAAGCTGTATAATCAGAATAAACATCAATATTACTACCTAATAAATAAGACCTAAACTTATCCAAAGAAAAAACTACGGCAAGAAACTCTTTTTCTGTGGTGGTGTAATTTGCCTGGGCATCATTCTAGGTCTTCGAGGCATAATAAATAACATGAGGGATCCGACCCACTCTCTGACCCAAACTGCTCCAATGACATGATTGGAGCTGTCACATATGAGCTTAAATGGTAGAATCTAATCTGGAGGTTGTCAGATGGGTACAGTAACCAACTTCTTCCTTAGAAGCATCAAACGCCTTCTTGCACTGCTCATAAAAAACAAACCCTTTGTCCTTCTGAAGCAACCTGCACAATGGCTATGCAACCTTGGAAAAGTCCTGAATGAACCTGGATAAAACCCTGCATGGCCAAGAAAAGATCTTTATCAACCTCAATACCCATAGCAGAAACCACATGTCCTAAAACTATCCCCTGTTGAACTATAAAATGACACTTTTCAAAATTAAGATCAAGGTCAGTTTCAAGAAATTGTTTAAGTACCAAAAGCAGGTGATCCAGGCATTGTTCAAATGAATCCCCATGCATGGTAAATTCATCCATGAAAACTTCAATGATTTTTTCAAGATTCTTAGAAAAGATACTTACCATGCATCTTTGAAAGGTAGCGGGGGCGTTGCACAATCCAAAAGGTATTGTCAGACCCCGTTTTCGGAGTTTGACTTTCACGCTTGCTTATAATCTTAATACTTGAGCTATTTCTAATAGAGAACATAATCATTATCGGTTCATCTTCTCAGCTAAGCTCTTTGAATAGTCGACTAATCCATTTATCCAACTGATAGGTCTGATTGTTAGTAGTCGACTTGTCCAATGCTCCATTTTAACCTGAATACCTCAAGGAAGAGCGTTGGTGAGTCCCCAATTTTACACATATACCTGCTTTGGGACTATTAGCAGAACTTTATCTATAGGCATCCAATTTAGGGTTTCTTTAGATAGTTTGAAAGAGGACTTCAAGAGCTACAACTTTCATGAAGACCT
>JANZXR010000001.1:9262593-9285803 GCA_027575705.1 Erythroxylum echinodendron
GCATTTATTTCACTAACTAGTGAAATAAAATTTTACTCACATTGTAATAAATAATTAATCTCTAAAAATGATTCTATAATAAATAATTAATCTCTAAAAATGATTCTATCATGATCCCAAAAATTATTCTAATGCAAAAATTCAAATCTCATGCTTATTCCATAAACTATTATGCTTAATTTAACGAAAAATTTCAGTGGCCAACAGGTATCCTTCTATAGGCAAAGGTGTTATACAAGCATGTAAAAGTCATCTTCTCCTGGTCCTCTAGATCAATAACAACCTAAATAAAACCTAAATAACCATCAAGAAAACAATAGTAAGCAGGACTAGTAATACGTTCTAACATCTGATCAATAAAGGGTAGGGGAAAGTGGTCCTTTCTACTCATCAAGTTAAGCTTATGATAATCCATGAAAACTTGCTATCGGTTTTGCACCTAAGTTAAAACCATCTTTCCTATCACATTTTCCATAACTGTGATGCCCGAATTCTTAGGAACCACCTGCAAAGGACTTACCCACTTGCTGTCAGAGATGGGGTATATGACACCCACATCCACCAACTTCATCCCTTTCTTCTTTAGCGCCTCCATCATCGGTAGGTTGAGACATATTTGCACTTAACAGATTGGGATAGCTTTTTCCTTAAGAGAAATCCTATGTATGCATAACGAAGGACTAATACCTTTAATATCCACAACTATCCATCCCAATGCCATTTTATACTTTCATAACATATTAACGAACTTTTCTTCTTGCACCTTTGTAAGATCACTTGGGATGATAACTAGAAGTGTGCTATTAATGCCCAGATAAGCGTACTTGAGGTGAGTTAGTAAGGGCTTCAACTCCACTTCTGGTGCCTGCATAATAGAATGCAACAACTGATTAATACTAACGGGCAATTCTAAAAAATGAGGGCCATAATTGCTAAAAGGACTTATCTCAAGTGCCCAAATTGCTTTCTTTATATCCTCTCCAAACTCGAACTTGCTTTGCTAATAACCAGACATCTTTTGCTCTAACGAGGTAGTCAAGGCTACCTTTAAAGGATCATCTATAGAAAGAAGAGACCAATGCTTTACCAAAGAGTCAAGAATATCTACAATGGCGACTGACTCAGAATCTAATGGATAATGCATTGCATCAAAGATGTTGAAATGAATGACCTCACCATCGAACTCCATAGTCAATACACCATCGAACTCCATAGTCAACACCCTACTGTGAACATTAATTTTTGTCCAAGATGTCTTCAAGCATGACTTGCCTAACAAAATTGTCAAAGGGCTCGAAGAGCCATCTTCCTGCATATCTAAAAAATAAAAATATGCAGGGAATATGTTAAATCTATCATCCAATTGAATGATAACACAGGTATCCTTTAATGAACCAAGATTAAAAGCTTTAAAAATAGATAAAAGCATAACATTGATCAAAGCTCATAAATCTAGCATACATCTCTCATACTTGATGTTACAAATCTTACAAGGAATGGTAAAAGTAACTAGATCTTTGCACTTGGGAGGTAGCTTCCTTTGTAAGACTATTGACATATTACCCCCCACACTGATCTTCTCATCTCTCCTCAGCTTCCGTTTGATGGTGCAAAACTCCTTTAAAAAATTAGCATATTGTGGAACTTGCTTAATTGCTTCCAAAAGAGGGACATTAACTTCCACCTTGCGAAAGACCTCCAATATTTTCGTTTCCTTCTCCTGTTGCTTATTCTTTGCTAACCTGTTTAGTAATGGAACAGGAGGTGAATCACTAACAATAGGGTGTGAAGTACTCACCGGAGGATGGTGATCCTCCATTTTCTTTGTTAGCTCAGTTTCTTTCTCTTCTTCTTTCACCTTCCCTTTCCTTGGTCCTTATACCACCTTGCCACTTCTCAAGGTAATGCTGCAAGCGTCTGCTCTTGGGTTCCTTTCAGGTTGACTAGGTAACCTTGTGGACTTTGGGCTTGCAGCTTCCCTGAATGAATTGATTTTCTAAATTCTACAAACCACTCCTCGCTTCTTGCTGAAATTGAAGAATGTTAGTTGTTAAGCTCTTAACAATTTCCTTTAAGGACCTCCAGCTTGTTGTTGTTATGATGCTTGTGGAGGGGATGTCCTTGACTAAAACTATGGTTGATTCTGATGGAAACTTGGTTGTGCATGGAATCCTTGTTGCTGTTGCTGATAATTAGGTTGACATGCATTAGAACTGCTTCCTTGCTATTAGTTTCCATATTTGAATTTGGGATGATCCTTCCACTTCAAATTATAAGTGGGGGAAAGAAGGTCATACCTCCGATGTTGTCCTTGGAACCCCTAACTATATTGACGTAAGGGCAAGCATCTGTAGGATGGTATCACTCAAATACCACATACCTTGGTAGGCCCCTTTCCTATCACTACTTAATGTACCAATCAAGTTAAATTTGTGACTTATTGCTCCAATTTGGAAATGGAGACCTCCTTTACCTGCTTTGTTGAGGAGGAAGCATTGTTGTGATTTCCCAATACTTAGAGTTTGACGCCCTTGTTGCTATCAAGTTCCTAGCATCCTTTAGGGTACTATCAACCAAGGCTCCACCACTCACAGCGTCTATCATATTCCTGTCTAAGGGAAGCAATCCTTCATAAAAATATTGAATTAATAATTGATCACTTATCTGATGGTTTAGACAACTATTGTAAATCTTCTTAAAATGCTCTCAATACTTATGCAAAGACTCCCCTATGTCTTGTCGAATGCCACAAATCTACTTCCTAATGTTAGCGGCTCTTGAGGCATGTAAGTACTTCTGTAGAAATTCCTATTGCATCTGCTCCCATATGTTGACCGAGCTGACGGGCAAGTCATACAACCACTCCTTGGCTGCATCTGCTAAGGCAAAAGGAAATGCCTTTAGCTTAAGTTGCTCCACCAAGACTCTGCTGGCTTCATACTTAAGACTACGATGTGGAACTCCTTTAGTCTGGGTTTAGTTTAACTTCTGATTTACGATCCAAATAATTGATACAAAGCATATTAGGATTGAAAGAAGGAGTTGCAAGCTCTGATAGGTGTGAAATGCATTTTATTTTAAGGTATAATTTGATACATGTTTAGTCATTTATTTGATTGTTTAGGGTAAAATTGTGTTAGTTTGTTATTTATTTGTGTTTTAAGTATTTTTTGGGTTAGAACAATCCTTTGAAGCTTAAGTATGATATTTTTGAGGTATCTTGATGTGCTTGGTAGTGTTTCAGGGTAAAGATTGATGAACAGAGAAGTTTCAAAGAAAATTGGGGCCAATTGCACGGGTCATGATAGTGAAAAAAGGCCTGACATAGGCCATGATCGTGCATGCGTCGGACAGATGCATAGCCACTTCTAAACTTTTTGCATTTTGAGGGATTTTTTGGACCTTTTGGTCCTCAGAGAAACCTTAGTTCAACCCTAAACACAAAAGAACACAAATAAAACAACAAGAATAAAAAGAAGGAGCTTTACATTCAACCACTCTTGGAAACCCTAAAGGGAGAGAAAAAGAAGGGAGAGAGAAGAAGAAGAGGAAGAAGAAGTGGATCCTGACGTTGCTGCTCCCTAGATTAGGTGGTATCCCGATATCGCTGCCTTCTTGATTTTTCAAACCTAAATTCCATTTTCTCTTTATTCCTTTTTCATTTAAATGAATAAAGTTGAGATGGATTATATGGAAATGGATTTCAGGTTGTTGATAATGTTCAGAACTGTCCTTCGATATTTACTTTAAGTTAATGTTAATTTAGTTTTTTCTGTGTTTATTGTTTTGGGTGTTGCAATTGATTAAAGTAATTTCATTTTTTGGTAACAAACTGAGATGGTGAGCTGGATAAAAATGATTAGATCAGATTAATGAGAGTTAGGTGATCTAATTGATCACTTAATCAATCTAGTCGATAGTTTCATAGAGAGAGATCTCACGCTAGACCTGGTTGTTTATTAGAGAGCTTTAGAACTAATTAGAATTGTGGGTAATTTGTGAATTGAGAGATTGCAAGTTCCATAATTTGATTAGGGTTTACAATTTAGGATTTAATGGTTTTAACTTGAGAGAGAGTAATCAACACTACAACCGTCTAGAATCGACACCCGACACATAAATGGCTAGATTAGCATTAATGATAGGTAACATCCCCTCTCTCATAACTTTATTAACTCTCTTGACAAATTTCCATTGTGCCCTGTGTGAATGCTCAGTTTAATTCTGTTTACTAAAATTTTTGCTTTACAATTCTTGAATCAATTTCTCGTATTTACTCTTAATGTTCATTTGTGCAGTTTTTACTTTTTTTATTCTTGCCTTAGACGACTTAGGATTAGGCTAGTACCCTCCTCGTGGGATCGACACCTCTTATACTATAGTCATGAGCCATTTGTTTGCGGTATTTAAGGGCTATAAATTTTAAAGCTTGAACGATACGATTAAGTTTTTGGCGTCATTGCCAGGGAGGCATAGATTAGTTTAATTCTTATAGTTTAAGGTTTTCTCACCTTCTTTTGTGAAAAAAAAAAGAAGATGGGCACAAATTAAATGACACATCAACTTGGATATCACTAGACAATAATTGGGAATCTCAAGAGTTAAATGCTAAAAAGAGATGGAAAGAACGATGGTGGAGGAAATATATCATGGAGAGCGACGGACCCTTATGGATGTCATGAGGCCATAGCTTAATGCCTATTGTCAAGGGATTATGTGACCACTGGTGCATGTGAACACGTTCGAGATCAAGCCGTTACTGCTAAACATGTTACTAACCAACATGCAATTATACAGGTTAGCCAACGAGGATCCCAATGCTCATTTAGCTAATTTCTTAGAAATTTCTCCAATATATTGGGATGTTGGAGGATGTTGTTAGGATGAGACTCTTTCCCTTTCCACTTAGGGATCAAGCTAAGGCCTGGTTAAATTCTCTTCCCCCGTCTAACATCACAGCTTGGGAGTAGTTGGTGCGAGTTTTTCTAGATAAGCATTTCCCTCTAAACAAGACAACAAGATTAATAAAGGAAATTATCAATTTCTAGCAAAATGACGGGAGTCTTTATATAAAGCGTCATAGTGGTATAAGGAGTTGTAAAGGAGCTATCCTCATTATAACCTACCCAATGAATTCCGATTTGAAACCTTCTACACTGGAGTCAATCCACCCATAAGGAGCACCATAGATGTAGCTGCTGGAGGATCATTCATAAGGAAAACAATTGAAGTAGCACAGGATTTGTTAGAAAACATAACATGCATTAGTTGTCTTTGGACATTAGAATGAAGTAGATAATAGTCAACCTTTTAGGACCTAAGAGGAATGATTGCTACAAATTCAATGACAAAATTACTGGCTGACATTGATAACCTAACCAAGCAATTGAATAGCTTAAAAGCCACCTCTTCCTCTCCATTCATAGCAATGTAACATGAATATGAGTCATGTGGACAAGAGAGCTATATCACAACTAATTGCTTCTCAGGGGAAAACAACAATGTGGAGCAATTCAACTTTAATGGAGCAACATTTAGTCAGGGAGATAGTAATCCTTATTACAGCACATACCAGTTGAGGTGGCATAACCACCCAAATTTTCATTGGTCTAACAATACTAAGATTCAGTTTAAAATTCAAGGGTCATATGAAGATCAATAGGATAATTACAATAACTATGATTCCAAACTGGACAAGATCATGGACAAGCTTATAAGTATGGATGAGGCCCCGAAGAGGTTAGAAGAGCAAATTGATTAAGTAATAAGGACCCATGCCTCTTCTATTCTCAACCTAGAGGTTCAAGTGGAATAGCTTGCCAATGTGTTATCTACAAAAAGTGTGGGAAGTCTTTCGAGCAACACGAAAGTATATCCGAGAGAGCAAGTTAAGGCTCTAACACTTAGAAGTTGAAAAGAGTTAGGAGAACTAACAGATAGACTAACTGAAACTCACTCTGTAGAAGACCAAGAGAAGAAAAAAAAGGATGAAGAAAAGAATGAGGACCCACCCTATGTTCCTCCTCAACCTTACTCACTCAGAATACCATTCATAAGAGTTGATGATGTCGAATCTTCAAAGGAGTATGAGGATGAAGAACAGATGACAACGGACATTGAGTTTGAAGAAGCTATGGAAGTCTCTGTTTAAGAAGCTAAAGAAAAAGAGGAGATGAGGGCGAATGAGGAAGACCCAAAAAGAGAACAATTCACACTCTTACCAGGAAAACTGCTGGATTTTATAGAAGATTGAAGGAGTTTTGTTATTCCTTGTTTTGTTGACAATTCGCTCAAAAAAAGGATATTAATGAGTTTTATTAGTTTTCATAATTTTATAAGTATTGTTCTTCTGATCATTTTGTAATTTATAGTTTACTCATAGGCTATAAAATTGATATTGAACAAAAAGGATGGAAGCAAGCCGCTCATAATTGATCTCGACTGAGTTTCCAATGATATAAGGTTAATCTAATGACCATAAATTAGCATGCTTAGGTAGATTTAAAGTTTTATGCAATTAAAGTTGTTTCATTTTTATAAATAAATATCAATGATTCGGAATGCATTCCCTACTAATTCTCTTACTCTCTCTAAATCAATTGTAAGATAAGAAAGCCAGCTCGACATCAAGCGCATTTTGTCTTTACCTCCGACACATCACCACCTTAGTCACCATGATGGTTTCTTGTTCTAACCCTTTTCTTTTCATTTTTGTTAGTATTTCGTTCTTTTTCCTTTTGCTTATTGTTTCATTCCTGCATATTATATGATAGTCTGTTAGGTTACATTTTGCAAATAGAGTGAATGTGTCAATGGCTTAGATGAATTGAGATTGATTTAATTTTGAACATAGTCTATTAAGTTGTGAAGAGTCATTAGCTCACAAAATTAGTGAATTGAGTTCTTTGGCTAAATATGAAAGTTTAGGATTTAGTGAGAGTTTGTCACCCTCTAAATCGTCATACTCATTTATAATTTTAGGTCTTTCCACTTAAGTAGCTCTGCTAGTATTTTTCCATGAAAATGAGTAGCTTAAGCAATAAGGTAGGCAATAAAGAATCGGTTGGTTAAGCTTATATAAATAACTATTCCGCTAGCCTTCGATTTATGAATAGAGCTAGTAGTCAGTTGATAATATGATGTAGCTGAGTAACTAGATCGACACGCATCACAAATGTGTGCCTTCGCATCAAAAGACTATAATGACGTTTCAACCAAGTAATTTAGTAAAAATATGATTTAGTCGAGTAATTGGATCGACATTCATCACCAATTTTTTTCTTTGAGTAAAATACTATGTCCATGTCTAAAAAATATTTTTTTAAAAATTGTTTCCTAATAAAACCTATCGAACTTGTAAATAGCTTGATTTTTCACGAAAATGTACTTAGGAGTAGTTACTGAGTTTGAATAACCAAAGAATTATTAATGTTTATGTACAATTGAAAAGGGTGAGTAACTTGACATTTGAGTTTTGATTAATATGTATGTTTAGTCTATAGCCCCTAAATGCAGATTTTGCATGTTAATAATTTGGAACAACTTGAATGATTATGTTTAGAATTAAATTATTTTGTGAAGTTAAAGCCATTGCCTCATTTGTTGCATTGTGTTTTTTTATGTTTTGTGTTTTATGTTGTTTGTTGTTTGTTGTTTTGTTTACTTGAGGACAAGCAAATGTTTAAGTGTGGGGATGTTGGTAGGTGTGAAATGCATTGTATTTTAGGGTATAGTTTGATAAGTATTTAGTCATTTATTCGATTGTTTAGTATGCGTTTAGGGTATAATTGTGTTAGTTTGTGATTTAATTGTGTTTTAAGTGTTTTATGGGTCAAAACAATCCTTTGAACTTAAATATGATTTTTTGAGGTGCTTTGATGTGTTTGGTAGTGTTTGATGGTAAAGATCGAAGAATTGAGGAGTTTCGAAGAAAATTGGGGCCAATTGCATGGCCCACAATTGTGGGCCATGATTGAGACAGAAGGGCCTGGCATTGGCCACGATCGTGGCTTACATTGGGCAGATGCGTAGCCACTTCCAAACTTCACATTTCGAGGAATTTTTGGACCATTAGGACCCAAAAAAAATCCTAGTTCAACCCTAAACACAAAGGAACATAAATAGAACAACAAGAACAGAAAGAAGGAGCTTTACATTCAGCCACTTTTGGAAACCCTAAGGGGAGAGAAAAAGAAGAGAGACAGAAGAAGAAGAGGAAAAAAGAGGAAGCAGAAGTGGATCCCGATGTTGCTGCTCCCTCGATCAGGTGGATCCCAACACCACTGCCTTCTCGATTTGTGTAACCTAAGTCCCATTTTCTCTTCATTTCCTTTTTCATTTAAATATATAAAGTTGAGATGGATTATATGGAAATGGATTTCGGGTTGTTGATAATGTTCTGAACTCTCCTTCGGGATTTTACGTTAAGTTAATGTTGATTTAATTATTTTCTGTGTTAATTGGATTGGGTGTTGTGATTGATTAATATAATTGCATCTTTCGATAACAAATCGAGAGGGTGAACGGATAAAAATGATTAGATTAGATTAATGAGAGTTAGGCGATCTAATTGACCACTTACTCAATCTAGTAGGTAATTTCATTGAGAGAGATCTCATGTGAGACCCGGTTGTTTATTAGAGAGCTTTAGAATTAATTAGAATTATGGGTAATTTGTGAATTGAGAGATTGCAAGTTCCATAATTCGATTAGGGTTTAATAGTTATAACTTGAGAGAGAGTAATCAACTCTATAACCGTCTAGAACTGACACCCCGTAAACACATAAATGGCTAGATTAGCATTAATGATAGATAAAAACCCTCTCTCATAACTTGATTAACTCTCTTGATAGATTTCCGTTGTGACCTATGTGACTGCTCAGTTTAAATATGTTTGTTGAAATTTTTTTTACAATTTTAAAATCAATTTCTCGTATTTACATTCCATGTTCACTTGTGCTGTTTTTATTTCTTTTTATTCTTTTCTTGGAGCCTTAGACGACTTAGGATTAGGCTAGTATCCTCCTCATATGATCGACACCTCTTATACTACAGTCACAACCTATGTGCTTGCAATATTTAAGGGGGTTATAAATTTTAAAGCTCGAACAACATGATCAAGCTCCTTTAAGGTGCGCTTATGATGTTCCATAATCTCTTCTATTTGCTTCTGAACTCCTATTGACTTCTTCTTCAAAGTATAAGGAACGACCACTATCAAGAATATGTGTAGGGATTCCTCGCTCTCTCTGATGAAATTTGGTGCGACCTGTAATAGGAGAAAAAGAGAAAGGGTTAAGTGGAAAAAGTAATGAACCTCTATTTTCTTTAGCAAATTTAAGCAAACAAATGTATTTTGAGGAGCTATGGGACATTCAAACTGATGAAAGAATGAAAAAGATCAACAAAAATAAAAAATAAAAACAACACAAGAAACATCAATTAACACATTCTAACTCCTTGACAACGATCAACAAAAATAAAAAATAAAAACAACACAAGAAACATCAATTAACACATTCTAACTCCTTGACAACGACGCCAAAAATTTGATAACCTTTCGCTAACTACCAAATAATAAATTCCTAACTACCAAACTTTGTAATAAATGGCGAGGTAGGGTCGAACCATAGAGAGCTATGATGTAAATTCTATTTCAAATGTTACATAAAAAAGAAAACGAAACACCTTGAAATGATGAAATGAGACAACTAAGATGTAAAGAATGTAAATAAAAAAAGACAAACACAAAACAAATTTAGAAAGTAATAGTAACAATGGTAAAGAAGTGGGTTAGAGATATCTTCGAGATTCCGAGATGTTCATTGAGCCTTGAATCTAAATAAAAGGTACTCTCATCATGGTGTTAGCCTATGGACTCGATTAAGATCTTAAACCAAAAATAATAAGCTCTAGAAATGCCTTGATCTCCACTATAACCTAGAATAGGCTCTCTAAGTTCAATAGCGAAGATGAATTAGGTACTAAGAAACAACTAACTTAGGTCACCTACTTATAGGCTCGAAAGGTGTAGCCTAAAGATATGATACTAGATTAGTTGATTAAGTATCCTGACAAATTCAATTAACCTATTGCTACTTCAAAGAATCACTATGGACTATTACAAATCACACACTCATCCCTAGCCTTCAGATTAGAAAGTTATCTAAAGGGTGATCAAGCCTACAAGAAAATCCTAATTCATGACATTTATCCTAAATCCCAAACCAACCTAGACTTGCAAGCATCAATTTAAGACAAATTCAATTCCATTATTACAATTTCCATCCCTTCATCCTTATAATATCTCCAAACCCCTAAGTAGTCTAGCCACACACGCTCATATGAAGCACAATAGGCATTATATAAACAAAACCCATACTTAATTAAATAAAAACAAGGCTGGAAATTATAAAAGAAGTGATAAAAACTGAAATTCAACATCAACTTAATAGAAATAAAAAACTTAATAGAAATCAAAACTCTTTATGATAGTAAATAACTAATCATAACCCAAATTACAAAATCTAAACTAATTGCATCAGAATAAAAATTCCAGCATACATAACTTACAAAAAAGCCCAAATTAATTGATCATGAATCTAAGAACATGCATAAATCCTAACTATTAAGCTGAAATTAATCCAACACATCACAAATAAGCAAAAACCCATAACATAAACCATTAAACATTCAAATACCCAACAAATTTATATATGAAAAAAGCACATAAATAAGCTCAAACAACCAAGATCAAAATTGGAAAATTGAGGGAATAAACATCCATTGATATAACATAAAGGTTCTTTACAAAATTCATAAAGTTCATCTATAAAATTCATCAAACATTCTTTCTAACCTTCTAGAACATGTAAAAATATGATTAGCACTAAGAAATCTTTAAACCAATGGAATGAATATGAAAATAAAGCAGTGAAACTAAAAGATAATAGCTAAGCTTATGGAAAATAACAAAAACTTCTTTGTTGGTTCCTCCTCTCTTTTTAGAGTTTTCCAAAAATGGTAGATTTTGAGAGCCCCTCTCTCTTGGAGTTTTCCTAAAAATGGTATATTGGAGACTAACTTTCTAGATCATTTCTCTCTCTTTGTACAATATTTTCCATTTAGGGTAAACCTTAGGGTTTTCCTATGCCTAAAAAGTCCAAAAAGTACTCAAAAACTCGAATTCGATAGCGATCCTGCGCGTCTATTTACGTATAGGCCATGATCATGCCTAGTTTATTTGCTCTCTATCACGATCGTGGTTAACTCACCACGATCGTGGCCTTTTGCTCAAACCCTAGGTTATTTCTCGGGTCTTCTTAGATTCTTTTTGAAAAGCCATTGATAGTTTCTCCTCCATGGATAGCTCTCTAAACTTTGTCAAACTTCTTCCTTTTAGCATATATTTATGTTGAATCCTTTAATCTATATGTAAACATAAAATGAATAAACATTGAGTATTTAAACACAAAAATAGGATTGAAAAGACATTGAAAAACATAAGAAAATATAAGATGATTCAATCCTATGATTAACCTTTGTTTTTCCTAAGTTTCTTATCCATACACATGGAATTTTGAGATATTGTTTCTCGATCATAAGTGAAATATAGGGCTAGACAGGTGAGATCTAGTTCCACACCAGCACAAAACTGAGCTGAAGTCTCATATAGTGAAGTAACTAAGGAGGAAGAAGAGGAAGGTTGGGAGAAAGTTTTTAGCTTAGTGTCAGAAAATAAGAAGAGCATGGCAGAGCAGTTAAACAGGCTTAAATAAAAGAGCTTGCATGCTACCAATGTCAATAGCTACATGACATAAAGAAGATATTGAAGTATTTCAATATTCAAGGTGTTTAGATTCCTTCACCCTCAACATCATTGCCTCAATCTCCATAGGTGTTTCTTGCTTTAAACTTTTCGTTATTGTTATTTATTTTATGGATGTTGTTTAGTTTCTCACATTGAGGACAATGCGTTGTCTAAATAGGGAGATGTTTATGCATTAGCATTTCATATGTATGTGAGCTTTGCATTTGCATTTTTTTAGTTTTTGATTAGGTTGACATTGTGTGAACATTTTGTTGTATATGTGTGAATTGTGTGAATGTGTAAATGACTTGAATTGAATGGGATTAGTTTAGTTTTGAACATGGTCATTAAAATTATGAAGGCATAGTAACTTATAAATTTTATGTTCTAAGTGCCTTTAGGATGAACATGTATGTTAATTAGAATATGACCTATATTCTTCACTTTAGGAAATTTGTTGTATACATTTATAAATAGAGTTAACTGAATTCGTTTGCATTATTAATACCTTTTCATGAGAATGACTGACTAAGAAGATATAAGGTTGGCTAAAATTAAATGGAAAAAAATTTATTAAATAAAATTTCAATTTAGCTTACCCTTTTTGAAAAAAATTAGGTTAAGAATAGAGCTGATAACTAGTTGAGAGAGTGATATAGCTGAGTAACCAAGTGCATTCACTATAAAATTTTTCTTTTTGTATCAAAAGGCTAGAATAATACTTCAACCAAGCTAAATAAAAAAATATGACTTGATTAAATAACCGACGGGACATTCATGACAAGGTATTCGCCTTCAAGTTAAAAGACTAGGTTATCATTAAATAAAATTTAAAGATGGGACTAAAATAAATAAATCTACCGATATTTTAAAAATAACAAGAATTTTCACAAAAGGATACTTAGTGATAGTTGCCTTTTTGATTGAATACTAATAATAGATGTATAGTGATCTCAAGATTACGTACGCTAAGTTTTAATATTTATAACCATGATAATTTCTGCAAGCACACGGGTCGTTCGTGTAGTAACTAAGGTATCGATCCCATAAGGAGGGAAGTCTAGTCCTAACATCTAAGGTTGTACTAACTATGATAATTCAAAATAAATAAACTAATGCAAAAAATAAATAAATCAAACAATTAATTTTAAGAATTAAATTGCAAAAATCTAAACAAGTAATGAATCACATAACCCAATCCAAAAATCAACCTTGAAATTACTAAGTGAGAGAAATGGGATTTTTAATTTGAAATTAACAAAAATTTAACTGATTATGCAATTATCGAATTAATAGGTCTAGACGGTCCTAGGGTAGATTACTTTCTCTCGAGTTATAATCCTTAACACTAATTGATAATCCCTAATTTAAATTATAGAATTGTGATCTCTCGATTCATAATTGACCCAAAACCTAAATTAGTTCTAAAATTGTCTAATAACCTACTAGGAACCTATGCTCAATCTCTCGTTACATGATTATACTAGTTTGATTCAATTTTCTACCTATCAAATTACCTAATTCTCATTAGCCTAATTTAATTATTTTCGCTCGGCTCACCCTCTCAGTTTATTGACGAATTATTACAAACAAATATTGAATCACAATTAAATCAATAAAAACAAAATCAACCAAACTTTATTAATATCAAGGATTAAAAACTCGAAGGTGGGTCTAGAGATAAATCAATACTCGACAACAGTTAATTTAAATAATCATCCTAATTTCATACATCCATAAAATTGAAATAAAAATAGAAATACTGTCGGAACAGATTCGTGGAGGTAACGACTGCGAGAAACCATCTCTTCCAGGAAGTATGTCGTGTCAAGCTTCATTTCTGTGACTCTTTTCCTTCGTCTCCTTCCTCGATCTCTCGACAACTCTTTATTTTTTATCTAAAACGTGGTTGACGTGAATGCTCTCTTTCCAGACTCTCCAAGGCTGCTGGTTCTATCCCTTTATGATGTATTTACACCTTGGAAGCCCTAGGTTTAAGTCGTGGTTTAAACGGTCTGAAAATCTTATGAAACTTGAGTTTGTGCTTTAACCGATGCAGGCCACAATCATTGCCCTACCTGCCACGATCATGGCCAATGCTTAACCCTCTCTATCATGCTTGTAACCCAAAGTGCACGATCGTGGCCTGGATCCAATCTCTCTAACACAATCGTGCCCAAAGTGCACAATCGTGGCTTGGCTTCCCTGGCTTGTGCCTCTTTGTCATGATTGTGGCCTGTTATGCCATGATTGTGGGCTATGTTTTTAGCCGGAAACTTTTCATAAATTCTCTATTCTTTTCCGTTTACCCTGAAACACTAAAAAACACATCAAGGTACTTGAAAAATATCACAAATAAGCTCAAAGACTCATACTAACCCATAAAAACAGTTAAACACATAAACTAACACAATTAAACCATAAATACACACTCAACACTCAAATTCACACTAAATGCCTAACAAATTACACGCTAAAATACAAGGCAAATCACAACTATCAACATCCCCACACTAAAACATTTGCTTGTCCTCAAGCAAACAACATTAAAAAAACACTCAACACTCAACACACAATACACACAATGAAAAAATGAGGCAATGGCTTCGACTTCATGAAATAAATTTAATCTCAAACATAATCTGGCAAGTTATATCTTATCATTAACAAGCAAAATCTATGTCTAAAGGTTTTGAACTAAATATACAAACTAATTAAGATCTAAGTGTCAATTTATTTACCCTTTTAAATTGTACACTCACATTAATAATTCTTTGGTCCTTTAGACTCTATAACTGTTCCTAAGTACATTTTCATGAAGATTCAAGCTTATTACAAGTCCGATAGGTTATTATTACAAACACATTTTTTAAACACAAGCTTAGTCTTTTACTCGGAGGAAAACATTGGTGATGAATGTCGATCCAGTTACTCAACTAAGTCCTTTTATTAGACAGCTTGGTTGAAACGTCATTATAGCCTTTCGACACGAAAGCACACATTTATGATAGGTGTTGATCTGGTTACTCAGCTATTATCACTTTTTCAAGTGGTTACTAGGTTTATTCATAACCTAAAGTTTAGTGAAATATTGATTTATTAACAAAATATACACAATTTTTTTTACCTACCTTGTTGTTTTTAGCTATTCATTTTTATGAAAAATACTAGTTAAGCTACTTAAGTTAAAAGACCTCAAATTATGGATTAATGTTAAAGCACCTCAAATTATGAATGAATGTGACAACTTAGAGGGTTCTAAATTACACTAAGTCTTAGTTAAGCTGTATATTTATCCAAAGAACCTTAAATTCACTAATTTTGCAAGCTCATGATCATTTACAACCAACTAGATTATACTCAAAATTAAATAAATTTCACTTTATCTAAGCCATTGACACATTCAAACAATTCGCACAATGCAACCTAATCATTATCATACAGTATGCAAAATCATATACTTAAGTAAAACACAGAATCCCTACCCACACTTAAACAAGACATTGTCCTCAATGTGAGAAGGAAGCACATATCACTTAAGATAAGAAAAGACAAAACAGAAATTAAAGTGACAAAAACAACTGAAAATAAACATAAAAATAAAATAGAACTGAAGGCTAATTTAGAAAAGAAAGAATGGGTTAGGTATAAATCCTAAGGAGATGGAGGTGGTGATGGTGTCGGAGGCCGTAATTAAACACCCTGAGATTTCACACAAGTCGCTAACAGGTTATTGAAAATAAATCTAACTACAACTACATTTTTAAACAATTTCTAAATCTGCTAAGTTCTGGTCCTTAGCTTGACTATGTGTCTAAGAAGCATCGTTAATTATTTGGGGATGAGGAAATCACTTCTTTATCTTTAATTCCCACCAAAATAATGCTTGCACCAATGCCTATTGACCTTAAAAGTCTCCTTGTTAGCGTTTTCTAATTTGAGAGCTCCATGATTAAAAACTTGAATGACCGTAAATGGTCCACTCCATCTAGATTTCAACTTCCCTGGAAATAGCCTCAATCTTGGATTGTATAGCAAAACAGTGTCTCCTACTTTGAATTCCTTTTGCTTGAGATGGGCATCTTGCCGTCTCTTCACCTTTTCCTTGTAGAGTTTGGCGTTTTGGTAAGCGTTAAAACAAAACTCTTCAAGTTCGTCTAGTTGCAGAAGTCTCTTTTTGCTAGCTTATTTCTAATCAAAATTTAATGCTTTAATCGCCCTGTATGCTCGATGTTCTAATTAGACCGGTAAATGGTATGCTTTCCCATAAACGAGCCTATACAAAGTTGTTGCGATGGGTATTTTAAAAGCTGTCCTATAGGCCCATTAGGCATCATCTAGCTTTCCAGCTCAATCCTTTGGATAGTTAGTCACTGTCTTTTTCAGAATTTGTATCAGTTCTTAGTTAATATTTTCCATTTGGCCGTTAGTATACAAATGGTAAGGTGTAACAACTCAGTGGTGTACGCCATATCTTTTTAAGAGGGCATCGAAAGATCTGTTGCAAAAATGTACGCCTCCATCACTTATTATTGTACATGGCACTTCAAACCGGTTAAATAGTTTTTTAATGAATTTCTGCACTACCTTCCCATCATTGTTTGGAGATGCTATCACTTCGGCCCATCGTGAAACATAATTAACCCCCACTAGAATATACATGTTCCTTATTAAAGATAGGAACGGACCCATAAAGTCGATGCCCTATACATCAAAGACTTCTACTTCTTGAACGTTGGATAAAGGCATTTCATCCCTCTTGGAAATGTTACCTATTCTCTGGCATCGATCACATTATGCCATATAGGTCTACGCATCCTTAAACAACTGTGCCAATAAAGTCCACTCTCAAGTATTCAGGCTACTGTTTTGTTGGCTCTATGATGCTCATCATACTGACCTTCATGACATTGCTTTAGGATGCCTAACATTTCTTATCTAGAACACAATGTCACATTAACCCATCTGCTTAAGCTCTATATAGGGTTGGCACATCCCATATATATCAATTACAATCATGCAAGAACTTCTTCCTTTGATGGTAAACTGTTGGCAATATTTGCAAACCATAATGTAATCAAGCTCTCAAGTAACATTAGAGTTTCATCAGGGAAATTTTTATTAATGTCATTACTTTGCTCGCATTCCCTTCCCTCAAGTCTAGATAAGTGGTTTGCACTACATTTTTTGCTCTCTTTTTATCTCTCATCTTTATATCAAATTCTTGCAGAAGTAATACCCATCGAATGAGCCTAAGTTTAACATCTTTCTTGTTAAAAAGGTATTTTAGTGCCGCATGGTCAGTGAATACAATTACATTTAAACCGAAAAGATATTGTCAAAACTTATCATATGCATACACTACTACAAGTAGTTCCTTCTCTGTGGTGGTATAATTCAATTATGGTCCTGCAAGAGTCTTACTCGCATAGTAGATCTCATGAAGCTTTTTAGCTTTCCTTTGGCCCAAAACGCACCCTATAGCCTAGTCATTTGCATCACACATAACTTCAAATAGAAGTATCCAGTCTGGTGGTGATAAATTGGTGCTGATATTAATGCCTCCTTTAAAAGTATTGAATGTAGACATACACTTATCATCAAACGCGAAGGGCATTTCCTTGACTAAAAGGTTTGTCAAAGGTCTTGCAATTTGTGATCTTTGATAAATCGATGATAGAATCCTGCATAGCCTAAGAATCCTCACACACCTTTTACATTACTTAGTGGTGGGAGCTTCTCTATCACCTTTATCTTTGCTCTGTCAACTTTAAATCCTTGATGTGGGATTTTATGCCCTAGCACTATCCCTTCTTGTACTATGAAGTGAAATTTCTCCCAATTCTACACCAAACATGATTCTTCACTTTTTTGAAGCATTCTATCCAAATTAGTTAAATATATGTCATAAGAGTCTCCAGAGACTAAAAAATCATCTATGAATACCTCCATTGTGTTTTCTATCATGTCAGCAAAGGTCGACATCATGCATCTCTAAAATGTGGCTAGAATGTTGCAAAGTCTAAAAGGCATCCATCTGTACACGAAGGTGTCATAAGGGCAAGTGAATGTGGTTTTATCCTGATCATCAGGGTAGATAAAATTTTGATTATAACCTGAGTATCCATCTAAGAAGCAATAGTATGAATGGTCATCTTCCCTTTCTTTCATATGGTCTATAATGGGAGAGGGAAGTGATCTTTCTTAATCACTGAATTGAGTTTGCGATAATCTATACATACTCTCCATCCTGTGACTGTTCTTATTGAAATTACTTCTCCACTATCACTTTCTATCACCGTCCTTCCTCCCTTTTTAGGTCGCCATTGTACTATGCTGACCCATTCACTATCAGAGCTGAGATAAATTATACCTACTTCTAAGAGTTTTATGATCTCTTTCTTAACCACCTCCTTCATGTTAGGATTTAATCTCGACTAATGCTCCCTCACTATTCTACATCCTTCCTCTAAGTTTATTCGATGCATACAGACATTCAGACTTATTCCTCGAATGTCAGCAATTTGCCATCGATGGCCTTCATCTACTTCTTAACAACTTAAACTACCTTAATTTCTTGTTTTTCATTTAACTAGTTAGAAATTATTATTGGAGACCTCCACTAAGAAAGGTCTACCTGAGGTATGCAAGTAAAGGCTTAAGCTCTAATGTCGGAGGTTTCTTTGAAGATGGTGGCGTGGGTGCTTCAGTCCGAACTAATTTGTCTTACTGCAAGTGAACATCT
The DNA here is from genome assembly GCA_027575705.1 of Erythroxylum echinodendron. NCBI lineage: Eukaryota > Viridiplantae > Streptophyta > Magnoliopsida > Malpighiales > Erythroxylaceae > Erythroxylum > Erythroxylum echinodendron. Next base: position 9,281,149 of record JANZXR010000001.1, read on the forward strand.
ACCTCCTCCATCTCATCATCTCCTTTAGATTTAGGATTTTGATCTTCATTGTCAATCTCTGCTTCCAAAGTGTGCACTTCTTCTATGCAACTCTCAATGCATTCTCATGAGTTTTGATCTATAATGTCAACTTTCATGCATGCATTGCTCGTTATTGGGTTCTTTAAGGCCTTATTCATATTGAATTGGACCTAATGTTTGTCTATAAAAATTGTCAATTTCCCTTCATGAATGTCAATTATAGTTTTCCTTATGTTCATGAAGGGTCATCCTAAGATCAATGGGTAGTTCTTATCTTCTTCAAAGTCCAGAACTACAAAATCTACTGGAATAATGAACTTATCCACTGACATCAACACGTCTTCCACTATTCCAAATGACCTTTTAATAGATTGATCAGCTAATTGAATTAAGATTGATATTGGCTTGACTTCTCCTATTCCTAACTTCCTAAATATCGATAGCGGCATAAGGTTCATGCTTGCTCCCAAATCACACGAACATTTTGTAAATTCAAATTCACCAACCACACAGCGTATTGTGAAACTCCCTGGATCTTTCAACTTAGAAGACATTTGACTGGTAACTATTGATCTGCAAGTACTAGTTAAAGCTACCATCTAATAATCTTCCTAAGTGCGCTTCTTCGATAGTATGTCCTTTAGAAAGTTTGCATATTTAGGCATATGTTCTAATACCTCAACAAAGGAAAGATTAATTTGTAGCATCCTTAACTTATCAATGAACTTTGTAAATTGTTCATCCAACTTCTTCTTTTGTAGTCGTTGAGGAAAAGGAGCCTTGGGTTGATACGATGGAGGTGCAACATAAGGAGGGTATTCGCTTATATCCACTTCTTTCTCATTTTCTTGATTTTTCTCAATTGGCTGGATGGCCTCCTCCACTGCCTTTATGGGTGGTTCAAGTTCCTTCCCACTTTTAATTGTAATAGCTTTTAGTTGTTCCTTTGATTTTGTTCTGGAAATGCTAGTAGTCTTTTTCAAATTTCGCGTAGAAAAGACATTGAACAATTGATTCACTTGGGCTTCTAGATTATGTGTTTTTTAGTGACTTGCTCAAATTTATCTTCCAGCTTCTTTTATGCATTGTCTAAAGTTCCAAGCTTATCTAAAATTCTATCTAACTTTGATTCCATCGAGCTTGCTTTATCTTACTAGAAGCCCGATTGTCCCTGAGGCCTGAATTGTCCACCAATGTTGTTCAACTAGAAGAAGTTCGGGTGATTCTTCCATCTGGGGTTGTAGGTGTTAGAATAAGGATTGTTACTGCCCCCTCCTTGGCCATATTATGCCCCATATTGTTCACTTGCTCTTGATCGTCTTCTTTCATTAAATGACACTCCACAATGTCATGGTCTAATTGTCTACAAAGCTCACATTTCAACTGTGCGGCCTTTACCTAAGCTGAGGATGATGTCTTTATAATGTTTAGTTGTCACATCAAATTATCGATCTTTGCTTGCATCTTCATCATATGATTGATCGCAACAATTCCCTTATGCTCTCTAAAAGAAGCAGGTTGCCTTCCTCGCTCACTCGTCAATAAACAACTATTGCTCGTCATCTCCTTAATTAGCTCCTCTGCTTCGTCGATAGTTTTCCACATTAAGGATCCTCCTGACGCTGCATCTATGGTGCCTCTCATTGGTGGGTTCACTCCATTGTAGAAGATCTACAAAAGGAATTCCCTAGGTAGGTTATGGTGCGGGCACTTCCTTTGCATGTCCTTATATCTTTCCCACGCTTTATAGATTGACTTCCCGCCACCTTGTTGGAAATTAGTGATTTCCTTTATAATCTTCGTTGTCTTAGTCAATGGGAAGTACTTATCCAAGAACGCATGCACAAGTTGATCCCATGTTGTGATATTGACTGGGCTTAGTGAATGATACCAAGCCTTCTCTCTATCTCTAAGTGTGAAGGAAACAACCTAACTCTAACTGCATCCTTCAATATCTGATGGTACTGAAAAGTATCATAGATCTTGAGGAAGTTCATGATATGCGTGTTTGGATCCTCATTCGCTAATCCGTAAAATTGTATGTTCTACTGAAGCATGTTTAGGAGGGCTGGCTTAATCTCGAATGAGGCTACTTGAATAGGCAGCCTAACCACTCCTTGGTTCGATGGGTTGAACCCTAGACTTATAAAATCCATGAGGGTCCTCTATTATCGTCCTTGAGTTGCTTCCTAATCCATAGTTCTCTGAAACTCCCCAGCCATTGATGATTTTCCTAACTCTTCTTCTTCCTCTCGCTGAGCTTTCCTAAAAGTTTATTTTAATCGTCTGATGTCTAAATCCAACGTCTCCACTGCACCACTCGAACCTCTCGTGACTCTTGTGTTTATGCAAGAGCACAAATTCCAAAAGAATGAAATTCAAAAATTAAAACTAATCTAACGCCTTAAACTATAGAATTAAATTACCTCCCCAACAACGGTGCTAAAAACTTGATTGCAAGGTTACGTGCGCTAAGTTTTAATATTTACAACCTTGGTAATTTTTGCAAACGCATGGGTCGTTCACGTAGTATCGTAGAGTCCTAAAATCTAAGGTTGTACTAACTACAATAATTTAAAATAAATAAACTAATGCAGAAAATAAATCAATCAAATAATTAATTTCAAAAATTAAATTGCAGAAATCTAAACAAGTAATGTATCACACAAACCAATCCAAAAATCAACCTAAAAATTACCAAGTGAGAGAAAGGAGATTTTTAATATGAAATTAGTGAAATCTAACTCATTATGTAATTATCGAATTAATGAGTCTAGACGGTCCTAGGGTAGATTACTATCTCTCAAGTTATAATCCTTAACTCTAATTGATAATCCCCAACTTAAATTATGAAATTGTGATCTCTCGATTCATAATTAACCCAAAACCTAAATTAGTTATAAAATTGTCTAATAACCTACTAGGAACCTATGCTCGATCTCTCATTACACAATTCTACCGGTTTGATTCAATTCTCTACTTATCAAATTATCTAACTCTCATTAGCCTAATTTGACTATTTTCACTCAAGTCACCCTCTCAGTTTATTGTCGAATTATTATGAATAGATATTGAATCACAATTAAATTAATAAAAACACAGTCAACTAAACTTTATTAATCACAAGGACTAAAAACTCGAAGGTGAGTTTAGACATTAATCAACACTTGAAAACAATTAATTTAAATAATCATCCCAATTTAATACATCCATAAAATTGAAATAAAAATAGAAATACTATCGGAACGAATTCGTGGAGGCAGCGACTGTAGGAAACCACCTGTTCTGGGAAGAGAGTCACGTCAAGCTTCAGCTCCGTGACTCTCTTCCTTCGTCTCCTTCCTCAATCTCTCGATAATTCTCTTGTTTTTTTTCGAAATGTGACCAACATGAATACTCTCTTTTCAGACTCTCCAAGGTTGTTGGTTTTGTCCCTTTATGATGTATCTATACTTTGGACGCCCTAGGTTTAAATCGGGGTTGAAAAGATCCCAAAAATCTTCCAAAACTAGAGTTTTTTCTTTAGCCCGATGTAGGCCACAAGCTTAACCCTCTCTGTCACGATCCTAACCCAAAGTCCACGATCGTGGCCTGGATCCAAGCTCTTTGTCACGACCGTGCCCAAAATGCATGATCGTGGCCTGGCTGCCCTGGCTTGACCCTCTCTGTCACAATCGTGGCCTATTATGCCACGATTGTGGGCTATGTTTTTCACCGAAACTCTTCACAACTTCTCCCTTCTTCGCCGTTTACCCTGAAACATTAACAAACACATCAAGGTATCTAAAAAATATAACAATTAAGCTTAAAGGCTCATACTAACCCATAAAACCACTTAAACACATAAACCAACACAATTAAACCATAAATACACACTCAACACTCAAATTCACACTAAATACCTAACAAATTACACCCTAAAACACAATGCAAATTACAACTATCAAATACTTACAAGTACCATAGGTGTATGAATAGGGTGTTAATATTTTGATTGATATGTATATTTAAATCAAAAAATTTAAACACGAAAGGAATAAGTTAATATATTGGTACATTTTAAATGATTGATGTTTGAAGTTAAGATAATTTTGTAAGGTTTGATGCCATTATACCATTATTGCATGTTGCATGATTGTGTGATTATATGTTTTTATTTTTTGATTTATATGTTTTAGTTTTTCTTTAGTACAAGCAAAGGTTTAAGCGTGGAGATGTCTATAGTTGTAGATCATAGTTTGTTTTTTATATATGTTTAAGTTGTTAGATCGCATATGGCCCGAGTATTCACAATACGCTGCGGAAGAGACCATAACATAACACTATGTATAATCGAAAATATATAGGATGCGCAAAAATACTTTTTGACACGGATTGGTGGCTGTTTTTCGGATTCGTAGACACTGCTACACGCGAATGTCCTCTACCGATATCCTCACGAGTATGCACGATCTGGGCTATGGCTATCTTGTGCTAGCACATCCTGAAACTCTTTCCGAATGCCGCACGCACTTCTCTAGGATGGTGGCTAGGGTTTTGTATCACAATGTTGTCTCTTTCTTATGAGACCTAAGTTTCTCTATTTATAGAGAAAACCTAATTCCATTAAAGCCCAATAAGTTTCGGCCCATTAT
>JANZXR010000001.1:9285903-9321057 GCA_027575705.1 Erythroxylum echinodendron
GAATAGTATTATAATGCTTGTGGTTTTACTATCAAGTCACATACTTGATGACATAAGCCTAATACTATTCATAGAACATAAATCACATTACATAAACGACATGCATGTATATATAAAAGGAATACCTCATAATATATTATTAATAAGTCATAATATTAACACATGAATCACAAAGATCCATTGGCCTAGGGCACACTACTAACATAAGTGTGTTTTTAATTGTTTGTTAGATGATTATCATGTATATAAGCTGAAAATTGTGTTATTGTTAGTGTTTGTATATGTTCTAAATGTTTGAGTAGTTTAAAGCATTAATTTGATCTTAATTTTATGTATTAAGAGGTGTTTGATGTGTTTGTGAGTGTCTGGAATTAGAAAATTGAACAATGAAGAAGATGTTGGATGCATAAAGAATGACACAATTGTGCATTATACATAATCAGAGCACAATCGTGCCAAAGAGGAATCAACAATGTTGGGCAAGATTGTGGTGTTTCCAGGCACAAAATTTTTCATGTTTTAAGGGTTTGAGACTATTTTGAAAACCAAACAAAGTGGGAAAACCTTAGACACAATCCTAAAACCCTAAAGCACTATAAAAGAACATGAAAAAGACCAAAAAGAGGAAGAAACCACTACATTAAAGCAGATCAAACAGGAAGGATCAAAGAGAGCTTTAGAGAAATTCCAGCATTCCAGATTAAAACTTCAATTATTTTTATTCTTTTCCCCTTTATTTCTATCGTACTTTTTAATTTATATTTGGATTTCTATGATGTATAACATGTTTATGGATTTATAAATCCATATTAGTAATTATTCTGAAATTATTTTATGAACTTTAATTATTGTTGATTTCAATATATGTTTGAATGTTTATGATAATTTTCATGCATATAATTAGTACAAAATCGAGAGAGTGAATCAAAGTCATTAGTGATAAGTTATATAATAAGAGTTGGTAACTTAATAGTCCTACAATTATCAGATTAACAAACAACTGAAGATAGATCTTAATTGTTAAATTAATGATCTATATGATTGCTTCACGTCTAGTTGAATAAGTTAGAAATAGTTTTGTGAATCAAAAGATTACAACTCTATAAATATCGAATTCAATTAGGATTACTTGGTTAGATCTTGAGAGAGAGTAATCAAAACTTTAGAAAATTTTGAATTAAACCTAAATTGAGTCAACAAGATAAAGGGAAACAAAATAAGGATAGAATAGTTCCTAAGTATTAACTTTGATCAATTTCAATTTTATTGGTAGCTCACTTATTTTATTGTTTACTTGTTTTGTTTTATTATTATTATTTATTATTTAATTTAATTCAAATCAATTCTTAGTACCTTTTTCAAAGTTCTTATTCAAATTGTTTAGGTGTTTAATAGTCCTCGTAGGAATGATACCCTTGATACTGCAGTATATGATCTATATACTTGCGATATTGAAAGTTTTTATTTTTGTATAAAACTTGGTCAACAATAGTTATAGAATTCGCTCAACTTGTTCTGCTGATACTGATTGACCTAGGCCATGTTAGTCAATATTTAATACCGCAAATGCGCGGTGAAGATGTAGCTAGTACCAGCAAATATAGGTCGATCTTACGAGAATGGTGAGTATTAATAATTACTATTATTCTATTCTCTAGCCTATGGATTGATTGAGGTTTAATTTAAGAAACTAAAATCTAAACAATTAAACTAAATAAACAGAACGAATTAGGTAAAGAATTGGTGACACTAAATTAATTACCAAAATCAAATAATTAGTATCTAGGCATTGAATCGGCCTAAACCTTTTACCGACTGATTATTTGTCATGCAATTGTATTGTTGATTTGTTAGACTGTGGAGATTCTTAAGGTATGCTAGTAGCTAACTTTGAGTATACTAATAACTAATTCTAAGGTCTCTAATTGAATTACTCAAGTTAAAACTTATAGAATTGTGTTACCGTATTACCTCTATTAAGTTTGACCATAATCTAAAAGATTTATGTTCTCCTAACTCTAGCATGGTAATCAACTTTTTCCAATTATCATGGATCTATTCAACCTAAGATTTCTCAATCACTAAGTATGAAATCAAATTAAAGTCTAATAAATTAATAGACAATCATAAAATAGATAATTGGATCATAACAATCAATCAATTTAATTGCATTCATAAAATAATCAAAACATATTAAAGCATTCAATTAGGGTTCATCTAGCTTAAATACTAACAAAAAAAAATAGCTATACATCAGTGAACACAAAATCATAGCCATATATACAGAAAACAAAATAGAAAACATCAAAATCATAATTCTAAATCTCCTTGATTGTTCTTTATCGGGTATTCTCACAATGTAGACATCCGATCTTATGTTATGACTGACCTGTTGATAAAAATCTTGCGTCTTTTACTCCTTAAGCTCCAAATCGCTTTTGGAATCACCCCTGAATGTCTCAGAGCAATGCTAGCCACTTTCTCCTTCAATTTGTCTCCTAAATGTCAAATTTATATGAAAACCTAGATTTTTGGATTATACACAGTCTTATGCACAATTGTGCATAAGACCGTGCATAATTAGAATATGTCGAGAATCGTGAAACTGAACGACCTTGCACTCCTTTCAGATTGTTGATTTTCTATTTTTTGGCCCGAATTCTTCTCTTCTAAGTTTATAAAGGCAATTATCACCTCTAAACACACTTGAAGCACATTAGCTACTAAATATACAATAAAATATAAAATATCAAGCAAAATGCATTAAATATAGGGTAAAAATATGTTCAGTTAAGCATCTATCATATACCGTTAGATGCTAGAAATTTTTATGCCTATGATGTTTGAGATGAACTAATTTCGAAAATGATTCAAATGATATGATAAGAATATGATCAAGTTCCAAAATAAGGTATAAATTAAAATGCAAGCTATTATTGTTGGTTTATCCCTAAAGCAATCGATTGGTCTTAGTTTAGTGAAAAAATAATTTAAGGGAATTCTTTATCATGTACATACTTAGATGTATATGGTAAAGTTCATGAGATAATTATATATTATAAATGAATTGTTCCTAGTCATTGTTTTATTAAGACTGGATATTAATAAAATACAAAAAGGCTAGCATAATTTATGTTTTTCTTTATGAAACAAGTAGTCAATCTCATAGATTAAAGTATGGAGATATTTAAACAAATGTGAGTGTGCTTATTAGTGAACAAGTTCACTGAATTGTCCCTATATGAGAAATCTATTTGGAAAATTACTTATATGTCTATAGAAATTCTCATTGTGATAATTATATAAGTGATCATTTGATTTAAGGTCTCCAAAGTTATCTTGTATAAGAATTTGCTATGTTTTGATACTATTTATGACCTATTCTAATCATGGGTAATTCAGTCGGTGGACCTTGGTTGTAGCATGAACTATATGGAGGTTGTTATGTAATCAAGATAGGATTCATCACCCTAAAGTAATTAGGAAGAATATTGTGTTATTCTCGATTAGTATTGATTTGCGAAATCTTTGGCCAAGGTGTAATGACATTTTGTAAATAGTTTACAAATGTCATTAATTGAATCAATAGCTAATGGTAGAGAACTAATATGATTGGACTCAAAATAGAGCAAACATTAATTTCATATTTTATATCTAATTAGAACATTATATGATGAAATGATTGAATTATATGAAAAATCATGCACAAAAAGATTAGTCAAAACTACTTTGACATTCCTAATTATTTAGGTGATCATGATGTGTTGCTAAACGCTATCTTAATCTATGAATATAAATTGCTTAATTAAAAATTAAAGATAAATTAAAGGAGTTTAATTTATCTAATCCTAAATATGATTTAGAGTTATAATTTGTATGCATTGCCAACATATTTAGGAACCCAATCGGTCAGACATAAAGAGCAGGTTAAATAGAGTAGCGAAATTTTAATTAAGTTAAAATGTAATTATGAAGTTTGAAAAATTTATGATTAAATATGAGATGTTTAATAAATGAGGATCAATATGAGATATTAGATTTTATTTAGGCATGATTGGTATTTAATTAGAATTATTTGTTACTCTAATTAAAGTTTAATTGAAATTAGAATTTAATTTTAATTAAAGTGAAACATATTATAAATAGGTTTAAGATCTAACAAAGCTAGCACTTCTAGTTGAACCCTCTTTGAAACTGTTGCAAAGTTTTCTTAACTCATTCTCTGGTACCGTTAGAGGCCAGACATTTATGCAGTTACGGTAGTTAAGATGAGCTAGTTTCGGAAACGGTTAGAAGGATATGGCAAGAATATGATAAAGCTTTTAAGGAATAAAGAATGCTAAAGAAAATTTTCTAGGAAAAAGTATAGAATGGGATGGGAACTGTTAGACCCCTAAGTCCAGATTAAGGGATCGTGCGAGTGTTGGCGAGCCTTGGCCAATGCTTGGCACAAAGAACGGCACGAGGAAGGCGTGTTGACGAGGGAACAAAGTGAAGTCTTAAGAGATGGTGAACTAAATCTTGCGACATTCGATGGTGCACGAAGGCATGCGAATGAGGAAAGACGTATAAGCACTTGACTTCAGCGAGGCAGGTTGAATATATGTAAAACATGCGAGGTTTTATACTAACTCGGATTATGACTTGTACTTGGCCATGGAGCAACGAGACTGCACTATGAGTGAGCTTGATCATGGAAGATGAACTTGTCCATGGACGTTCATTGATGGACCTATGTACGGATAGGCCTTTGTGACTTGAAAAACACATCAGCAGTGACGTGACAACTGTAAATGATGTGGCATATGATGACGTGGCAGATAAGATCACAGTGGATGAATATCAGCTTTAAGAGATAAAGATCATGTGGAAGGATCAACTGAAGATAGAGAAGATCTTCGTGGATAATGATAATCATTCTTAGATAGGGTAATCTTTTATCTTGTTAATGTGATGCAACTTAATCCTATTAGATAGAGTCCTAATTGGATGGGGATGTCATCTTTTAGTTAGTTTGATTTAATCTGATAAGGATAAGATATGATAAGATTGTGATCTTAGCTAATAGAGTTCTATTAGGAATGTAACTTAGTCATCTAGAGGAGCCTATCAATATCTCATTAGAGTTGAGAGTTAAGAGATTCAATAATTGAGTCGTTTACTCATTGAGAGAAATCACTCAAAGGAGAGAGCTTTGAGAGTTGAAAACTTTTGAGAGTTCTTATTATAAAAGCTTCGAGTACAGAGTTCCTTGTAAGTGTTTCGAGAAGGAGATACTAGTATCTTTTGTTAACATTTTGTTGAGAATTAACGAAAGAGAAGAAGATGCTTACATCTTTTGTTAACATTTTGTTAAGAATTGTTAACAATGAGCTTACATATTAGAAATAAGGAGTATTCATTTGAGTATAATTACATAATAAAGAATCGTTGCATTGATGAGTAGCTAGAGGCATAGACTTCAACCCTTTCATTAGAGGTGGTAACTGGAAGCTTTATGAGGAGCTGGAAAAACTTGTGTTGATGGTTAATAATGGTGTTATAATGGAGTGGCCATAACAAAAGCAGAGGCCCACTCTTGGGATGCGTTTGTAAGAAGAACGTTTAGCCTTTGAAAAGGTTTTAATATAAATATAATATAAGATGACGAGAAAATACATGGGATTTGTGGCTGCGTCGCAATTACGCTGGATACGCACGCTTTTGAAGTTTAATTACGAACATTTTAAATGTTACAAATGCGTTTAGAAATTTACAAGTCCAAACAAAAAACTGTGCCAAATAAATACTGAAATTGGAAACAAATAGAAAAAGAAACTTCCCTACCTGATGTTTTAAATATCAAAACTAGTAGGACCCACACGGATGTGCCAGCTGTCTTCCTCTTCAACAATATCCATAGTCCTCGTCCCAAACGAGTCGGAACTTTTCTCCGGTTGTCTTTCCCTCCGGATGTAAATAAAATATCCAACGCAGGTTTGCTTAAAGATTTATACTGGCTTGGCTACTGTTTTGGTTATAATTTTTAATTTCAATGATTTCAGCTGTGCCATTAGTAATATTGCTTGAAAAAGGCCATGTATTAAATTTTATATATCATGTAATTATTATTATTAACAAAAATATAACTATAATGATATTAATCATCAGTTTTTAATTTTTATTACTAATATAAAAGTAAAATATAGGATACAAATTTAAAAAACTTTTAAGGTAAAAGGGTCACTTTTGAAATTAATGTTTATACCAATTAACAAATTTATGGCTTTGACCATCCTTAGCCTCATGGAGAGTCACAGAGCAGTTGCTGCTCCTTCTCTTATTGCTTTGTTTGATGTAGAAGATTGTGTTTTACATTTCATATTCAAATCAGAAATAATACTACCACTACCCTGTGGTCTTTTGTGATGCTGAGAATTTTGTCAAGGTTTCCTTGGTGACCAAATGGCTTGGGTCCAGAATCCAACTTATCTTACTTGCGAACAAACATGGTTCGACGATATCTTCTTCACCTGTATTTTCGTTATTGTTTACTGCTTCATTCTTGTGACTTGCCCCTATGCTAACCAGTTTATTGTCCAGTATCTTCCTCACATACCTCTTGGCGATCGCTGTGACATTTTGTCTTCTTGCGGTACTTTGAGATCAAGTGGCAGTTCTGGTTAATAGGAGCATTGAAGGTGAACGCAGGCATGGAGATATCATTCACCCCAACATCCAAATCAGCACATGATGATGTTGAGAATGAGTTTGCAGATCTCTATATCATCAAATGGACATGTCTCATGGCATAATCATAATGGTTGGAGTTTTCCGAAACATTTATCTTCTAGTACCGGAATGAAGCAGTTTACTTGGAGGTGTGTTCTTCAGTATTTGAGTCGGGGCTCATCTCCCTTACGCAATGGGCTAATGGGAAGAGGAGGGAAAACGTCTATTGTTACTTGTTTGGTTTGGTTTGGTCTTATTTTAACCCGCATGCATGCATGCGTAATAAAATAATATTAAAAATTTTTAATCATCCGCTATTTTGAAGTTATATTTAAATATTGGGATTTTATATGTAAATTTTAGAGATAAATTTAAGGATTGGTTTGGTATAAAATAAAAATATAAATACGATGGTCAAACTCAAAGCCCAAAAGCTTTAAAAGATAAATGCATCGAAAAAAGGGGTATCCAATTTATTACGCCTATAATCGAGGAAGTAAAAGAAAAGCAGACTTTTAAAACACACACCTTTGTATTTTTCTCTCCCTCTCTCAGTCTCACCCGATTCTTCTGCCGATCAGCTTTTGCCCTTATAGACAACACTCACACACTCTTGCTTTCATTTCCTCGCCCTCTCTCTCAATTTCCTTCGCACGCGCATTTTTCGCTCTCCCGCATGCTCCTAGATCCTCAAACCATCGGCGACAATCCTTCGTTTCTTAGTGTACCCATGAAAAAACCTCAAATGGGTCTTCGTTTTCTGACCCTTATTTTCTCTCTCTCCCTCTTGTCTCTTGCTGCTTCACAGCAAACAACTGTTGACGCGGTTGTGATGCTCAAACTCAGACAAAATCTCGGAAACCCAACTGGTCTCGGTTGGTCTGGGCTCGACCCATGTCATTGGGAGCACGTCAACTGCGAAAATGGTCGGGTCACGCGGATCCAAATCGGCAGACAGAACCTTCAAGGCGTTTTGCCGCCAGAACTTAGGAACTTGACTGAGTTGCAAGTGTTCGAGGTAATGTTCAATAACTTAATTGGTCCCGTCCCGAGTTTATCTGGTTTAAGCCAACTTCAGTCTGTTATGCTTGACAACAACAATTTTTCATCTTTTCCCGCCGATTTCTTCCGAGGTATGACCGCTTTATCGAATGTGGATATTGGTAGCAACCCTTATGAGTCATGGGAAATACCCGAGAGTCTTCAGGACGCGTTGCTGTTGACGAATTTCTCGGCGATTTCAGCGAATTTGAGGGGGAAAATCCCTGCTTTTCTCAACAGTAGTGTGTTCCCTAGTTTGGAAAATTTGCACTTGTCGTTCAATTACTTGGAGGGTGAAGTGCCATTGACTTTTTCTGGGTTTCAGGATCTACGGTCTTTATGGTTGAATGGGCAGAAAAGTGATGCTAGGCTTAATGGAAGCATTGGTGTGTTGAAGAACATGACTGGATTGACTCAGGTTTGGTTGCAAGGTAATTTTTTCGCCGGTCCTATACCGGATTTAAGTGGGGCTACCGGCTTGGTGGATTTGAACCTGAGGGACAATCAGTTAACGGGTGTTGTTCCACCCTCACTGGTTAAACTTCCAAAACTTAAAGTTGTGAATTTGACCAATAATTTACTTCAGGGACCAACGCCAAGTTTTCCTCGTGGAGTTGATGTGGATATGAAAAATGCGTCTAATAGCTTTTGTTTGTCTGATCCTGGTGTTTCTTGTGACAGTCGTGTTAATGTTTTGTTGTCAATTGCGGAAGACTTTGGGTACCCTGTTACTTTTGCTAGCAAGTGGAAAGGAAATAATCCTTGTTCTGGGTGGGCAGGGATAACATGCTCTTCTGGAGGGAATATTATCATCGTTAACTTTCAGAATATGGGACTCAGTGGTACGATCTCCCCAAAATTTGCTTCAATTCCTTCCTTGCAGAAATTGCTTCTAGCAAAAAACACTATTACTGGCACTATACCAGCTGAACTTACAAATCTACCTGATCTTTCTGTATTGGACGTGTCAAATAATAATCTATATGGTAAAGTGCCTAGTTTCAGACAAAATGTGCAATTGATTACTTCTGGGAACCCTTTTATCGGGAAGGCAGCCCCTCCTGGTACACTTCCAATTCCTGGTACACCTGGAAATGTTCCGGGAACTGAAGGTGGTGGTCCCAGTGCGTTCAGTGGAAGTGGTAATAAGAGTACTGGAAAGATTGTGGGCTCTGTAGTTGGTATTGTCTGTGGATTATGTTTCATTGGATTGGGTATCTGTTTCTATGTCAGGAAAGGAAAGAACTACAACAAAGTACAGAGTCCTAATATGCTAGTAATTCATCCACGTCATTCTGGGGATCAGGATGCTGTAAAAGTTACAGTTGCTGGATCAAGTGATGGTAGAACCGAGAGCTATACTGATCATAGCGGACTGAGTGACATTCATGTTGTTGAAGCCGGTAGTATGGTTATCTCAATTCAAGTTCTGAGAAACGTGACCAATAATTTCAGTGAGCAAAATATACTGGGAAGGGGTGGCTTTGGCACTGTTTACAAGGGGGAGCTGCATGATGGAACACAAATTGCTGTAAAGAGGATGGAATTGGGAGTGGTGGGCGAAAAAGGTCTAGCTGAATTTAAGTCTGAGATTACAGTGCTTACAAAGGTTCGACACCGCCATTTGGTTGCACTTCTTGGTTATTGCTTGGACGGAAATGAAAAACTTCTAGTTTATGAATATATGCCTCAAGGTACACTCAGTAGGCATCTGTTCAATTGGAAGGAGGAGGGGCTAAAGCCTCTTGAATGGATGAGAAGACTTTCCATTGCTTTGGATGTAGCTAGAGGTGTTGAATATCTACATAGCTTAGCTCAGCAAAGTTTCATTCATAGGGATCTTAAGCCCTCCAACATCCTTCTTGGAGATGATATGCGGGCCAAAGTGTCAGACTTTGGATTAGTTCGTCTTGCTCCAGAAGGAAAGGCTTCAATTGAAACAAGACTAGCTGGAACTTTTGGATATCTTGCCCCAGAATATGCAGGTAACTTGGACAAAGATTTTGATGTTTCTAATTCTTGCTGTTTTACTGACAAAAATGTGAGGAGTTAGCATTTAATTTGAAAATTTGGTCACAAACAAAAATCATGTCATGATCAGGCATGATTTGCTGATTTGCTGAAATAATGGGCTAGACCAGAATAATGAAAAATGGTGAAACATGTGAAAATCTCTGGTTATATTTTTTCCGTCTCGTAAATTATCAATTCAAAATATATATTGCAAAGAATTGTTATATTCTTATGTTGCCTTTCCCTGTATATTTTTATATATATTTGGCTTTTAATCATAGATAGTATGTGTTTGCTATCTGCATTTAGACTTTGCAACCTATATTCAACTTCTATAAAGGATTCCTATTCCCTCTGCTCCATTTTCCCGTGTGTTGAATATATCTCTTGGAGCTGAAATAGAACTTTCTGTACGCACAGTGACAGGACGAGTGACCACGAAAGTTGATGTGTTTAGCTACGGAGTTATATTAATGGAAATTATTACGGGGAGAAAAGCACTTGATGAAACTCAACCTGAGGATAGCTTGCACCTTGTTACCTGGTTCAGGAGGATGTACATCAACGAACATTCATTCCAAAAGACTATCGATCCAGCTATTGAACTTGATGAAGGAACACTTACTAGCACAAACACAGTTGCTGAGCTTGCTGGTCACTGCACTGCAAGAGAGCCCTATCAGCGACCTGACATGAGTCACGTGGTCAATGTGCTTTCATCTCTCGTTGATGCATGGAAACCATCATCTGAACAAGATCCCGATGACATCTATGGCATAGACCTTGAGATGACGTTACCTCAAGCGCTCAAAAAGTGGAAGGCTTTTGAGGGAGGCAATATGGATGGATCTTCTTCGTCTTTTTTACCCAGTGGGGATAATACTGAGACTAGTATACCTACTCGGCCATCTGGGTTTGCAGATTCATTAACATCAATAGATGGACGATGATGAGATAAGAAGGGGGGAGTTGGGGAATGTAAGGATGTTTGAGAGGTTGGATTATTTATTTCTTTCTTTTAAACTCTAATGCTGATGCTATATTCTCGTTCTGTCAAGGTCTTGACATCTGCTTCCTATCTGTAGATTTGGAGTTCTGTAACTTGATGGGATTGTTGAGTCTTACTAGACAGATTATCCAAGTTGAGATTCAATTTTTGTACGATTATTTTATTGAGTTTGATTGTATCCATTTCAGTTGTTTTGCAGTGGCAAAATTTAAATGTGAATAGAGTATCGGGGAAGGGGATGTGATGTTGATGTTATGGAGGTCATTGATGGGGATGTTCTATCTCGTTAGCAAGTCTTAATGCTTGTAAAGTCTGTCAATTTTGGCCGATTATCACCGAAGCATAGCAGATTAATGATACCAGATAACCAATAACAAATTAACACTGCATGTAACCTTTGTCTGTATTAAGGTATGTGCTCATCTCGGAATCTCTTTGGTTAAAAAGGAGATTTGGTGAGAGAGAGAAAGAGAGAGCGCATTGATGCCCATTTATTACATGGGACTAGATGGTGCAGAGCATCCTCTAAATAGCGCAATATCAAATCAGGAAAATGGATGACACGTGATGTCTAGGGGTACTTTGCGTATCGCTGGCAGCTACTATTTTTGTCGCTAGGTTAGTTGGAATATTTTATATGCAATCGCTTCTTCTCCTTAATGGATTTCTTTACTTTTCATTTTACAGAATATAATAGAAAACTAAAAAAAATACAATCTTACCTAAAACCATTCTAGAACAGCATATTCCTTCTGTCAGTGGATTTCATTTAAGCGATAGCTTTTCAGTTTCTTGTGCTCTGTGGCATCAAATTTCCTTCTTTTATATTCCTAGGGATCAAATCCTCCTACCCTTTTAACTAGTTCTTTTATATATATATATACATTAGGTATTTTAAATTTGTCATACTAATCTTAAACTCTTAAGGCTCTACTTCAAGAGTTTTAGAAAAGGCAAATCTGGAATCTTAAGGTTCTTCAGATTCTTACGTAAGGTGTACATTTTTGCGCACAAAAAATTTTTATATACTAATTGGTCAGCTGCTGATTGATTACTGAACCTGCTCAGTCTCAGGTTCCCATCAACCTCAGACTTCTTAGTAGTTCCAACTTTATTGGAAGCGAGATGTCAGCAATTGATCTGACCAAAAAGTATGCCTAGGGGAGCTAGAGGATCATCAACAGGAAAAATTATCTCTCTCTCTCTCTTCCCTTGTGGTGACTCGAACTTAGGACCTCTCCCTCCCTTTGTAATGATTCGAACTCAAGCTCTCCTACAAAGGAGAGTCTTAAGTGAAAAGTTGAAATCAATTAAGTCACTCCTACTTGTCCCTTTTTAATTAATTCTTATTCTATGCTATAATATCATCACCATCTACGTAACCACACCATGCCACCAAAACAACGCTTCAGATTAAAAAGACAGAGAAGGAACTGGTTAAAAGGAACGGAAGATACATACTTATGAAAAAGAAATTTAGAGGGGATTATTATACATTCTAGCATTTCATTCTCCATAAAAGTGGGTTCTCATTTCATTTTTCTTGTTGAAGCCCGATATTATCCCAAGAAGGCTCGAGACCAGCATTTGAAACTTTTAAGTGCACACATACATACACTTGCATGGTAGCACTTTTGTCGAAGTTATTTATCACTTTGGGACAACCATATTTCTCTTATTATTCTTAATTTTCAATCAAATTATTTTTATTTTTTAATTAAGTCTTTCAACTTTAATAACTTTTTAGCCAAATAATTCTTGTGAACATTTTGCTAATGTAAACGTAATATGCCTTGTTATTATATATAAATTTGGGATAATTTAACATATGATAATGCAAAACAATGATAATGTTTTATGGAGGCAATATATAGAGATCCAATTACACTTTAGATATAATTCTATTCTAAGAAAAACTTTAACAAACTCCTATATTTATTCAGTCTAACAAATTCCTATGTTTATCCAGTCTAATAGATTATATTTATCCAGTTATATTTATTATTGTATATTATCCAAATCTAGTCCCAGCTTTGGGTACCTGTCCAGGACCCCACTACATTAGGGGCCTACCTACTCTTAATTTAGTAATCAACAATTAGCAGCCTTTCAACATTGTTTTAATTGATGAAGAGCGTTAAATGCTATTTAATGGTTGCATAGAAGGAATGAAACAATTTTGAGTTGATATCATTTCCATACTACTACGTAAACTTTTCAGCTTCCAAGACTAACAAAGTTAACATTAGCTTTTTATACTTATAAATTCATTAGAAACATCTTACATTCTAATTTTTTTAATGTCCATCAACATATGAATCTAAGATGCTCCAACTTAAAATTTGTAACAAAGAATTTTCACGGTTCTAACTTTTGAGTTCTGAGCGATAATTTAAAGATAAAGTTTCTTTTTTAATGTATTTTTAGCTTACTAAATATTTGAATATATTATAACGAATTTGTAATTTGTTATTCACGTGGACACTATATTAGCATTTTAAATTAGAACATTAATATTAAATGATATTGTGTTTTTTTTGTGTTTTTTTCTTTTTTATTTTTAGATTACTTATTATTTATAAAAAATATAATTAAACATTAATAAATAATTTAATTTTTGTAACTGTAATTTTCATTATACTTTGCCACAATTATCATAATAATTGTTATATTTATATTCTTGTAGAGATTCATAGAATAACTTTTGAATTCTTATTTGATTCAAAGAAGTTGAGGTCGTTGGATGATAACCAATTAAGAGAATGTTGCACTAATTTTAGAATAACTTTTTCTCATGAAAATATTTTAGATGTGGATTTAGATGATCTTTTTTTCTGAATTAAAAAGTGCTACAAATGACTTTGCTAAATGAGTTAATGTCATCAATTGAAATTTTAGATTTTGTTAAAGCTACGGATTGTTATCCAAAATTTTCAATTGCTTATCAAATTTTATTAATTATACCTTTGATTGTAACATCAGCTGAGAGAAACTTTTCAAAGTTAAAATTATTGAAAACTTACTTGAAGTCAACAACGTCACAAGAAATGTTGAATGGTTTACTTATTTAGCATATTGAGAAGCATATGTTGGACAATATTGATCTTGATAATATTATTTGATTTTGCATCTAAAAATGCATGAAGAATTTTTTTTTTCATAAACCATGATCATCTGTGTGTTTGTTAGTGCAATTCTATAGTGTTTTGCAGTCTAATACTGTTTGATTGCTTCTATTGCTATTTTGTTGTTACTGTTACTATTTTTAGTAATTTTATTGTTACTGAAATTTATAAGATATTGTTAGCTGATGTTATGATCATTTAATTTTTTTTGTTGAATATTTAGACTTATAAATTGAGTCACTTTTATATGGATATTAAATTTTAATAATAAAAATGTTTTTAAAGTTTTTACGTTTGTATATTGTCGATTTATTGAGGCTTTTTTTTAATTTCGCCAAGGGCTTATAAAACTTTAGAAATGACCCTATCCAAATCAACAAATCACATCCACATGCCTAACCTGCTTCAGACTTGACATATCAAAACTGAACAATCTTTTGAGCTAACTTTTCCTTGATGAAATGTGTAAAACCCCAAACTTTTCTTTTCATGTGTTTATAAAATTTCATTTCATGTGAATGATGCTTTCTGGCCAGTGTAAAAAATTTTTTCGCTAAAAGGTGAATTAGGAACCTAACCCTGAATAACAAATATTAAAGTAAAATGATAGTAAAAAATATATTGGAGTTGACTATTATAGAAATAGGACAAAAATGAATGCAATCGAATGAATTTATGATAGATCAAGATTAACCTTGTTTTAAATTATTGTGGAGTAAATTTGAAGCATTCTTGGGTAAAAACATAAGGACATAAGAATAAGCCATAGTTACGGATACTTAAAGTAAATCGATCCAACTTATATGTTGATATATTTATGTGTAACATGTTATTAAGTGGACATGAAATTTCTATCGAAATTGGACAGATTTTTCTTATGCCACATAATTATTTTGGACAAGAAATAGTACATGTACATGTGAATGGGCCTTAAGTGATAGTTTTCATGTACATGAAGAAGTTCTTATTATTTTGGAACAAGAATGCTTGAAAACAATATGCTGTCACATTTATGAAGGAGTAGATGCGAGGGACATAAAATTCATTACATATGAGGCCAACATATGTTATGGACGTATGTCATTTTGGTATGACAAAATCAGAAAATTTTGTTATAGTTAGGGGAAAAAATTGTTGTGGATGATGCAACAAGTTAGTGGCTTAATTAAACAAAGATGGTGAGAATTAAAATAGTGGACAACTTTTGGAATTAAGCAAAGCAACGTGTGGATAGCCCTCTTCAACGTGTAGCATATACAAAGATGATGGAGGAGCTGCTTTACCTTTATTCCACCAAAGTTTCATCTCTCCTTTAGACCAGAATTGTTGAAGAATAACTACATCTACTCTCTTCACGCATAGGTCTTCTAAGTTACTACCTTTAGGAAATAAATTCAGTATGGTGTTTAAGCTATAAACCGTGGACAACACACTACCATTTAATTTTAGGTATGTTAAACCACTCTTGTCTATCCTCTTTAGCTGGTCATGTAAATGCTTAAGCTGGAAACATGAATTTCGTTATGAATTGCATGAATGTTTGAGCATGATTTGAACAAACTGGTAAGTTTTCATAACTATGTTTAATGAGATTCTGTATTAGGATTCTCGGTTTTCTTGAATAGTCCTAGTGTTTTGGCCATAACTTAGTCTACAGGACTCCAAATTAAGTGATTCTAAATGTAAATTAATCCTAAGACATAGTAATAAAATATTTAGAAGAGACCTAGACCTAATTCTAACTGAATGATAATAAAAATTGAGATTGATTATGCTAACCTGATACTGTCCCTATGTTAAAGCAACTTGTGATTTTTGGTACATGTTTCATAATTTAGAAGTTGAAATGACATGATTTTTAATGATGTAAAAATTAGAGACATAGGGAAACAAATGTCAAGAAGACTTCAAAAACCTAAATTGAATGTTTAATATGTGAAAATTAAGGAAAAAGTGGAGGCATGGTTAAATGAAGAGAAAAACAACATGGTAAATGGAGAGGAAAACAACATGTATATCTATATCTTACGTATGTTATTCAAAGGGTATTAATTGGCAGCATGTAGATGCTATATATATGACTTAATATCTGTTCAATGGCAGCATGTATGTTGTACATAGTTCAATGGTTCAGTGTAAAGAAAACAGTAGGTATATACTATGTACGTTATTTAAATGGAAAGAAGACAACATGTATAAGTCATGGAAGTTGTTTAATTGTTGAATGAAAAGAAAGCAGAATTTTGATCTTACAAAATGCTAAAATTTTGGCTAAACTCTTTGTCATAAAATTTGCAAAACAAGGTGGTAAGTTATGGATGTACTTGGCAGGTTTTAGGAATCCTTCGGGGGTCTCCTTTGATAGGTAATTTTTAAAAATTTAAATTAAAACCTCTTATTTTGCAAGTATACAGATCAAAAATTGCAGTATAGATAGGTATCGTCCCACAAGGATTGGTTAGTCACCGAAATAATCCATATTTCATTTTGTTCATGAAAATAAAATAACTATATTTGAAAGATCCAAAATATAAAAATTAAGATTCATACATACACACTTTAGGGTTGTCATAAAAGTAAGAACACAAATTTAGAAAATGGTGAATCAAAGTATCAATTTAACAACTCAAGATTATCATTACCTAACTATGTATTGTCTCACTTTAGACATGTTCATTATGTTTAGTCTAAAATTTCCTAATGTCCTGGCTCTTTCACTCTCATTACTTGAACCAAATAAGCCTTTTCTAATGATGTAAATGAATTATGTAAGCTCTCACTTCCCATTTTTCACTTAACCATTAAAAGGATATGAACAGATTTATGGACAGTCACTTTTCCATTCAAGATCTCTCTCTAAATGGCAAGGTAACTTGATATATGGAGTGTTCCTGGTATAAGCCCACTCTCATGGCACTTACTAACACATTTCTTAACTCCATATCTCTATGTGAGTGATCTTAGGTTTCCAATATAAAAAAGCTTTAATAGTTTAACCTCGATATTCTGTAAGCGCATAGGTTATTCGTGTAGTACCTAAGGTGTTGATCCTACAAGGAGGGTTAATCTAATCCTAAAATCTAAGGCCAGAAACAATTCACAATAACTCAAAATAAACAAAAATAAAATAAGAAATTATTTCAATCACACAATTAATTCCAATAATCAAATTCGAAAATATAAACAAGATAGTAGATACAATACCTAATCAAGAATTAACTTAAGAACTACCAATTGAGAGAAATGGAAATTTTATCCAACTTTAATGAAAACCTAACTGATTATGAATTTACTGAATTATCGGTTCTGGCAGTCGTAGGATTGATTACTTTCTCTCGAGTTATAGTTATTAACTTTAATTTATAAACCCTAATCAAATTATGAAAATTGTAATCTCGCGATTCACAATTTATCTCAAACCTAAATTAAATCTAAAGTTGTCCAAAACAACTACCGAAAACCTATGCAAGATCTCTCTTTATACAAATTTATCGATTTGATTTAATTCTTATTCTATTAAATTACCTAACTCTTGCTAGCCTAATTTAATGATTTTTCACTCAGTTCATCCTCTCAGATTATTATCGAATTATGCAAGTGTAAAATTGAAATCACAAGAAATCCAATAAAAACACAACAATCAAATTTCATTAATATCAAAGATAAAATATCTCGAAGGTGAGTTTAGACAATCCTCAACATTCAACAAATCTATCATTAACAGCTATCCCAAATTTTATACAATCATAAAATTGAAACTAAACCAGAAATAGACTCGGAATTGATGACAGAGGTAGCAACGACGAGAAAATTCCTATTCCGGAAAGTACTTCGCATAAGCTTCTTCTCCACGTCTCTCTTCCTTTGTTTCTTTCTCAATCTCTCGATAAAACTCTCTAGGGTTTCAAAATTGTGGCTGATGCAAAAGCTACCTCTCTTGTGCTCTTCTTGCTTTTTCAATACCTTTTGTGTCTTGAGTAGCCCTAGGGTTTTTTTGGGATTGAAAAGGTATGAAAAATCCCTCAAAACTTAACGTTTTCTCTTGTTTGCGTGTCTGTCCGACGAAGGTCATGATCATAGCCTACATGCCACGATCGTGGCCTGCATTAAACCTTTCTGTCATGATGGTGGCATATCCCATGTTTCCATAGCCGTTGTTTCGGCCTGAAAGTCTCTGAAACTTCCCCGTTCTTCGATGTTGACCCTGAAACACTAATAAACACATCAAGGTACCTCAAAAACATAATATTTAAGCTCAAAGACTTATACTAACCCATAAAAACACTTAAACACACAAAATAGCAAAATTCTAACCTAAACACATTTAAACACTCAAATTAATACTTAATACATAACAAACTAAGCCCTAAAATATGATGCAATTCACACTTATTAGTGAGCTAAGTATGGACAACCATATACTATAAACATCAAACACATCCATAACATTGAATAAAGTGAGGTACTACATAGTTTCGGCAGTAACAACCTTAATAACTACTTAGAAGTCCATTAAAATCTCATCCAACATGTTCATAACATATCCATACAAGAAAAGAAGCAAGAAAAGAGAAGAAATAAGTCTTATAAGTTAAAGAGCAAAGTTGGAATTCTATGGTGGCAGCTTTGTGTCTCCTTGAAATCCTTTGATTCCACCTTGAATTCTCTAAAGAGAAGAAGTAAGTCTTATAAGTTGAAGAGCAAAGCTGGAATTCTATGGTGGCAGCTTTGTGTCTCCTTGAAATCCTTTGATTCCACCTTGAATTCTCTTAGTTTTTCTCTAAAAAATGCAATATTCTCTCTCCCTTGGATGTCTTGCATGACCTTCCCTTTTCTAGGGTTTAAAATTGAGTTTTTATACCCATTTAATGCTTAAAATGACGTAGGAAGGAGGAAGCTACTAATTGGAAATTTCCAGAAAACTCTGTTTTTTATCTTGACTTCAATCTGTGACATCTTCTTGATTTCTTACCCAAATTGGGCTGTTATTTCACCAATTTGAAACTGAATTTCTCCTCTTTCTTTTGGATCTAAAATGAAAGACATCAAATAAGAATTGTATCTTACGAAAGCTTAACATTGGTGATGGGTAGGCCTAGGAAAATTCCAGCTTTCTTTTAGGTCACATGGCTTACTTTCTCTTTGGTTCTTCTATCCTTCCATCCCTCAAAACATATGCAATTCATACCAACATAATATAAGAAAAATACATGCAACAATGCCATGCAACATTTATGCAAAACCTAAACTTAAAGACCTAATTCACATAAATTCATTCATATTCACATACATTCATACATAATCATGTAATTATATGAAACTAAGACAAAACATAAGCTAAACAAGTTAACTACAATTAATTTATCACAATTAACTAATAAATTATCCTAAGAGAAGTACGTACAAATGCCACCTATCAACTCTCCCACATTTAAACTTGTTCTTGTCCTCAAGCGAAATCAAACACAAAAATAATCTAAAGAACACAAATGCACAAAAACATACATGCATATAATGTCAAAATTGATGGCTACTGACTCCAAACGTTATGTAACCAACTTAATCGTAAACAATAGTTATATCATAAGTTAAATGTATTGACTTAATCCGTTATGCCTAAGTACTTTAATATAAACATACATATCGATCAAGATATAAACAACTCAATTTTAAACCAATATCATTATAGACGTGCATGTATAAGCATCGATCATTTAAATGGTTAACTATTCAAGTTATCCTTTCATGAAAATTTTTAGCTAATTTATCATATTAGTAGGGTTTTTATTACATACACACTTTTTTTCATTTTTGTAATGTTGACTTTGTCTTTTGACACAATGAAAAACATTGGTGATGAATGCCCCCAGATACTCAACTAGGCCACTTTTATTATTTATTAAGTTGGCTTAGTTGGAGCGTCATTATAGCCTTTTGACATAAAGAAAAACATTTATGATAAATGCCCCTGGTTACTTAACTAGATCACAGCTCGCAATCGGCTACTAGCTCTATCACACACACTTTTTTTGACCTACTTCGTTTCTTTTAACTTATTATTTTCATGAAAGGGAAACT
The DNA here is from genome assembly GCA_027575705.1 of Erythroxylum echinodendron. Lineage (NCBI taxonomy): Eukaryota > Viridiplantae > Streptophyta > Magnoliopsida > Malpighiales > Erythroxylaceae > Erythroxylum > Erythroxylum echinodendron. Next base: position 9,305,881 of record JANZXR010000001.1, read on the forward strand.
GAGATTGTATACTGATTTAATGGCTTCTAACTGTAACTACATGTGAATTAGCAATATTAAGTGTAAAACCAAGTGTCCTATCCTAATCAACACATATGTTTATGTTACAGCTACTTATAATCTAACTTCCTAAGTTAACACGTATCACTAGTTCAACAAAATTGTTCAAAATTAATCTAATTCACATAAAATTCCAGCCACTAAACATCCACACAATCACACAATTTCACACAAAAATTGAAAAAAATTGGCACATTAACACAAAAACTTGAAAAATCATACAAAACATGCAAAAAAAAAAAAACAGGAGTTAAATAATACATGCAATGTGCATTTAAATTGCATACCATTCCTTGACACCTGAACAACATATTGTCCTCAATATGTGAAAGTGATACACAACAAACAACGACCACACACAATATATACAAAAAATCAAAAATGAATAAATAAAGGGGCATGAGAAAGCTTGATGGTATTAATGTCGAGGATCGTATTAGTGGTGGCTCACGTATTCCTCATAGCTCACACTTTTTCTTTTCTTGTATCCAAGAAAAAAAAACTAACATAAATAAAATATAAACACAAACATCAAACAAACATAAACAAAAACAACCTATGTTAGTTTTTAAAGTCACTAGTAAGACCTTGATCACTCTCTGGTCATGGGCGGGGTTTGAGAAATGTTCTTTCTTGCTCAGTGGGCACTTGTCTTCCATAGTAGGGCTTGCAATGGTAGCCATTCACCCTGGAAGTTTCTCCATGCTCATTTTGCAACTCCATAACTCCAGATGGGAGTGCATTAATAACAATGAAAGGTCCGCTCCATCTAGATTTTAACTTTCCAAGAAATAACTGGAGTCTAAAGTTGAAGAGTAAAACCATATCACCTCCTTTTTCCTGATGTGTGCATCATGCCACCTCTTTACCTTTTCCTTGTAGAACCTGGCATTAACATTAGTTTGTAGCCTTAATTCATCTAACTCATTTAATTGCAATTTCCTCTTTTTCCCAGCTGCCTTTTAATTCTAATTTATGGCCTTGATAGCCCAGTAGGCCTCATGCTCAAGTTCCACAGGTAAATTACAAGCTTTCCCATAAATCAACCTATCAGGCGTTATCCCAATACTGGTCTTGAAAGTTATCCTGTAAGCCTATACTGCATCATCTAATTTGATTGCTTAATCCTTCCTAGAATTGTTGATAGTCTTTTGTAAGATTTTCTTTAATTCTCTGTTCACAACCTCTACTTGACCGCTAGTCTGGGGGTGATAAGATGTAGCTATCATGTGTTATACTCCATATCTTTTCAATAATGCTTCAACTAGATTGTTGCCAAAATAGGTACCTCTGTCACTGATAATCACCCGTAGCACACCAAATCTATTGATAATCTTTTTCAGAAACCTCTACACCACTCTACTCTCATCTGTTGGTATCGCCATCACCTCAACCCACTTCGATACATAATCAACACTTACCAAAATATATTCGTTTATGTAAGAAGACGGAAATGGTCCCATGAAATCCAGGCCCTAAATATAAAGACTTCAATCTTCAGCATCGAAGACATTAGCATCTCGTCCCTTTTTGATATGTTCCTAATTCTTTGGAACCTATCACACTTCTTCACCCAAAGCTTTGCATCCTTAAACAATGTTGGCTAATAAAATCTACACTCCAATACCCCTGCGATTGTCCTATTAGCTCCATAATGTCTTACATAAGAAAATTATGACAGTGAGTTAAAATAGCGTTACTTTTGTTATCAGAAACACATCTCCGAATCAGCCTATTCGTATAATTTCTGTAAAGAAGTGGATCTTCCTACATGTACTACTTACAATCATGTTTAAACTTTTTCTGCTGCTAGTAAGTTAAATTAAGGGAAAGGATACCACCTATAACGTAATTTGCAATGTCGGCATACCAGAGATGGTCTGATTCTTGTACCAAGAGTAACATCTCATTAAGGGAATTTTTGATTGATTTCTTCTTTTAAGCTTCATTCCCCTCCTTCTAATCGTGACATGTGATCAACAATGAAATTTTCTACTCCCTTTTATCCTTAATCACAATATCGGATTCCTGTAGGAGTAGGATCTACTAAATCAACTGAGGCTTTGCATCATTTTTGGCAAAAAGGTACTTTAGGGATGCATGATCTGTATAAACAATCACTTTTGAACCAAGTAAGTAAGAACAAAATTTATAAAAACAAAAACTACAGCTAATAGTTTTTTTTTCTGTTGTGGTACAGTTAATTTGAGAATCCGTCAAAGTCCTCCTGGTGTAGTGAATAGCATGCAACTTCTTGTCCTTACGCTGCCCTAGAATACACCCAATTGCATAATCCCTAGCATCACACATTAACTTAAATGACAAGCTCCAATCTGGTTGTTATAACAGTGGTGCTGACGTCAATGCCTTCTTCAACCTATCAGATGAAACTAAGTAATCATTATGAAAAACAAAAGGAACATCTTTAACTAACAGATGAGCAAGGGGTTTAGCAATTAAAGAAAAATTCTTTATGAATTGACGATATAACCTGGCATGCCCTAAAATTGCCCAGACCCCTCGAACGTTACTTGGAGGAGGAAGTTTATCGATGACTTCAGTTTTTGCCTTCTCCACTTCAATGCCTCTATAAGATATCTTGTGTCCCAAGATTATGCCCTCTTAAACCATAAAGTGGCAATTTTTCCAATTTAATACTAGATGGACCTCTTCACATCGTGGGAGAACCTTATCCAAATTTTTCAGACACTGATCAAAGGAGTCTCCATACATTGAAAATTCATCCATAAATACCTCCAAAATATCCTCAATCATATTGATAAAAATGGCCATATACATCGATGAAATGTAATTGGTGCACTGTAAAGTCCGAACGACATTAGTTTGTATATAAAGTACCATATGGACATGTGAAAGTTGTCTTAGCTTGATCCTTTGGATAAATAAATATCTAATTATAGCCAAAATACCCATCTAAAAAACAGTAGAATGCATATCCTGCAATTCTCTCAATCATCTAGTCCACAAAAGGCAGTGGGAAGTCGTACTTCTTTGTCACTAAGTTGAGCTTCCTGTAATTAATACAAACTCTCCAACCAATGACTGTCCATATGGAAATCAACTCACCCTTTTCCTTGTCCACCACTATTGTTTCTCCTTTCTTTAGTATGCACTGAATTGGACTTACCCTTTCACTGTGTGAGATTGGGTATATAATTCCTACATTCGTAACTTAATCACCTCCTATTTTACTTCTTGCAAATTCAGATTCAAATGCAAATTCAGATTCAAATGCCTTTGCCTACCCCTTACTAGTTTACGTCCATCCTTGATATTTATTCTATGCATCACAACACTCAGACTTATCCCTCAGATGTCTAATATCTGCCACCTCATCACTTTCATCCTCCTTGTAACTTTTACTACCTTCCTCTCTTGTTCATCAATCAATTGGTTTGAAATAATCATATGTAATGTTTAATTTTCAGCCAAAAATGTATGTCTCAAGTGTGAAGGTAAAGGTTTTAACTCTAGGGTGGGTGCTCTCTCATTAGAAGATGGTATGGGTGGCTTGGTCCTCATTAAAGGTTCCTTCTCACTTTTCTCTTCTTCCTCTCCATCCTTCTCCCTCTTTCCACTCTCATATTCTTCATTTGATTCTAACTCCCTCTCACTCTTTGTTTTTTTCATTCTACTAGTTATGCCCTCCACACTCATATCCATCATATCCATTCTTATACAATAACCTAGCTCCTCCCTACTTTTCAAACTCTTATTCATGTTGAAATCAACTTTTTCATCGCCAATGTACAAAATCAGAACACCATTATTCAATCAATCAATGCCTGACCAGTATTCATAAATGGACATCCTAAAATCAATGGACAATTTCTGTCCTCAGCAACATCAAGAATGACAAAGTCAACAGGAATCACAAACTTATCTACTTTTACGAAAACATCTTCGACAACTCCTAAAAGTTTCTTTATGGATTGATCAACTAATTGAATTTTTATTGATGTTAGCTTTATGTCATCCAAGTTCAGCTTCCTGAAAATAGACAATGACATTAGATTAATACTAGCTCCCATATCACATAAACATTTAAAAAATTCAACACCATTAACAATATAAGGAATAATAAAACTCCCTAAATCCTTTAGTTTCGATGGCATAATGTTCGTGATCACAAAGCTGCAACTGGCTATCAATGCAACTATTTGATTTGAATCCCAAGTTTGCTTACGATAAAATAATTCCTTAAGAACTTAGCATACTTAGGCATGTACTCCAAAACATAAGGCAAAGAAAAACTCATATACAACTTCTTTAATTTTTCTAAAAATTTGTTGAATTAGGTCTCCACTAGATTCTGACTCACTCTCCTAGGAAATGGTAATTTTGGAACATATGGTGGAGGTGGAACATATGGGGGTTTCTCCTCTTTAGTGACTTTCTCCTTACCTTTTTCTTAACTTTTCTCCACTGGATTAGCAACTTCCTTCAAGACTAGCCCTGGTAACTCCTTTCCACTTCTCAACTGAACTTCCTCTAAATGTTTTTTCTGATAAGTTTCTGAAGTGTTGGGAAGCTTACCTAGGGGTTTGGTTAATACTGTGGTTACCAACTGACCCATCTACACCTTTAGGTTGAAGATTGATGATGCTTGATTTTTAATCAACTGATCTGTCTTCACTTGATAACTTTTCAATGCCTGATCACTTCGTGCTTATGCCTCCTTGATATTGTTCACCTTCGATCCAATTGTACCCATCACTTCCATCATCTTTGAAAATTGGGAGCTCAGCCGTGAAAGTTAAGAATCTATCCTTACAGCTTGGGCTTCCATTTTTTCCTCTAGCCTTGATTCAATACCTCCAAACTTTGACTCTAAGGCAATATGTGAGTTACTTTCCTTTTCCTAAAATCCTAGGAGTCTTTGAGGTCTCCAATTGTTTCCTACAGGATTAGCACAAGAAAATTTTGGATGGTTTTTCCATCCAGTATTATAAGTACCATAATAAGGGTTATTACTTGACCTCTGTTGGAACCCTAAATAATGAGCTTGTTCTGTGCCTTCAGTGCTCATCAAATAACATTATGATGAATTATGACTGTCCGCTCCACAAATCTCACAATTTTGATGCATATACTTTAAAGAACTAGATAAAGGTTGAAGATCACTTACCTGTTTTCTTAATGATGAAATTTATGCAAATAAACTAGCTATTAAATCTGCTGACATAGCCCCTTTCTGTTTCTTCATCTGCAGTGGTTTACTCCTTTCATTGTACCAAAGGCAGTTGTTAGCAGCCATGTCTTCAATCAGGTCATATGCATCATCCATGGTCTTGTTCATCAATGAACCTTCTGCACTTGCATAAATGGTGTTTCTAGTTGCTGAATTGACTCCATTATAAAATGTTTTTAGTAAAAATTCCTTAGGTAGATTATGATGGGGGCAACTCCTCTGTAACTCTTTGAAATGCTCTCATACCTCGTACAATGATTCTCTTTCGTATTGCTGAAATTTGGTAATTTTCTTAATGATCCTTGTTGTCTTTGTTAATGGGAAATATTTGGACAAAAAGGCTTGCACCAACTGGTCCCATGTTTTGACTTGTTCTGGAGTAAGCGAGTTTATTCATGCCTTTGCTCAATCCTTTAGTGTGAAGGGAAACAATCTCATCTTCACTGCATCTTCTGATAACTTGTTTTGCCTAAAAGTGTTACAAATTTCCAAAAAATTGGCAATGTAGCATTATGTTCCTTATGTGGCAAACCATAAAATTGAACATTGCTTTGCAAAATATTAATTAAAGCAAGCTTGATTTTGAAATTGTTCGCTTTCACTGGTGGTTTGGCAATTCCTTTTGGTTCGGGTTAAACCCTGGCTGCATAAAGTCTATCAAAGTTCTTTCTTCACCACCTTGTTCCCTCTATTCATCCATTATCTACTCAATTTTATCTTGTCTTCTTGCCTTTCCCAATTCCTTTTCCACTTTGGTGATGTCAAGTTCTCGCAATTTCTCCGTAACTCCTGCACCACTCGTGTGCATACACCTATTACACACTAGAAAAGAATATCAAAGTAAAAATGAAAAGAAAACCCAATCAAAACAATTCAAACCAAACTCAATTCTAGGTGTAATCCCCGGAAACGACGCCTACAACTTAATAGTTATTTTTTCAAATTTTAAATTAAAACCTCTTATTTTGTAAGTATACAGATTGGAAATCGCAGGATAGATAGGTGTCGTCCTACAGGGATTGGTTAGTCATCGAAATAATCCATATTTCATTTTGTTCAGGAAAATAAAATAACTATATTTCAAAGATACAAAATATAAAAATTAAGATTCATACATACACACTTTAGGGTTGTCATAAAAGTAAGAACCTAAATTTAGAAAATGGTGAATCAAAGTATCAATTTAACAACTCAGGATTATCATTACCTAACTATGTATTGTCTCACTTTAGACATGTTCATTATGTTTAGTCCAAAATTTCCTAATGTCTTGGTTATTTCAATCACATTACCTAAACCAAATAAGCCTTGTTTAATGTTGTAAAAGAATTATGTAAGCTCTCACTTCCCACTTTTCATTTAACCATTAAAAGGATATGAGCAGATTTTTGGACAGCTACTTTTCTATTCAAAATCTCTCTCCAAATGGCAAGGTAACTTGATATATGGAGTGTTCTTGGTGTAAGCCCACTCTTATGGCACTTACTAACACATTTCTTAACTCCATATATCTATGTGAGCTAAGTATGGACAACCATATACTATAAACATCAAACACATCCATAACATTGAATAAAGTGAGGTACTGCATAGTTTAGGCAATAACAACCTTAATAACTACTTATAAATTCATTAAAGTCTCATCCAAAATCTTCATAATATGTCCATACATCCTTATCAATCAAAAAATACAACTAAGAAGCAAGAAAAGAGAAGAAGTACGGCTTATATGTTGAAGAGCAAAGCTCAAATTCTATGGTGGCAGCTTTGTGTATCCTTAAAATCCTTTGATTTTTCTCTGAAAAAATGTGTTCTTCTCTCTCCCTTGGATGTCTTGCACGACTTACCCTTTTCTATGGTTTAAAATTGAGTTCTTGTAACCCATTTAATGCTTAAAACCATGTAGGAAGGAGGAAGTTGCCAGCTGGAATTTTCCAGAAAGCTCTGTTTTTTTTCTTAACTTCAATCCATGATATCTTATTGATTTCTTATCCAAATTGGGCCGTTATTTCACCAATTTGAAACTGAATTTCTCCTCTTTCTTTTGGAATGAAAAAAAAACATCAAATAAACATTGTAACCTGCAAAAGCTTAACATTGGTAATGGGTTAGCCCAAAAAAATTCCAACTTTCCTTTGGGTCACATGACTTGTTTTCTCTTTAGTTCTTCTATCCTTACATCCCTCAAAACCACCTTCAAACCTATTTATTAACAACAAAATTAATCACTTAATCATGTCCAAAACATATGCAATTCATACTAACATAATGTAAGAAAAAGTCGTGTACCAATGCTATGCAAAATTCATGCAAAACCTAAACTTAAAGACCTAATTCACACACATTCATGCATATTCACATACATTCATACATAATCATGCAATTATATGAAACTAAGTTTAAAAAATTAGCTAAAAAAGTTAACAAAAATAAATTTATCATAATTAACTAACAAATTGTCCTAAGAAAAGTATGTACAAATGCCACCAAATAGCTGAATAAGACAATAAAGTTTTCTCGTCACTATATACTCGGGAATAATAAATGAAAAGCACCAAACACGTGAGGGTGGTTTATGATAAATGACAAAGAGTGAGTGTGTATTTAAATTGATTTGTTAAGATGGTTTTTACTTTACTGTGAAAAGTATGTTTATGAATAATTCCATTAGTGCTACTACTTAAATTTAGAAGTTAATCTTCATAAGGCTTACATATGCTTTGATTTAGCATTGAATTAAGTTTTGGATACACTTGGAAACTAATGAGATTTACACATGCTTTGAATTGGCATTGAATTGAAATTTGCATATGCTTTAAATTGGCATAGAAATAGATTTTGAATATGTTTTGAATTAGTATTGAAATGAGGCGTGTTTATGTATTAATTGTGATTTAGCCTATGGTACGCCATTAGGTCTTTATATATACGATTACACCAATCAGAGTACTTCCTAACATGCATGGTAGTGTTTGGTGGGCATCTGTCACTAACATGGATGGTGTTGTGTCTGTCAGTATGTCTTGTGAGTCACCTTCTGCATGTGTGGAGTATATATTGTGCTAGTACTATTACTGGTAAGTAATGCAGAACCAACTCCGTAACCACTGATTTATATATAGTGCTAACATCATTATGGCTAAGCGATGTAAAACCAGATTCATAACAATTGGGATACAGCGGTTAACAAGGCACGGGTAAGCGATGCAGAGCCAGCTCTGTAGCCTTATGCCTAGGGGGTACCATATGGCAAAGAAAATTAGTGATGGGCTATGTTTTAAAAAGAAAGCTCATGAAAGTATTGATTACCATTGCTGTATACATTGCAAGAAAAGTGGAACTTAATCTCAAAAATTTTTATATGTTTTGTTTTACATATGCATTAATCTTATAAAAGAAAAGAATGTGTTTTGTAAGAACATTGGTTGTTACTTGAAAAAGAAAAGAAATTGTTTTCTTTTATGGAGGTTAATATTTGTATAAATGTTTTTATTTGAAACCAATAATACTCACTTAACTCCTTTAGCTTACCCTTTATTTTCTGTTTTTAAATAAAACCTCCCTGTTGCACGCTCAGGGGCTTCAGTAGTAGGGACTCCACCTTGCGAGTAGTCAACTTCGTTAAGTGCAGTTGTGGAGGCTTTTTTTCCTTATATATATTTTTGAGAACTATTGCATATCCTTGAACATGTTTTGGAATGTACATTTGTGTAAAGAATGGATGTGTATAAAGGTTTTTTAAAGAAATGCATGATTTTGTTGTAGCTTTCCAAAGTTTATTGATGTAACTATTTGAGGTTGCGTGTGAGTGGATTTGAAGTCCACAATTTGTAGTTGAGAAATTGATGTGATAATATAAGTGTCTTGAACTTTTATAGGGACTTTGAAATTTTTGGGATGTTAAAATACAGTCGTTGTGTTGCCGAAAGTTTTAATAAACTAAAAAACAAAACTCCACTATTTACATTTTTTATTCTGAATTGAAACTTTTCCTTAACAAGGGAAATAGACTTAGCTTCATGGGAACTTTCCAATCAACTTGGATATTGACTAGAGAGCCATCGTGTAATGTCAGGCAGGTCGCCTAGTCATTACAGATAAGGGCCTGTCAAAATGTTTGTCAATTTCAACATGTTTAGTATGATCATGTTGTAAAGGATTCTGTGCAATTTCTATAGTAGCCTTATTATCACAATAAAAATTCATAGGTTTTGTATGCTCAATCCCCAAATATGAGAGAACATGCGTAATCCATAATAATTCACATATTCTATGAGCCATACCTTGAAACCCAACTTCTGCACTTGACCTTGCAACAATCTTTTGTTTCTTGTTTTTCTAAGTTACAAGATTTCCTTCGACAAAAGTAAAATAACCAGATGTAGATGTTTTGGTTATTTGATCACCTATCTAATTCGCATCTGTGTATTCTTCAATGTTGGAACCACTATTCTTTAAGAAGAACCTTTTCTTAGAAAGCCTTTCAAATAAAATGCTAAATGTCGTATATGTAAGTGGTTTATTTTGTATCTACAACGCATCTTTCATGTCCTATATTATCTTTCCTATGAAGAACAGGGTGTTATATAAAGTCATATTCATATACCTATGTTGGTGATGTTAATTTTTGGAGAATTTTATACAGTACACGACCAGATATACAAACATATATAGTGTCGTGTAGCTCATTAAAAATTAGGATTTTATATTTATCTTATGAAGAGGAGGAAGAAAATGAAAGTTTTTAGGTTTAGGCTAAGGAATAACTTAAGAGTCATCTTCAAACTATTTTACATTAATCTCCATCAAGGATTCACCCATTCTTTGAAGACAAAAGAGGACTTCGTCAATTCTTTGGAGATTTAAATATTCAAGAATATGATTTCTATATCTTAATTCTTTATTGATTTTACTTGGATGTTCTTTGCGATATTTTGAACTAATTTGGATAAGATTTAGGTAAGTAGAACCTAAAATGTAATTTATTTATATTTATTCTTTGATTAATGAAATTCTAGTTTTTTTATGGCTTATTGATTCTTTTGTATTGAGTGAATATTATGATTCATGCAACAAGATTTAAGAGATGAGCAATTTTGGTTATAGTGTAGATAAAGAGAGTTAAATGTGAGTCATTCGACAGAAAGCTTCAAAGTGAAGGTGATATAGTAAATTTTTATGGGAACTTATCCTAAATCTAGTTAATTCATAGTTTGGTACATACTTGATTTGTCATTGCATTAGTATTTAGATTTTATTATTTATTTTGCTTTCTTACTTATCCATCGATTAAGATTTAATCTAACTGGTTAAGTTTGTGGGTAGTATGTAGTTAATTGATAACCCTCGTGAGCTCGACCGATATTAACCAGTGTTATCTACAACTACATCGTGCGCTAGATATAGAATAGACACCTTATTGTGTCCCTCTAAATAGTTACCTATGGAGCACACCACTCTCATCCGACACATGCCCTTACATCCATAAGATGTTCGAGCATATACCTGATGGAAGCGGTGTGCTAACTATATCACTTTCACTTATCTCATGGCATCATAATTTAAAACACAAATATCACAATCTATAAAAACCCAATTCCTCATTTTCATTTCATAAAATATGATATACAATGTAGCATTACATACATCATCCGTATATGTACATTATCAAAAGCTTATAAGAGCTTGCAGCTCTGTTTACAAAATGTGCTACATACAAGAGGAAGTATACAAAATTTTTTTCTAAATCCTTCAGTCCCAGCTAACCAACATTTGAGTCATTCCTTCTATTCCAAAAGTAGTACTAGATCTCTTTTAAGTTTTCTTAGAAGCTAAGTCACCTCTCTCAAACATGAAAAGTTAACATTGGAATTTTGGTGAGTTTTGCTAACTCAATGAGTTACCCATCCTCGATGGTTCACTCATATCACATAACACAATAATTCATAAAATCACATAATTCACACCGTTTCATTTATCATCATGTAGCATCACAAAGCACTTTGTTCACAATTTTCACATTTCCCATTCAACACAATTCTATAGTACATTTCAATCATTCAAAACATACATGTCAAAGGTATATGCAATGCTCATGAAACTCACATTCGTTTATTACGTTGTTGTGACCAATTACCTTTTTTACTGTCCCATATCCATTGTAGATACCGGGCTCATTAATGACTGTCCCTTATCTATTAGGGATACATGGCTCATTATACATAGTGAGCCAGAGGCTCTTACCACATTATAAGCTTTAGCTCTTTTTCATTGACAACTTTGGTCACAACTTTCTTTATGTTATCATTCATTCATGTAATGGAATGCATCACATGTATTCAGTCAATCAATTGTACTCAATCTTACACATTCATATCCATGTTCACATTCTCATTCGCATTTATCATCAGATCTTAGTCCGGCATTCAATATTTAAATTGAGAATCACTTATTCAGTTAAATTCATATATAATGAGCACTTCCAATATGACATTCATGAATTAAACACCTCGGATATTCAATGTTTGGAATCAAAACATATACATCACATAACAAATCAATACAGAATTTAAAATAAACAATTAATTATGTGAGACTATCTAGGTTACTCACAGTTTGGTCCAGATAGCTTATTACCTTGAGGTCCTGGCAACGTCTGGAAGCTGTTGCTCTATTTGCTCTTCTATATGATGCAATACACATTTACACACATTACAACTTTGCACAATTACATAAGAACTCATTTATGCATATATGTATATGTGTTATGTACAATGCATGCTCAATGATAATCCCAAGTATAGTTCCTTAATACACATCTCACAATCAATTAACATCATCTTTCAATCATTGTTTAATACCTAATACACTTTACTCACTTTAATCACCTCATTCATCATCAACTAGGTTCATTCAAGATCTCATTCAAGCCTAAATACATCATAATGAAGCAACCTAGAATTAATTGGTTCAAACATTACTAAAAAGACAACTCTTTTACCCCATAGGTTTGCCCACGATCGTGGTGTCCCTACCATGATCATGACAGAAACTTTTGGGGCTAGCCACAATCATAGTGGTCTTGCCACGATCGTGACAGAAATCTTTTCTAACCAGGCCACGATCGGGGTGAGGGCCATGATCATACCCTGTAATTTCTTCTTCCATTCCCATGAATTTAACACATATATTAACTACAATTTCACTCCAATTTTACCAAAATTCACATCCTCTAATGCAACATCATTTCATACTAATTCAACTACCACATTGATTGCATTAAACTCTCAAAACTCTACTCATTTGATTCACCATTTCTAACTTAATATCATCATTCATTAAATCCCATCACTTTCCATGATATATCTCAATCATAAGCATCAAGAAATTCATTTCCATAACTCATCATTTCGAATTCATAACCTCTTCATTTCTACCTCAATTACCAATGTAAAACATTCACAAAACAAGTCACACAAGGTCATTAATCATAACCACAAAAACAAGACATCAACATGTCCTTATGTTCGTCAATGTTTCAACACCCATTCAACTCCTTTATCATCTTTCATTTTATATCTAATTCTCATTTCAAGAATATTACTCTAACACCCTTCTTATACCTTAAGTTCTCAATCTAATTCATCCACAATATAGCTTATATTCAAAATTTTCATATTCTCAAGACAAGAACACAATACATAAATTCATTCATCAATTACTTACTTTTATTATCACACTAAAAATAAAACATGATCACATCTCTTCATTTTTCAAGTTTCAACACTCTTTAAAACACCATTTTCATGTTTAATCATCTTAAAATCACCTGTAGTACAACTTATAAATTATCACTAATCATAACACAAAAACAAGATATAACCCTATTTTCTTATTCATCCATGCATCATCATCATATTTCAACTTCTTTTTCATAATCATTCATCTCTTAATCTATCATTATAAATGCTTTTAGATAAGCAACTCATAAACAACATTAACACACTAAAATTAGAACATAAACCTCTTTATTATTACATCCACATTAAAGCACATATAAAATTTCATAATCAAAACATCAATATCAAATTACTCATCATAAATGATTCATTTGACACTATCAATTATCTTTAAGCTACACGATCATCATCAATCAAAGGTGGTAGGTTTAGGTTTCTTGTGGCAAGGTGTAGAAGACAATAAAAATGGAAGCAATTGATAGATGAAAGCAAGGTGTAAAGTTGATGAAGGTTGGTGAAACAAAATCGTAAAAGAGAAAGAAGAAGAAGAAAGCCACAAAGAAGATGAAATATTTAGCCAAAAGAGAAACAAATCAAAGATGTCTTACAAGGGTGAGTATAATGAGAGTGAGGTGTGTGGCAAATGGCATGACACATGTCACTTGCCACATGTCCTTCTCTTATGGCTTCTAATGGGTCTCTTTTTAATAACTTATCCATTTAACTCCAATTTCTACTCCAATTGTCTCCCAATTTTTGATGACACTTGTCAATAATTCCTAAAGTCATTTATCAAAATTTCCACTTCCATTTGACTCTTATTTCTACTACCATGAATCAATTATCCTACTACTTGGTATTTTTCCTAGTCTAAATCATCCAGAATTTTAGTAATTTTTCCTAAATTTCATAAAAAATTCTAAATCAATAGTTATACTCACCAAATCAATTTTCAAGACAATTTATCCACAATTCACCTTATAATCACATAAAAATCAATTATACCCGGAAAATGTCAATGAATGCATGTACAATCATTTTAATGTCTGCAAAAATAAATATTCACATGTGTGTGTATGCTATATTATGCATGAGCATGAAATTGACTTTCTTATTTCTCAATAATATCTCTCATATTCAATATTCTAGAGTTCTAACCCTTAGCATAGGATGTTCCCTTCTTTAGCATATTTCTTAAACGTGCATAAAAGATTATTTCAATTCGAATTTCCCAAATTTATGAAACCATTAAAGACCTAGCTCGTAATATATGATTGAATGTCTAGGAGTTTATAATGTTACATAAACCTTAAAAATAAAACATAATGCTCAGAATGAATATTTAGGCATTGAAATGGAGATAACATGATTAAAATTAAGATAAACGTCCTAAATTTGGAACTATGACTTAAAAATAATTTTGGAATGTGATTTTAGTGGATGATTTTGCTTGGTTTCTTTGAATTGGAATTTAGGTTGGAGTTTTTGAAAAGTAGACAAAGTCTTTTCTATTTTTGTTGGATTTTCTTTTGAAAAATTGAATTTTTAGTTCTTAAAGGTTTAACTCATTATCTATGATAATTGGTAGTCCTGACTTGTAAATTATACTTGGGATCGTTCCAATATTATTAATACCTTCCTCACTATTACTCTTAGCTCTACAAAGAGGACAATTATTTGGTTCAATAACATCTCCAGTCTATTTACTAATACATCTTGTATCAATGGTTTTTCGTTTTAAAGAGAGGAGACCAAGGCCCTATTTAGCAATCAACTGATTGCATTAGCTGTTAACTGATTCTATCAGCGGTTAGCTAATAACGGATTATATCAACTGACTTGACCAGCAAATAATATCGGTTGTTTATTAAAAATATTTGGTAAAATTAGTTGTTTAGTATTAGTTGTTTATGTATAAAATGACTTTTAAGAGCATGACTTTGAAAAAATTATAAGGACATGAGTATTATATCTTAATATTTCTTTGAATATTTTCATAAAAATTTATATTTTAGATATTTAATTTACAAAAAATATGTTTATAACTCTAATAAAAACATAATAATAATAATAATAATAATAGTAGTAGTAGTAGTAGTAGTAATAGTAGTAGTAGTAGTAGTAGTAGTAGTAGTAGTAGTAGTAGTAATAATAATAATAATAATA
>JANZXR010000001.1:9321157-9335019 GCA_027575705.1 Erythroxylum echinodendron
TAATAATAATAATAATAATAATAATAATAATAATAATAATAATAATAATAATAATAATAATAATAATTTAATTTAATTTAATTTAATATTTTTCTATAATATAAAAATTAATTAAACAATTTTAGCAAATTGATCAGATTTTCAACTTTAAATTTCTTACCTTATCTCTTATCTTTAAAATAATGGTGTTAAGAATTAGAGTTCAATTTGTAAGCTTTATAAAAATAAAATTGAAATGACAAAAAACAAAAAAAAAGTCACAAGCGTGACATGTGCCTATGACATTGTAAGTCTTGTAAAAAGTTTAAAATTGAAATGATAAAAACAAAACAAAAAAGGAGTCATAGGTGTGACAAAGAGTGTGCGCCTGTGACACTTATAACATAATCAAAAAAGAGTCACAAGCGTGAAGTGAAATGTGATGCCTATGACACCTATGCAATGTCTATTACAATTCGTGTAATGTGCATGATAACTATGTTTTTAGAGCAAAATAAATTAGATGGTAAATAATGTTTGATAATTACAAACATCCTCTTAAATATGTGATTATTCTTTTTTGAGGGCACAATAGTCATTAATGCCGAATATTTATCAGCTAAATACTGAAACAATCCTATAGAGGAACTTTTTATTAATTCAAGCATGTAGTCAAATTAAGAATAAAATTTTGACATTTGACTTCCAGAAACTTGTTTGAATAAAATTATATACACTATAGTTAACAGTTACGATGGTTAACATGCATTTTCATTTGCTAATAAAAGAATAATTATGAAAAGTTCCACACCACTTTTTTTTTTTCCTCTCCAAATTTAGTAGTTCAATCTAGAGGGCCTTTAGAAAGCAATTCAAAGAATTTTTTTATTACGCTTTTCCATCTCTACCCTCACAATCTTCTGTAGATATATTAGGGATCTAGGTCGAGCCTAAGAGAGAAAGAAGAAAGACCCGATATTGGCCAGATGTCTCAGAATGAACAGCATCAGCTAATGTTTTCCTGTACTTCTTATGGAACTCTGCCATTACTAGTTGCATGTCAAATTCAGCTCTTGTCACAATTACTCTGATCAATGTCGTGTCCTTAGTACCCAATCCTTTCATTGCCTTCCTTAACACCTGGAGAATTTGTGCAGCTGATTAATCACCGATTGACTACCTTTTGATTGTGTATGATACACAAAGCTTAAAAAAGTTTACCACTGCATAAAACTGTGCAGGATTATAAGCACAATGTAAAATAGTTAATAGGCCATACTTGAAGTTTCCCGATGCCTCTTTTTTTATTGCCTACACCAGATTTAGCATAATTAGGAGAATTCAAAAAGATGGTAAGAAATTTAGTGTTTAGGTAGATGTACACAATACTGATGATTGTAACCTATGGGACATACTCTTCTTAAGTTCATTCCAAACATCTGGCGGTAAGTTGAATCGAGAGCAACCAAATGTGCCCTGCTTCTTTCACTGAACATATGGATGAAAGTCCCCTCATCAACTCCAGAATGTTTCTGTCCAGCTTTACGAATGGTTTTAGCATCCTCGTCAACCAACACAGTATCAATTTCAGGGCCTTCGTATCGTGTGGTACTCAAGTATGCTAACAATAGCTGAATCAGACCTCAAAATAAATAATCACTCTTCATGGATAACAAAGATAGTTGATTTATTTCCCAAGTATAATCACTTTCTGAACGCAATTACGTGGCATTATGAAAATCTGTAATGTTTAAGTAGTTGAGTCGAGCGTGTTTTAGGTTGAAGAATAATATAAGAATCGAAGGAAAATCTTAAGAGTTGGTTGTGCAAGAACCTTTTTATGATTGCCAGACGTATATTCACCAACATCATTCTCAAGCCGATTTCCATAAGTTGAAGTGTAGGCTTGCTTAATCTGTCTTATTTGAGACGACGTACGGGAACATATGATTTCTGTTGCAGCTTTCAAGTCAATAATCGCCCCTTTTAGAGCACGCTTTATGGTGGAAACATCCCGTTCTACTGGGCTTTTCATCCATAATAAAACTGCTTTCTGAACCATTAAATGTAAAATTTTTGGAAAGACATACAAAAACAAAATTTAAATTTCCACGTCTATTTCTGTATCAGGCGTACCTTTAGATGGCCATGAAGTTCAGAAGATAAACGCTTTCTTAGCTCATCTGAAAACATGGTTTCATATTCTTGTTGGATATCATCGCGTTGTGATGCATCACGATGTCCAAGGATGTTGACAATCACATCAGTATCACAGCCCAGTCCTATTTAGAAGATAGCATGATTATTGCTGTTTATTTTTACTGTTCCCATATCAATAACTTGTTGATTCATATTCCGTTAGTTATTTATGAACGCTGCAGTATTAAATTTTTTTCAATTCCAATAGAACATCATTTGTCCTGTGTAATGAAGACAAGATGATACAAAAGAAATCTGAAGCCTGACATATGAACAAGAGAAAAAATGACCTTTGAAAGCGCGATGTATTTGCACGGCGTCATCGCGTGGGGATATTTTTGATGGTACTTTCAAAGTTGGCATCTTCGTTTTTCTCTGAAACGGAACGATTCCTTTGATGAATAACGATGAAAAAACATTTTCAAAAATAGAAATGACACAAAGAGTTGAAAGAAATGAACGGTTCTACTTTGGATGGTTGAGGTGTCTTCAAAGTTCGTCTTTAGCTTTGCCTTCATCTTCGCCGAAACAAAATGTTCTCTCATATATTGTGTTAAATAAATATGTTAATAACAAAAATTAAAGTTGTAATTTTTCAACAGAGGTTTCGTCATGAAAAAATTAGTGTGATGCTTTCGAATGCTGAATTGCTAATAAATTCGTAATTAGCTGTATAATTACTAACGGGGAGTGTATTTCTTGGAGAAGCGTTAGAGTCTGTTATTGACTTTTGGAAATTTCAATGGTGTCGAAAGACCTTTACAAATTTTTTTTATTTAAGTATTTATTTTTTAAAAATTTTACTAAATAACTAAACTTTATTTAAAAAGTTGTCCTTGATAGATTTTGTTAACGCAATATGTCAGAGTTGAAATTTGAAAAATTTTTGGGTCATTTTCTTCAGATAAGTTTTTAATATTATATAAGTGAATGCATAATTATCAATATATTTGTCACATAAAATTTAAAAAGTTTATTAATTTATATTAAATACATAGTCTCTTTAAACATGTCAATCTTAACGTCTTTTATTAATTATAATGATAAAATGTTAATAAAATAATATTTTGTTCTTTTAATATAAATTTTTTCAAATTAAAGTTTTAGATTAAAATATAAATAACAAATATCATAACAGGTTACAATATAGAGGAAGACTACAAACGCTGATAGGAACTCTTTCTTTTTTTTTTTAATACAAAAGAGAAAAGACTAATACAATCTATCGCTTAATTTGACGATATAAAACCCCCTGCATATCCTTTTGGATACACTCAATACACGCCGTAGGAGGATCCTGAAGCACATAGAATCCAGGAGGTGATGGCGAGGCCAGATTGGTCAATTTGTCGACACTCCTATTGCTTTCCCGATAAACGTGCTAGATTTGGATGTCCCAAAGTCTACACTATAGATCGCGGATAGTCAGAACGAAAGCGTGACCATCAAACAACATCTGCTTGGATGAAGAGAGGATATTGATCACTTTCAATGAATCCACTTCTACTTCCACTCGACGATATTCGAGGTCCCAAGCGAAATTTAGCCCAATCAAAACTCCCCAAAGTTCAGCGGTTAGTGGCAAGCAAAATCTGATATGCTGCATGAAGCCTCTACACCAATGTCCTGTGCTATCCCTGATTAACCCTCTAGTCGTTGCAAGGCGAGAACCTATTTTTACTGCTCCATCTGTGTTCAATTTGACCCATCCTGCGATTGGTTTAATCCATCCAATGAATGTTTCCAATGTCGATCCCATTGGTAGAGTATCTCGGTCTGCCACCACTTATGCCTTTTCTATCCAGTCAACATAATCCATAGCTATACGGACTCCAGCTTCTGGCCAATTAAAGTCATCTTCAAAGATGCTTCTATTTCGCCACTGCCATAGAAACCAACAAGAAACTCCTAATATAGTAGCCCATGTGAATGACAGTCTTAGGTTTTGGTGATCGATATTGGAAGGTAACCACGACTCTGTATCTTAGTGGGAAAAAGTCGGATCAAGCACCACTGGGGGAAACTGACTCTAAAAAGATTCGACCCTAGTACAATCTCGTAATGCGTGGAGGAGTGACTCTTAATAACTGCAGAACTGACAACTAAAATTAGCCGATATATGTCGAGCAACACGCGATTGCTTAGTAAGCAGTTTCCTTTTAGCTAATAGATATAGGAACGAACGAATCTACTGAGGTCCTGACTATTTCCAAATTATCTCCCATATCCGATTGCTGTCTATTGCACCATTGTCTCCTATAAGGTCATAAGCAGATGCCATCGTGAACTGACCATTCTTAGCTGGTCATTAAGTTACTTGATCCTCTCCCAACCTATTTATGGGGGGGCATGATCGCCACTATAAACATACATACTAATAAGGGAAGATAATGTTAGAACAATGTCCGTCGCCAGTTACCATGCTCATTGACCACATCATTTACTTTTTATATAGCAAGCTATCCGGAGGTTGATAGGTTGTCACAAGTAATAACAGACCCCAGTCTCCCGCCCATACATCTAACCAAAAGTATGTGCAACCTCCATTTCCTAATTGCCATTTAATTCCTTGTTGAACAAATCACCATATGGCTATGATCCCCCTCTATATTACCGAAGCCCTTTCCCGCTCCAACGTTTAAGGAAGGTGCTGCTCCTCGAAGCGATATTTGTTTCTAAGGATCTGGACCAATAATACATTAGGCTTGGTAAGCACATCTCATCCCAATTTAGTACGTAACGCATCGTTGGAAAGCGGACTCTCTTGATCCCGAGATCACCTGCATTTTTTCGACCGACAAACCTCCTCCTAACGAACTAAATTCAATTTCCGGTGGCCTTCTTTTGATCCCCATATGAAATCCCTCATTATTTTCTCCAAAACATTGCAAGTTGCTTATTCAGTCTCATAGTTTGCATCGTGTAGATCGAAAGTGAAGCAAATACTGATTGAGATAAAGTTACCCGCCCTACCAGGGATAAAGCTCAAGCACTCCAACTTGCGAGCTTCTGCTGGGCGTTACCTAGGATATACTGGTAGGTTCTTCACTGAGTACGTTCATGAATCAACGACATTTCGAGATATCTGCCTAGGTTAGTATTGCATTTAAAGTTAAAAGCTTGACTGATAAGGCGAGTCGTATCCCGGGAGAAATTCTTAGAGAAAAAAATTCTAGTTTTAACCTTGCCCACTTTCTGTCCTAATGCCATGCAGAAAAAGTCCAAGACCCCTTGAGACCACCTACACTTAGCCTTTCATAGCTTCGACGAACAAGAGCAAATCGACTGTGAAGAAAAGATGGGACATAGAAGGACCATTCTTACTTATCCAAATTGGTTTCCAGTTCCCTTGATTGACCTCATATGATATGAGCTGGCCTAATTTCTCCATACAAAGTATGAACAGATACGGTGATAATGGATTGCCTTGCCGAATTCCCTTAGAGGGGGTGAAAGAGTCACAAAGGTTACCATTCCAAGAAATTTGCATTATTACCGTTATCATGCACTGCATTATGAGACTGGTGATAGACATCGGGAAACCAATATCCCATAGTGTATCATTGATAAAGTCCCAACTGAGCCGATCATATGCTTTTTGTAAATCAACTTTAATGGCAAAAAAACCAGTCTTCCCTCTCCTTTTTCGCATCGAATGTAAAGCCTCCTGAGCAACGATAATATTATTAGTTATATGCCTTCCAGGAACAAAACTACATTGATTATGAGCCACCAAATAGTCTAGATGAGACTTTAGTTTATTCACTATCATTTTAGAAATAGCCTTATAAATAACCGCACAAAGGCTCATGGGTTGTGATTGAGTGATAGAATTCGGAGAAGGAACTTTGGGAAGTAAGACCAGCACCATTTGATTTAATACTGATTCCCATCTCTTGCGTCAAAAAATTTTC
The DNA here is from genome assembly GCA_027575705.1 of Erythroxylum echinodendron. Classification (NCBI taxonomy): domain Eukaryota; kingdom Viridiplantae; phylum Streptophyta; class Magnoliopsida; order Malpighiales; family Erythroxylaceae; genus Erythroxylum; species Erythroxylum echinodendron. Next base: position 9,327,250 of record JANZXR010000001.1, read on the forward strand.
TGAATAAATGCCACTGCAACTGGGCCTACTTTTCTCCATTGTTTCTGAAAAAATAACGTACTGAACCCATCTACCCATGGGGATTTGTTCGAGTTTATTTCAAATATGACATTCTTGATTTCTGCCTCTCGGACTGGCTCATCTAGATGTGTCACAGTCTCCTCAAATAAACTAGGAAAGGCTCCTGAAAGTGGGTACCGATATGGGATAATCTCGTCGATTGCATACAACCTTTCAAAATAGTTCTTGGCCATATTGCACAGTTGTAGAGGATTAGATCCGCTAACCTCTCTATCGTCAGTTCTTTCTTTTGACCATTGTGACTGTGTGATAGGATTTTGTATTACGATCACCCTGCGACAATCATACACAGCGGGATTATTGATGCTAATAAATTTCCTCCTTACTAATTACTTGGAGTAAATCTCCTTGAAGTTTATCCTCTAAATCCATAAGTGAGACAAAGTTATCGACCTCCATTGCCTACTGGATGCCATCCAGTCATGCTAAGCAACATTTTTTCCTGCGAAAAATATTTCCAAACACTAGCTATTTCCATCTTGTGAGTTTATCAGAGAACTTGGCTAATGTATCGCTAAAGTTAGTCTCTACGGGTTGCCAAATTTCTTCGACGATGTTATCAAAATATTCATGCGCTAACCAAGCTAACTGAAAAAGAAATTGTGGCTGTTCGAGCTCACGCATCATCTATCTTGCAATTTGTAGCAGTATAGGTCGGTGATCTGAATCGAAAAAAGGTAGTTGTTGATTTATTGCATTCAAAAAATTCTTCTGCCACCTCGGGGAGCAGAACACTCTATCTAATCTAGCCTGAACATTATCCCTCCGCTAAGTATACTTTGACACTAGATAACCCAAGTCAAGAAGTTCACTACAATGCATCTAATCCTTAAAAACTTTGTTGAAAGCTACTGTAGAGGGTGACCCACCCTGTTTATCAGTAATATCCAAATTCGCATTAAAGTCACCACCAACAATCCAAGGTTTGGAAACTTTGCTCCCAATCCTCCGCAGATATTGCCATAGGAATTTTTGTTTGACAACTTGAGGTCTCACATACACTGCAGTAAAAGAAAAAGGTTATGAGCCCATGCATTATGGTGGTATGTATAAATTGATGATACGTTACCTCCACTATGACTGCAAATTCCATCTGCCATAATAGCCATATCCCCCTATAAAATTGTCTGCTTCAACTCAGAAAGAAGAATCGTAACCCAGTTTACACACAATGTCATCTGCTCGCCTTCCACTTATTCTAGTTTCCAATAATACCAGTATACCTGGTTTATAGATGCGTATATAGTTTCGTAAAATACACTGAAAGGTATCCCTTCTAACCCCTTGACAATTCCAGATGAGTATTGATATAATCGACAGTCAGGATAAGAATAAAACATGCACCTAAGTATACACGGGTTCTTGTATTCCTTCACCGGCCTCTCCCATGTTGCTCTCCAAAGGCTATGGTTCTATCTTTTCTACGATGCCCTGAGTTTGCATATCTTCCTCCATCCATGTCGTGTCAGCCATGGGCTCGGGGGGCTTGGATGAAGGGAGGTTTGGCTAGTCCCCATCGAGGTTGCAACGTGTAGTGGTGCCCTCGACGCCATCCATAGGGCTGCCGATTTCCTCTTCTGCCATTTCCTTTGCTAATGAGGTTTGACTATCACATAAAATTTCAATGTGGGAGTTGAGCGTAACGGCAGTATGTTGAGCCTTGAGATTGTGCAGTGGGTGTTTTGTTGTAATAGAGGACAATCCTTTTTCTATTGTTATGCTGAGACTTTTGCGATCCACTAGGCTCTTTTCCTTGTGAGCTTCCAACCTCCCTTTGGGTGCGGGCCTCAAGTTTCGTTTAGGTCCAGATTTGAACGTTTCCAATCCTTTGGTATACTTCTTGGTTTCCTCCACTAATCTATTCAAACCATCTCCTTGTCTAGACCCTGCAGTTTGCGTAGTTGTCTGTGTGGATAATGACTCACTATTAATTACCCCCATAGTGTCGTGCTCTGATAAGGTTGAATATCTAGATCCTCTTACTCGATTATCATCTTTTGGGTTACATGTAGCGTTATGAGCCGGAGTTCTCTTCGTGTGTCGTGGAAATGATTGTTGAACCTAAATCCATAGCCCATAGGTCTTTGTAGCCACTACCTACATTGGCATTGGTGAGACAGTGGTTGCAGCAACCACCCCTGTCTGGACTTCAGTCGTCGTCTGGTTCAGTGGGTGTTACAGTCCTACGTGGTTAGTTGGCCTGGTTAGGCGCTTGCCAGATGCATGCCCTACGAGCCCACAGTGAAAAAAATCTGGGGTAATCCTTCGTAAGCCACCAACAAAGTTTCACCATCAAGTTCCACTCGAGAACGTAATGGAAGATTAAGGTCAATATCCACTGCGACACTTGCATATTTACCTCACTGAGCATACATTGCAGCAGTATCAATCTTGACGGTATGTCCTACAAAATTACCTAGTGCAGTGAGGATCATGAGGTGATATCTTGTTATAGGTAGTTCAGGAAACCTTATCCATACCACTGCCCTTGTTACTTTCCCTTGGGACGATTGAAATGAGAGACTCCAATGTTGAATTGAAAGGACATGTCCTAGAATGACCCACAGTCTGTGTGTTAACGCGTTGATGAAGTTTTCCTCTTCCCTGAAATTCACTAGGAAGAACTCGTGATCCAGGTCTATCACCTTCATGGGACCAACTGGTTTCCACATCATCTTCAGGCGACAGCTTACAATCTTAAAACTAATACGTCAGCCCAGTAATTTCACTATTACTACGTTTTCCCACTGTTTGTCTAGTCGTGTTCGGAAGGTATGGGAGAGTTCAATACCCCCTCCTAACTCCCCCTGCATGGGTGTGATATCACCTTCCTCAATCTCAATAGGTTCCGCTTCTGGCCAGTCATTGTCCACTTCCTCTTCTTCCATTACTTGTTCTCCCAAAATTACAGCTCGATAAGAGAGTGGAGTTCGTGGTGGTGGATCTTTCTCATAACTGTGTATCTTGACCTTTTTATTTAGATAACCATCCAGAGCAATGTAGTTTGAGTCGCCCTGTTCAGCTTCGAATCATTTCAACGGTTCAACAGCCATTCAATGGAGGCTAACCTCACCCTCCTTGATGGAGTTTTGCAAAGATCGAGTGAATATAGAATAATAGTGTTATCAAATGAGAACGATGTTCAGAGTGTTTTCTCTCTCTAGAAGTTTCTTTCGTTCCCTTATTTCCAATCATAATTTTTTTAGAAAACAAGTTTTTTTAACTCAAGGAAAGAGTGATGTTTAAGCGTAGAATTGAACATTACAAAAAAGCAAAAGAGTAATTAAAAAGTAAGAAGATTACATTTATCCAGTTTACAAACTATAACACTCTCATTCAAAGTTGCATATTGTTTTAATGTTTTACCTGTTACTCCTCTTGCTAACATAGAGATCGAACTACCTAGAATTATTTTTTGGTAGACTTGTTCCATCTCTCTTTCTTCCTCTCTGAAGAGTCTTCTATTCCTCTCCTGCCATATGAAATATACCACTGCCGCAATGCATATCTTTAAAGCTTTATAGTTTACACTTTTAGCCATATTCAATCTGGTGACTTGATTTACCATTTCTTTCCACTGTTGAGCTGGTAATCAGACCCTCAATCCAAGTTGTATCCATCCCTATATTGGTTTCATGTACCTCTAGTTTACTAGCAGATAGTCCACCGTTTCATTCTTAACTTTGCATAATTCACAGTTTAGAGTCTTAATATTAAACTTCAATCTATCATTTATATCCATCTTCCTTATAACTCCTAGCTAGAGGATTACCACATGTGCAGGTTGGATGTCTGCTTTCCATACCATGTTACTCCACTTTACTCTTCTTGCTGGCACTTCTTGTGGATGCTTTCTGCAAGATTTAGTGCTGAAGACCTTATCACTACTCATTGTCCGCTCTATTTCATCATTCCTTACTGTTTAAATCATTGGCATATTGTTCATTATCCGTGATGCTCCTCTGCAACTATGAAATGGCCATTTCCAGTGATTGCTGTTGGTAAAATTGCAGACTTTAGTGATTAGGTTGATCATTCGTTGGAGATGTTGGACCTCCTATATTAAGTCAAGAAGACTTCAGTTCTTCTATTAATTTTGATAAAAGTCAAATAATAATAATAATAGAAGTGTGTGAACTGCTTTGATGAATTTGTTAAATGCTTAGATAAATATAAGTGGCATAAACCATTAAATCAAGACGATGCTTAAGTAAAAGCTGAATAAGACGGATCAGAAGAAGTGATCAAGTCTAAGACATAGACGAAGTGATTAAGTCTAAGATATCAGACGAAGCATACAAAGCAAGTCAAAGTAATTAAAGAATGTGCTAGAACGTCAGTTAGTTGGAGTTGGTTATAGGACTCAACTAATAACAGACTTTAGAAGACTTAGGTTATAAATATTAGTTGTAATTTAGGTTGGAGATTTAGGTTATAAATATTAGTTGTAATTGTAGACTTCAATAAGAATTTTTGAATGTACAAAAATACTCAAGAGAAATTCTGTGCTCAAGTGCTTATGCTGTGAAAAATATTCTAAGAGAAAAGAAAGAAAGAAAGAGAGTGAATACATCTGTAATGTAAGTGTGAAAGCTCAAACAATATCTTTTCGAGAGAAAGGAAGGCTAGAGCCTGAAGAGGCTAAAGAAGCAGATAAAGAATACTTTGTGAAAGAGACCTAAAGAGGTTCTGCAAGTGTAGAAATAATACTTGTAACATTAAAGGAGATAGTGAAATCCCAGACAAACTCTAAGGACTGGACGTAGCCCAAGGTTAAGGATGAACCAGTATAAATCGGGTTGTCATATTCTCCAACTCTTAGCTTTTTAATTTTCTTGTTGTTAGAAGAATAAATACTAATTTTTGCTATTGCATTACAAGTTTAAGTACATTGTGTAAACTTGTAATCATCCGAATTTGTCAAGAAAATTAAGAAGATTTTAAAGATTCATATCTTAGATGATTTAACACAATTTAACCCCCCTTCTTGCATATTTTTCATATTATAAGTGACTTCTATATTAACAAGTGATTTCATTCAGTTGGTATTAGAGCAAGTTTTCCAAGAAACACTCTTACAAAGTGAGGATAAAGATCCATAACTGAATCATATGTTTTTATAGCAGAAGGAGCCTCGGTCTCAAGACCCCCTGTATTCAATGGTGAAGATTATCATTATTAGAAAGACAGGATGTGGCTCTTCATAGAATCCACACACATTGATCTTTGGGATATCATTGAAAATGGTCTGCATATCCCATCAAAAAATGGAGGGCAAAGCATCTCTCGTGACCAATGGTCGGTTGATCAAAAAGCTCGCTTTCAATTAAACTCAAAGGCTAAGTTCTTTTTAAGTTGTGCTCTAAGCAGAAGTGAATATGACAAGGTTCATGGATGTGAATCTACAAAGGAAATGTGGGACACATTATCCATTGCACATGAAGCCACAAATTAGGTGAAAAAAACCAAGATTGGTATTCTTGTTCATCAGTATGAGCTCTTCAAGATGAAAGACGTTAAGTCTATTGATCACATGTTTGGATGATTCCAAACAATTATTAATAGACTTAAAACTCTGGGGAGAATCTACGATAATCAAGATTATGTTAGAAAGATTTTCAGAAGTCTTCCAAAAAGATGGAGACGCAAAGTAACAACAATACAAGGGGCCAAAGATTTAAGCAAGATGAAGCTAGACGAATTGCTTAGTTCGCTGAAAATCCAAGAAGTAGAGCTTGATGCTGAAGATACACCCAGAAGGGATAAATCTATTGCTTTGAAGGCTGGTCAAAAGAATCAGAAGATGCAGAAAATTAGAAGTACATCTTCAAAAGCATTAAAGATTAGAGAAATCAAGAATGATGATACTAGTGAATCTGATCAAGATTCAAGTAAAGATAAAGATGAGCTATCCTTCATTTCAAGAAAGATTAGAAGGATGTGGAAAAAGAAATCAAAAGGAAATAAAGAATTCTCATTCAAAAAGAATAGAAAAGATGATTCGAAGAATGAGAAAAGTTCTATCATCTGCTATGAGTGTAATAAACCAGGACACTACAAGTTTGAATGTTCGTTTCTCAAAAGAAAACAAAAGAAAAGTCAAGAAAAAAAAAGAGCATGATGGCAATATGGGAAGATCTAGATTCGTCTGAATCTGAATCTGACTCCGAAATATCAAAACAAGCAAATATATGCTAGGTAGCTAAAGGGGAAAGCGATGATGAGGTAATTTCTAACTTTGATGATCTTCAAGATGCCTATTTAGAATTGTTAGAAGATTCACATATTACCTTAAAACAATATAGGCTATTGAAAAAGAAATTTGTTAAAAATTTGAAGAACACAAAACTTTTAGAAGAAGAAAACATCTGCCTCAAGAAACAAGTAGATGATATGAAAAAGAAAGTAACTGTAGATAGATCTGAGGAAATTAATCTACTAAAACAAAGGATTAATAGTCTTTCAGCGGATTTATCTAAACTTACAGAAAGTACAAAAAGGATGAATGACATGATTGGAAGTTATAGACATCCAAATGATAAAAGCGAATTATGCTTTAATAATAGAAATACTATTCATAATAGTAATGTTCTTCATAATAAGAAGTTTGTTCATAATAGGAATTTTATTCCTAATAAAAAGAAAAAGAAACAATATTCTTATTATTCAAAGAAAAATTATAGGGCTAATCCCCAAGGACCCTAGAAAATATGGGTACCTCAAAACGATATTATATATGCTGCAGATCTCCGTACTTGGAAGAAGCAACCACCACCAATAGTATTTAGACAGTGGCTGCTCGAAACACATGACAGGCAGAAGGTCTATTTTCCTAAACCTTCAACATAAGCAAGGAGGATCAGTAACTTTTGGAGACAATAAGCAGGGCAAAATAATTGGGATCAGCAAAATTAGTAAAGATTCTCTTTCGTCTATTGATAATGTTCTGCCAGTTGATGGCTTAAAGCACAATCTAATCAGTATAGGTCTAGTAGATAAAACATTATTTTGGAAAAATGTTAAAAATGATTTTATCGTTGTACAAATATATGTAGACGATATCATTTTTGGTGCAACATGTAGAAAATTACTATCAAATTTTGAAAATATTATGACAAGTGAATTCGAAATGAGTATGATGGGTGAATTGAAGTTCTTTCTTAGTTTACAAATTAAACAAACTGAAAAAAAGATTTTTATTCATCAACAAAAGTATATCAAAGAACTTTTAGTCAAATATAAAATGGAAGATGTTAAACCAATATCTAAAAACGATCTAGAAGGGGGGTTGAACAGATCTTTTAAATTTTTCGTAAAGTTCTACAAAAACAAAGAATTAGAACACACACAAAATAAATAATCAAAGTTAAAATGTAAACAGAGTAGGGAAGAAAGACAAACACTATTTTTATAGAGGTTTGGTGCTAAGACCTACGTCCTCTACCTAAGCTCCCACTTAGGATTTTGGCAAACCAACTTTACTCTACACTTTTTAGTTCAGTGTGAACTTTTCTACACCACTTGATTTCCGGCTCAAGCAACACCTTACAAACGATCTATTTTCCGGCACAAATCCTACCTCCTAAGTGATTTTCCTCTAATCAATCAACTTACAATAACTACAATGATAAGTGATTGAAATGATAACGCTCAGTACAGCTGAATACAATCAATATAGGATAAGAAGCA
>JANZXR010000001.1:9335119-9347957 GCA_027575705.1 Erythroxylum echinodendron
TTTCTTGGTCATAATCTAATTTCTTGGTCAAGCAAGAGGCAAAGTTCAATTGCTCTATCTACTGTAGAAGCTGAATATATATCGGCTGTAAGCTGTTGTTCACAGATATTATGGATAAAGTATTAGTTAGATGATTATTCTATTTAAGAAGATCAAATTCCAATCTTCTGTGACAACACAAGTGCTATCAATCTCTCAAAAAATCAAATACAACACTCAAGGGTAAAGCATATTGAAGTTAGACACCATTTTATAAGAGAATATGTATAGAAAGGGATCATCAATCTACAATTTGTTGAGACGAATCAACAATGGGCAGATATCTTCACCAAACCCTTAAGTTAAGACAAATTCAAGGAAATCAGATGAAATCTGAATATAGTGATGTTAAATGACCATTCGTCTGAAACTCCATGATTCAGACGATTCGTCTTGAAGAAGCTGAAAAGTCGTAAGTTTTTAGACTAAATAGTAACGTGTTTATCTTTTACAGATTAGAAAAATGCCGAAATCTCTTGTCTATAGAAGACTCGTCGATTTCACTTCCTTGAAGAATACTCGGATAAATATCAAACCTGAGATTGAAGTAGTTAGATGGAAGAAATTCTTCAACATTCGAGAACTGGTGTATCTGAATGAAATATACGAGTTCTGGAAGAATGCGAAGGTGCTAGATAACACCTTGGTATCAATGGTAGATGGGTTGTCGGTAAAAATCACACAAGATTCCATGGTGGAGGCTATTAAGTGTCCAAATGAAGGAGCAGAATTGTTCAACAATACTGATTGGGTCACTCAAATCCATATAGATGAAGCCAACATCATTCGACAACTGTACGGATTCAGTAATCCAGGAGTCAAGAATTCTTCAACCCTCATTCTGATGGCTAGGGTTCTTCACTCACTTCTTCTCCAATGTATCCTACCGAGAGTAGGATCAAAGGACGTGGTGACAATGAATGATGAACACTATCTGTTTCATCTACTCACTCACTAACCTATTAATCTTCCATTTTTTATTCTGAAGTACATGATAAAGGCTAGGGAGGATTATCATCTGAAGAGGGGTTCTTTACCTTACAATATGCTGTTAACAAGATTTTTCAAAGCACCTGAAATCCTACTTGATAGAGAAAACAAAGTAAATCTGGATGTTAAGAGCGTTATCAATACCTCTAATATTCACAAAATGGGGATCAAGACTGAAGCTGAAATAGATGAAGATTTCACACTGAAAGCACAGTCTAAAGGGGAGCTTTTAGTAAGATGAAGCGGGAAAGGAAATGTTCCGTCTGAAAAACAAACAACACCTCGATCGTCTGAAAGAATATCAGCAAAGGTAAAGGTTGAACAATCGTCTAATAAGCTAATACAAGCCAAGACGATTCTAGAGAAAATGGAAAGCAAGGTTCAACAACTAACTCACCAAGTGTCTTTAAAGAGGAAGGATGAGATACTCCAATCAAAAAGGCCTAAGAAGTTAAGAAGGTCACGAAGATTAATAACTTTACGACAACAAGAACAGAAGAAGCAAAGAGTTCTAATTCTTGGTGTAGACTCTGAGAGCGAAAAGGAGCAAGAGCAACAACGGTAGTCAATTAAACCAATCGTCTCTATCCCTCAGACTCAACCAGAACAACCCTATAGAGAGACAGAGATAAAATGGAAGTTAGTGTTTGAGAAGAAGAAGAAGCTTCAACAACAACTCCCTGTCAAACTAGTAAAAGAACAAAAGAAGGCGAAACCTATTCAGAAGAAAAAGGTTTCACTGTCTGATGTTCCATAAAAGACATAGACTGTTGAAAAGAAGATGAAGACATCGTCTGAACAGCAGCTACTAACTTAAACCCTCCTCAATCGATAAAGAAGGAAGATTTGAAATGAAGATCATAGAAGAATCAACACCTGATAGTAACAGAGGTTCAATTATCATCAAAGAAACTACTAAACAGAAAGTTAAGGTTCAAGTTAAATCTATAACAGTAAATGATCAGACGATACATCTTCTAAGTCATGAAGAATGAAGATTATATAGTATTCTGCGAGACGAAAAGGTAGAACCATATCTATTGAAGATTATAAAAAATCCTTATACAATCTATCCAGTGACAAGCGGAACGACAATCAAGATTGTACCAGATGTACAACCTGGAATTCTAGCACCGGTAGCTAGCAAAGAAAAAGGGAAGAAGAAGAAGTTTTCTGAAAGACAAAAAGTTGATCTCACAGAAGAAGAGATTCAGGTGGCAGTAAAGAACATAGACGATGTATGTCACGCAGCTCAACCTGTAAGTGTCGATGTATCACATCATATATCAAAGGAATCAGGAAGTAATTTTGGAGCATCTACTACAGACGAAAGCTTTAAGTTAGTTAGCTCAATATCAGAGGGAAGGTATGAAAGTATCACAATTGAAGGTATCATTTTTAACTTAGAAACTTTTGTGCATTTGCTCATTCATTTCAAACCCTTAGGTTTCATTCCTTCAGTTAAAACTATTCTACACCTTCTAGGGTAACCGATTTACAAATTACCCAGACCTGATGATCTTGATATCCCTTATGGAAAACAACCTTTCAAAATACCCTCTATTAAAATTATAGAATTAGATGATTCACCTAGAAAACCATCTGTCTTTGAGTATTTTCATCCACTTAGTGAAATGCTAAAATATCTTACCGTTAATTCAGAACTCTTGAAGAATTTCATCGGATGGACTGAAGCTAGTCACAAGCAGATGGAAGTTCAGGAAGCCTTAGCTAAAAACATCGAGGAAATTAATACTAACGTTGATGTACTAGGCAATGCAGTGGGTGATTTTCATGAGGAATTAGCACTTCTACGTGTTTCTATAGAAGAAGACCTCAAGATGATCCGCACTGATCTTCAACAAATGTTTTCTAAAATTTTGAAGCGTCTAAAATAAACTATCTTTTTGATTAATAACAAATATGGGGAGATAAAAAGAAAAGTAGAAAGGAAAATTAGAAAATTATTGTACATATCTTTGTATATTATATATTGCATTATTCGTCTGAATATTATTTTTATCTTCTAATATTATGATTATTTGTTATCATAAAAAAGGGGGAAGATTGTTAAGTCAAGAAGACTTCACTTCTTTTATTGATTTTGATGAAAGTCAAATAATAATAATAATAATAGAAGTGTGTGAACAGTGTTAATGAATTTGTTAAGTGCGCAGATAAATATACAAATTATCAAATCAAGACGATACTTAAGTAAAAGCTGAATAAGACGGATTAAACGAAGTGATCAAGTCTAAGACATCAAACGAAGCATATGAAGCAAGTCGATGTAATTAAAGAATGTGCTAGAACGTCAGTTAGTTGGAGTTGGTTACAGGACTCAACTAATGACAGACTTTAGAAGACTCGACAAGCAGATTTCTCAAGAAGACTGTTGGAGATTTAGGTTATAAATATTAGTCATAGTCGTAGACTTCAATAAGAATTTTTGAATGTACAAAAATGCTCAAGAGAAATTCTGTGCTCAATTGCTTATACTGTGAAAAATATTCTGAGAAAAAAGAAAGAAAGAAAGAGAGCAAATACATTTGTAACGTGAGTGTGAAAGATTAAACAATATCTTTTCAAGAGAAAGGAAGGCTAGAGCCTGAAGAGGCTAAGGAAGCAGATAAAGAATATTTTGTGAAAGAGACTTGAAGAGGCTCTACAAGCGTAGAAATAATATTTGTAATATTGAAGGAGATAGTGAAATCTTAGACAAATTCTGAAAACTGGACGTAACCCAAAGTTAAGGGTGAATTAGTATAAATCACGGTGTCAGATTCTCTAATTCTTACCTTTTTAATTTTCTTGTTTTTAGAAGAATATATACTAATTTTCGCTATTGCATTACTCATCAAATTAAGTGCATTATGTAAACTTGTATTCGTCTAAATTTGTCAAGAAAATCAAGAAAATTTTAAAGATTTATATCTTAGACAATTTAACATAATTTAACCCCCTTCTTGTGTATTTTGCATGTTATATGTGATTTTTATATTAACAAGTGATTTACTTCATCCTATACTCTATGCAAAGTTCTTCTTTGATACCACTTGTCAAACTTGAAGAATTTGTTTTTTCCATTACCTATTTTTGCTCACAACTAAATCTTGCATTCTGTGATTTCCAGGATCTGTGTGTCAATCTGTGGTTTCCAGGATCTGCTTTAAGTGCTGTTTAATGTTCTGTTTCGTTTTCAACCTCCATAAGTTGTTACCCCGTATGTATACTTTATGCACCCACTTCACCTATAATTCTTCTTTGTTGCTGCATATCTACCGCAGCTTCTTTGCTAAACTGATTTTATTATGTAACAAGTGCCCACAAGATTGTTTAACCATCTCCATAAATGAGTTAAATGAGTTTATTGATATGAAAATGATTGAGCGCTTTACATGCCGTATTACAAAGGATTGTTTACAATTGAAATGAACTTGAACAACTACTAAGACTCAAATACGACCACTCTAAAAAATTTGACAGGGCCACTGTATGGACAGACGTCCTTATCGAGGGCTGCATAGTTGATTATCTGCGATATACTAGTTTATTGTCCCTGTACATAACACCTGGCGATATACTAGTTTATTGATTATCTTCTACTCGTATGTTTTAAAAAAAAATGTTATTATGCTTATTTAAGATCCAAATTCTATTTCAATAATTTCTTATGATAAATTTTTGAAATATTTTTTTTAGCATCTACAAGATTCTTACTAAAATAAAAGACTATGATAATTCAATTATTTGTTTATTGTTATTTACGTCATTATATTCTTCGTGTCCAGTGTCTTACTTAACACTTACTGAAAATTGCCTCATAATAATTATTAGTATTACGATTAAACTTTAACCTTTTGACATTCATGATTGTAGTAAATATATTGTTCGTCCTTTGTAGTAACCCGCCGTGACCAAGTTATACACGGACAAGACCGTGAGGATTGTGACGTTGTACCAAACCCAACTGTTATCGTCAATTATAAATATTATTTATTCTGGCAATTAGATGGATTGCCTTTTTTTTATAATTTTATTTAGTTTTCTTAAAACGCTTTGCAATTTCTCTGCGATACAATATTTATTTATTTTTACCTATAAATTTAATTTAATTAACATGATAAAAATAATAAAGTAAAATCTCTACCCGTCATCCATTGCCTTTTCAGTCTTCGTCTCTGTCAAGTATAGGAATTTACCTTTACCTCAAAAAATGAAATATAGAAATTTTAATTATTTATATACAGTAACAAAATTTGGGTGTGGCCTCAATCAACATGCTGCCCCTGCTTCATGAATCGGGACCTGCTCTTCGGATTCTCCAGCCACCGACGACGATCCACCTCCATCGGATTCCGCCGTCCTCGTTTCCTTAGGTCAACAACTACCTCCGGCGCCGTCATGTTGCTGGAATCCACTGTTCCCCGTGCCGTACTCTTCTCCGCTGCTATTTCTGTCTCGTGTTTGCTCCTCCTCTACGGTGGCGGCGATTCTCTTCGCTTCAGTCCATTTTCCTTCTCATCATCTTCATCTTCATCTTCCACTTCCTCTTCCTCTTCCTCTTCCAATGTCTTCTTCTCTTCTTTCCTCAACAGCGACAACCCTGTGAGTACACACAGCGGAGAAGTGAAGCTTGAAAAGGTACTGAAAGAAGCATCAATGGATGATGGGACTGTGATATTGACTACATTAAATGAAGCGTGGGCTGCTCCAAACACAGTGATCGATCTGTTTTTAGAGAGTTTTAGAGTTGGGGAAGGTACTAGTAGGCTTTTGAAGCACCTGGTTATTGTTGCTTTAGACAACAAGGCTTATTTGCGTTGCTTACAGCTCCATACTTATTGTTTTGCTCTTGTAACTGAGGGTGTTGATTTTCATACTGAGGCTTATTTTATGACTCCCAATTACTTGAAGATGATGTGGAGAAGGCTTGAGTTCTTGCGCTCTGTTCTTGAGATGGGTTACAACTTCCTTTTTACGGTAATTTATCTTATTTTCCCTCTGTGATTATTAGCTATGCATTAATTCCTCTTTTTTTTTTTAACGCTTAGCCAAAAGTAAGTGCTTTAACACGGGGCTTTTATCAACTAGAATAATTCAGTGGATACTTGAATTAATACTAGCTGACTCTTACTAACAATTATGTAAGAATCGGCGCTATGAATTCAGGTAATTCAAATTTGCTCAGTTAAAAAAGCATTTAGCTTATTTCACATTTTTGTCAATGGTATGTTGACATTTTCATATAACAATAAAAAAAGAAAAAGTTTGCAGCTGAGTTGTTCAATTTTTGATTACAGATTTTACATTCCTTAATATATTTTAATTCATTAAAGTTATCTATAATACGACTATTTGAATTAGGGCTCTAGATGAACTTTTCGTGTATATTCATAGGAAATAATTTAGGGATAACATTATGTGTCTAGAAATGTGGCAGTAAGAGGGTGATTATTTGAGATGAACAAGATAAAGAGTCAACATAATTTAACAACACAAGACTTAAACAGAATCTGTATCCATATTTTTGATAATTTAGTTATACAATCTGGCTTCTTTTGATAATTGAAAGGTCATATGTGTTAGTTTGAGCATCACATAATGTAGCAGCAATGGTTTAGGACATCACTCTTATTGCAGTAATTATTTTTAAGTTGATTGTGATCTCCAAATCTAATATGCTGTTAGATTTCTTGTTCTATTTCTGTCAGCCTTCTGATTATCTTTTACTATATATTCAGTGCCTATTTGGTTGGTTTTTCCATCCAGGATGCTGATGTCATGTGGTTCAGGGATCCATTTCCACGATTTTATGCAGATGCAGATTTCCAAATTGCATGTGATCACTTTCTTGGAAGCTCAGTTGACGTTGATAACAGACCCAATGGAGGGTTTAAATACGTAAAGTCCAACAATCGATCCATAGAGTTTTACAAGTTTTGGTACTCTTCGCAAGTGATTTATCCTGGGCACCATGAGCAGGATGTTCTTAATTTCATCAAGTTTGATGCTTTTCTTGAGGTTATTGGATTGAGAATAAGATTCTTGGACACTGCTTATTTTGGTGGCCTTTGTGAACCTAGCAAAGATCTGAACTTAGTTTGCACAATGCATGCAAATTGCTGCTATGGTTTGGATAGCAAGCTTCACGATCTCCGCCTTATGCTTCAAGATTGGAAGATATTTTTATCTCTGCCACCAAGTTTGAAAAGATCATCTCTCGTGTCTTGGAGAGTCCCACAAAATTGCAGGTGAGAGATTGACTTTTTGTGCTATTATCTTGCTTTTCTTAGGTTATAAATCCTTTTATCTGCTAAATTCTACCTGTTTATCTTGTTGGCATCCAACAGTCTTAATTCTCTCCGTCATTATGATCTTCCTGAAGAAAGAGCTCAGAAAGGAGTCCAGTGAAACCATTAAGTTAGGCATTAACACAATTCGCCTTTTTCCTGAGTGAGGTATTCTTCTTTACTGCTATCAAGTACATTCTTTTGTGTATAGACACAAACGTCTGTCATTCTTTGTTTGTATGTGCGTGGGTTGTTCATATCAAGTATGCTTTTTTCTTTAATTTACGCACCCATTTCGATGTAAATAAGAAAATATTAAACGAGATGCACAGGTAGAGAGAGCGAAGACTAAAAGTGAACGAAACATGAAAAGATGATAGCTTTTGGTATCTTAAGAGAATAATCAAAACTTTAGAAGGTGCAAATGGGTATCCAAAATCACGCATTTTTTAAATCTTCTCCAGACTTGGTTGTTTGAAACTCTTCAAATTCACACTTTCCAGCTGACCTCAATTGAATAAACATCCTTGCCACAACCAAAAAGACAATATGGAGAGATAATCTAATGAATAAATTCAGTAGGATGATGCACCAAATAATCTAATGAATAGCTTCGGTGGGATGATGCACCAACATTAGCATAAGAAGACGGTACACGAAAGGAAAGAACATCAACGGAGTTACCTTTACAACTCAATTAAATACAAAGAACAAAAGTTGCATGCTATTTCTTTTATTTCTGATGGACAAGCACAACATGGTGATTTTTGGAGGACTGAGACCTTTGAACAACTATTGACTTCCCTTACACGTTTGATTGCTTCAACAGTGTGTAGAGATCAATGCTATGTTTCTTTCGTGATCTGTATAATTTTACACGTACAATAAACGACTGTCAAGTAATAATGTTGGGATATGTAAAGTTTATTGATTAGAGGTATTAATTAATCGAAAATGAATTTAGCCTATTAATTCGTGTTAAGCCATGAGAAGTTATTCTACAAAGATTATTAACTGTATAGAGATTTTAATAGGGAGGAATGGTGTGCTAGGATCACAAGAAAAAGATAAGTGTCTTAACTGGAGTTTGATACGTTATAAATTTTGATTGCAGACCAACTAACACGTATCAGGTGGGTAAACAAAGACTTGACCATTTTAATAGTTAATGCTCACTATCCTGCTGTTCAATCACTACTCAACTGAGCTTTCAGTCAAACAAGTATAACAAAACTAGACTGAGCATGAGCTTTAATCTTAAAGTGAATGTAACACCAGTTATATAGATTTTGCGACTGATTTTATGTTGCTGCAATAACTTCTATTTATTTTTTGCCCAACTGTGCATGTTAGATTTCTTACCTCTATGTAATTTGGGATTAGGGCTTCAATACAATCCATTTTCATTTTTTTTTCAATATATTAATGATGTTTTCACATTTTATCTTAATATTAAATGGGAACTCAAATAATTTTGGGTGCTAGATTGACACATATTAATTGAAAAATGTTGAATTGTGACAAATATTAATTGAAAAATGTTGAATTGTTCTTCTCAGCTAGTTATCTCGGTATGCAGAGATGTGAGGGAGCTGTTTCTGGATGATAATCGTTTGCTTCGTTCAAGCATTAAGGAAGTAATGCAGTTTTGCCTAGACTTAGTTATTTCCTTGTTTTTTAGTCAATTCCTTCTTTAAATTAGGCGCGTATAGAATGCCATTTTGATTGATACAGTTGATTCTGTAAAGTTACCTCTCCATAGCGGCAACTAAATTTTGGTCTAAACTTTTATCATATTTCAATTTTCTGCAACTACGCAATTGCAATTTTTCTTGTTCAAATGATCCATTCCTTCAAGGCTTCGCAATAGAGTAAAAAGTTACACTGACAATTTTCAAATCCAGAACTGGCAATGCTCTGGTTACATATTCTACTTATTTGAAATCGCATTTTCAATGATCTGAACTAGTGCCACTGCGGCCAAACACAAAAGCCTTTGCTCAGAATATATGAAACTTCTTTTTCAGTACAAATAAAGCAAAGTTTTGATTAGACAATCATCTAAACACAGTGTTCACTTTATATTGTCTTATCTTTAATTTTTTTTGGCAAAATTAAGGATATGAAAATTACATTTTCTAATTTTATGCTTATATTTTTGCTTTTATAATCTTTCCATTAATTTTGAATTGTAAATTATTTGAAATTTTAAAATTTTTATTTTTCAAATAGTTTTGACAAGGACCAAAAAACACTTGTTAAAATAGGAGTTGGAAAACAAAAAATCAAGTATACATAATAAACATGTTAGAGGAGAATACCATAACAAACGTAAAGCATGTAACAAACAAACAATTGATTGTGGGAGCATCGTACTAACATGGTAAGAGGAAAAAAAGTTAGAAGAGAGCATAAATGCATTCATCAATTCCTTTCATTTATCATGTCTTTTGATTGAGCCGGCAAAGTTTAATAAGGTTTTTACTATGCATAACAATGAACTGTAAGTCTAAGCTGCACTAGGGTTTGATGAAAGTACCTAACCTACAAGAAGACGTTAGAGATGTCTATGATGCTAAAATCAGATTCAGCTTGAGAAAGATTTAGAATGAGATGAAAAACTGATAAATTAAGCACTCTTAAAGCGGAGTGATAAGGATGACTGGAGAGATAAGGAAGGTACTCGAGAGCGATTCTCAAAAGGAGGAGGCTGTCAGTTGCAGTAATACAAGGTCAACCCAATCTCGGATAAATGGTAACAAATCGTGTCAAGATGCACTGCCGTTCTTGGTCTCCGAACATACTTCACAGCAGCTGCCGCTATCTCCTCGTATTAGTCATGTAGGCTAGGGTTTGTCATCCAATCTCTTGTATAAAAAGCATAGTTCTGCCTTTATTGTAAAATAGCGTGGCTTATCAATAAAATACATGAAGCAGTAGCTTCTCTTCGCCTTCCTCAACTTTTCTTTATGGTATCAAAGCAGGCTTCGTGAGAAGCATATACTCCTCTAACAGCTGCCACCATGTCCACCATTAATTTCAACCAAACAAATCCCAGCATCGCAGCATTCAACGTTCCAAACTTCGTCACCGTCAAACAGTCTCATGAGACCTATATAGTTTAGGAGAACAGGTCGAAGGGATGGCTCTCTGTCGCAAATTATGAGGTCATCTCATAGGAAAATCTCAACCCCCAACACAATTCAAATCAATCAACGTGAAAGGCAAGGGTATAGAGGAGAAGAAGGATGCGAACTCCGTCAACATCAAAGTCACCGAACCTGAGGAAACCGAAGAATATGTAGCATGGGAGCAAACAAATTTAACGCTTCGTGGACTTCTCATATCATTAATCACTAATTTAATGATACGAAAATACTGAAAGTACTCACTTTAGTTTATATACAGTTTTAGGTACAATTCGAAAGTAAAAGAACTCAAGTGAGTTGGAAGTACTATATTTGGGTAGTTTTTCAAAGATTTACATTCATTTGTTTTCATGAAACAAGAACATTCACTGTAAGAATATAACCCAATTTGCGAGGTTTTTAAAACGTCACAGAATCTCCAAAAACGTCGCAGATTATCTTTTGCGACGTTTTAAAAAATGTCACAAAAAACGTAACAGATTGTGTTGCAATCAAAAGGTTTCTGCGACGTTTTAAAGAAAACGTCGCGGAATGTATCAACATTTGGCAACGTTTATCAAAACGTCACGAAAAATTTGGCCTTTCGGTGATGTTTAAATAAAACGTCACAGAATCATCAGATTTTGTGACGTTTCTGCAATCGTCGCGGAATTCCTTTCCTCAACATTTCGAAAAATGTCGCAGAAAGGAAGTTTCTGCAACATTTAATGAAACATCACTGAATCGTTAATATTTCGCGACGTTTAGGAAAATGTCGCGGAATCGTTAATATTCTGTGACGTTTTATGAACGTCGCGGAATGTTGGTGAATCTGTGACATTTTAAAACATCGCGGAATGCGATAAAAAACATCTCAGAATACTTTTAATTTGTTTTTAATCCGAAAATAAATTTAATTTAATAATTTTTTAAATCTTATTTATTTGATAACTATTTAATATTATTTAATATTGATTTTTATTTATTTTATATCATTAATTTTAATATATTTAATATTGAATTTCATAAATGCAGACAATTTACTATATTAATTGCAATTTCCAAACATGTCATCATACATTAATTAATATAAAAAGTTTGTCTTAATTTAATAAAATATCAATATGAGTACATATATCTAATCTAAACGAATATTATATGTAGAACATAAAAGTTCCAAAAGCTTTTTTTGTTGTTCAAATTCAATTCTTTGTTGCTCGACTTCTGTAGTGAATCGATTTTGCATTTGTTCAAATTTTTTAGTCAATTCATCGACTTGAGACTGTAACTCCTGATTAATCTTCTCTGACTCCTCTAGTTCGTCTCGAAGTTTCTTTCTGTCCGAAGTCTTTCCTTATAGTCGAGGCCCAACTCCCATGCCAACAACATAATCAGATCTTGTGCTCAAGACTTTGTCGTACACTTCATCCATTGTCATCGGATGACCTTGTTCTATTGAATCTGCCAATTCCTTACACATTAATTCTTGAAAAATAAAGAATTAATTAGATACTAAAATTCATAAATACTAAAAAAATTGTATTTGAGCTATATACTCACCCATTTTTCTCTGCATTCTATAGTTATCCATTGACCTTTACTTTCATCATAATGAATGTGATACCATAGCTTCATCATGTCACATTCTTCTCCATCTTTGTCACTCTGTTGTATTAAAAAATATTATTAGTAATATTTATTATAAATTTTGAAATATCAACCAAAGTAAAATATAATTAAAAAGATTAACTTACAAACTCATGTTTTAAGTTAATAATCTCATAAAAAACGTCGCAGATTGTGGTGCAAGCAAAAGGTTTCTGTGACGTTTTAAGGAAAACGTTGTGGAATATATCAACATTTGGCAACATTTATCAAAACGTCACGAAAAATTTTGCCTTTCGGTGATATTTAAATAAAACGTCACAGAATCATCAGATTTTGCGACGTTTCTGTAATCGTCGCGGAATTCCTTTCCGCGACATTTCGAAAATGTCACAGAAAGGAAGTTTCTGCAACATTTAATGAAACGTCACGGAATCGTTAATATTCCGCGACGTTTAGGGAAATGTCGCGAAACGTTAATATTCTGTTATGTTTTATGAAACGTCGCGGAATGTTGGTGAATCTGTGACATTTTAAAACGTCGCGGAATGGGATAAAAGACATCACAGAATACTTTTAATTTGTTTTTTAATCCGAAAATAAATTTAATTTAATAAATTTCCAATTTTAATAATTTTTTAAATCTTATTTATTTGATAACTATTTAATATTGAATTTTATTTATTTTATATCATTAATTTTAATATATTTAATATTGAATTTCATAAATGCAGACAATTTACTATATTAATTGCAATTTCCAAACATGTCATCATACATTAA
>JANZXR010000001.1:9355333-9378251 GCA_027575705.1 Erythroxylum echinodendron
GAATCACTAATGACATGAAACCATGCAGTGTTCTCTCTATGGGTCGGTCCAATATATGTTCTCTAACATATATCTATTTTTCTGATTTGATAACTCATATCCGTGATCAGTAAAACATGATCATCAATCAGAACACATACTAACCTTAATTCATTATCGTTCCACCAATAAGGATCGACCAGGGACAATTTAGAACAGTATTATAATACTTATGGTTTTACCATCAAGTCACATACTTGATGACATAAGCCTTACTATTCATAGAATGTAAATCACATTACATAAACAATATACATGAATATTTAAAAGAATACCTCATAATATATTATTAATAAGTCAAAAAGTCAGTACAAAAGTCACATATGACTATTGGCCTAGGGCACACTGCTAACAGATTGGTCCAAAAAGGATCGTAAGGCATGTTATACTATGTTGTATTTCATGCATGATGATCTAATTGGAGAGTTTGAGGATTGTGCCACTGCTAAGGACATGTGGGACAAACTTACGATCACTTTTGGTCAAACATCTGCTAAAAGGCTTTGTGCTTTGCACCTTAAGTGGATGAATTATGAGATTAAAACGACTCATACTATGGCTGACCATTTACGAACCATGAGTGCTATGGTTCGTGATCTTAAGGCAACTGGCCAAGCTATCTTTAAAGAGGAACAAGTTCTGAATATGATTCGGGCTCTTTTAGATCATACTGAGCACTAAAAGAGTGTTAAACTTGTTTTGACACATAATGAGAATGTCAAAACCCTTTCAGAGATCACTAGGCACCTCAACATAGAGGAGGATTGCTTAAAAGCATCTGACTCCTCCAATATGGCTCTTATTGCTAAAGAGAAAGGACTTAAAGGCAACAATGCCAATCAAGGTAAGAGAAAAGCTTCTCGGCCTCCTCAAAGGAATGGACTAAAAGGTCATATTGGCAAGAATCAAAAGGCTAAGCGTAAAGGAGAGAAAATATGGCACATGTAAAGTACTATAATTGTGGAAAGAAAGGTCATTTTGCTCGGGATTGTCTTGAACCTAAGAAGGTACCTTTCTTATCCATTACTCCTGAGTTATATGTTTGTTCCCTTGCATTAGTAGATAATTCTCTTCCTAATGGGATTGTAGATACAAGGGCAAGCAAGCACATAGTTTGGGATCGAGCTAGATATGCGGACTTTCATCAGTATCCAGTGGGTTCACAAACTGTCATGTTATGAAATGGAAGTGAAGATGATGCCCTAAGAATCGGGACATATAAGCTCAAGTTACATGGAGGAAATACTTTGCTTCTCCATGATGCTCTCTAAGCACCCGGGGTGCGATGTTGCCTTGTTCTCTTGTTTCTTTAATGAAATCAGGATTTGTTTTTAATTATAGTCACAGTGGATTGGATATTTTGTATAATGGCAATGTTTTCAGCCATGCTACATTAAAAAACAATTTTCTAATTCTTGATTTGGATGTATGTTATTCGTCTTTTGTTTATGTTTCATATTTTGATCCTAATTCTGAATCTATTAAATGGCATACTAGACTTGGTCACATTGGCCAAGATAGATTGAGTAGACTAGCTAAAGAAGGTCTTTTAGACCGACTCGCTAACGTTAAGTTGCCTAGATGTGAGTCATGTTTAGCAAGTAAGGCAAATACGAAACCTTTTAGTAAGGCTTCAAGATTGTCTAAACCTTTGGAACTTATTCACTCTGATATTAATGTTAAGTCACGTATGTGACTATCTATTTTCTCACTTTAATAGATGATTATTCTTGCTATGGGTATGTGTACCTTTTAGCTCATCGTTATGAAGTGCTCAATGTGTTCAAACATTTTCTGAATGAAGTTGAGACATAATTGGAAAGAAGAGTTAAAGCTCTTTAGACCGATCATAGTTGAGAATATCTATCTGATATGTTCAAATAATTTTGTGAGAAAAGGGTATAATAAGACAACTAACGATTCCTCAAACTCCATAACAAAACGGTGTTGTAAGGCATAGGAATCGAACATTGCTTGACATAATCAGGTCAATGATGGCGTACACTAGTCTTCCAATGCATTTTTTGGGGAGATGCGTTGCTCACGGCAACTTATATTCTTAACTATGTGCCAAGTATCTTGGTGATGAGTTCCCAAGCATAGGTGAAATCAAAAAGGACCTAGAGTTGTATGAGTTACAACAAGATAATCTCAGTGAGGGGGAGAATTTAGTTACTTGTCAAGTCCAAGTTACCAAGATTTTTTCTTCCCTAGAGAACCAAAATGAGAATGAGGTTCGTCTTCAATCTCTACACCCAAAACGTATGGATAGTCTACATGTTCACAATCCCATATCTCAAGGGAATAGTGGGAGTGGCTCTCAACATGATCAAGACCCCACATCTTTAAGAGATAGAGGGAGAGATTATGAATCAGGGCAGACAAATGTAGGTCTTAGACTCTGAAGAAGTGAGCGTGGAAGAATTCCTAGGCAATATTTCAAATCGAAGAGGAATTATTCCTTTATAGTCCTTTGGAAATAGAAGAACCACCTCTTTTCAAGAGGTTGTTGATTCACCTAACCACACAGAGTGGATGGATGCCATGAGGGATGAAATGGACTCAATGGCAAGAAATCAGGTTTAGGAGCTAGTTGATCTTCTACCCCAACGAAAGTCAATTGGAAACAAGTGGGTTTTCAAGATAAAACGTCAGGTAGATGGCACGGTCAACAAGTTCAAGGCCCGTCTAGTAGCGAAAGGCTATACCTAAATAGAGGGTATAGACTATGAAGAGACATTTTCTTCTGTAGTGAGATTTGCCTATATTCTATTACTTTTGGCTCTAGTTACCCATTTGGACTTGGAGTTGTTTCAAATTGATATAAAGACTGCTCTCCTCAATGGTAACCTTGAGGAAGAGATTTATATAAATCAACCTATTGGTTTTGTATCAAAAAGTCAAGAAGACAAAGTGTGTCATCTTCAAAGATCCATATATGGTCTCAAACAGTCTTCCAGATTATGGTATTTCAGATTCCATGAAACCATTACTTCTTTTGGCTTAGTCATGGTTTCAGAAGACCATTGTGTGCATGTCAAGAGAAGAACAAGTGGAATTATGTTTCTCACTTTGTATGTTGATGAAATATTACTCGCTGGCAATAATATGGAGATGCTCAAAACCACTAAATAGTGGTTGTCCTTTATCTTTGATGTGAAGGACATGGGTAAAGCTAGGTGTGTTCTAGGTGTGGAAATAACTCGCAATTGTCCCAAAAAGCTTCTTGGTTTAAGTTAGGAAGTGTATATTAATAAAATCTTGGAACGTTTTTGAATGCATTATTCCAAACCCGTTGATACTCCAGTTGAAAAGGGTCTAACCTTGAGTCTTGATCAATGCCCTAAAACAGATAAAGAAAAAGAAAAAATAAGTAATGTTCCCTATGCTAGTGCTATAGGAAGCTTAATGTATGCTATGTTGTGTACACGACTTGACATTTGCTTTGCGATTAGTTTGGTAAGTTGTTACCAAAGCAACCCAGGACCTACTCATTAGCAAGCAATCAAAAGGATTTTTTGTACCTTCGTGATACTTCAGACCTTGTCCTTTTCTATCAAGGCGAGAATTTATGATTAAGGGGATATTCGGATACCGATTGGGGTAGTGACCTAGATGAGTCTAGGTCAATCTCAGGATATGTCTTCACCTTGAGAGGCGGAGCTATATCTTGGTACAGCAAGAAGTAAGACTACATAGCATTATCAATAATAGAAGCAGAATATGTTGCTTGTTGTCTTGCCGCTCAAGAGGCAATATGGTTGAAAAGTTTTCTTTAGGATCTTAATCTTACTACTAGAGTTAATGATCCTGTTAAAATGTTATATGACAACACTACTGCCATACAGTTTACTAAAGATCCGAAGTTTCATAGAAAATCCAATCATATCAAAAGGCGTTATCATTTTGTAAGAGACACCATAAAAAATAAAGAAGAGGTTGTCATAAAGTATATACCTACTAACAAGATGGTAGTTGATCCCTTAACTAAACCTATTCCTCGAGATTCGTTCAAGGCTCATGTGATGAGTTTAGGTTTGCGTAGGATTTAATTTTTCATTGAATTGTATCTTGATGTATATTGGATGTGTTTTAATTATAACGAGCATTTGTTTAATAAAATTTTTTCTCAAATGTTCATTGGTACGCAATTACATGATAAGGCACATTTTAATGTCACCAGGCTTCTGATTGACCTTGTCACATAGGTAATCGCCCTAACGCTTGAGTAGTGCATAGGATGAGACTTCACAATATTAATATTAAATGTATGTAATATTATGTTATCTTCATGCTTGTCTAGTATGCATGATAAATTGTTTTATTTAAATAGTTGCCTTGGTAAGTCTAAGATGAGACTCTGATGAGTCGGATGTGAAAAATTCAGATTTCATATAGAAGCTTTAAAGCCAAATCTCAAGTAGATGTAACCCGTGATTTATGTGGCTAAGTGGGAGTTATTGGCAGTTGCAAAACATGAACGTCCACGTTAACTTCCAACATTTATGTTTGTCCTAATATAAAAGGAAGATTAAGGGACTGAAAAAATTATATACAGTATTCATTGCAATCATAGAGAAAAACTTCTTTCATTCTTCTTCACATGAATCACACCATCAAGACTTAGAGTTTAAGGCGTGGATTAACGGTGACTCTAGTAGCCAACTATAAAACGTGGACTAGTAAACAACAAACCGTGAAACGTGGACTAGTAAACAGCAAATTGATCTAATACTTCTGCACAAGGTTAGTCCTTTTACATGTTTCTACAACACAAATATTGAAATTACGTTCAAGTCAATAATTATCAACGAGGCAACGGGTGTTTTGCTCAAAGGTATTCACGAGTCCTCCCCCATGCATCAATTCTCTGGTTTCAAATATCGAGTGAAAGAAGAAAGAACGCTTCTAAAATAAGTACACGTTGGATAGAACAAAGAATTTTGGCTTTTAAGAAGCCAACAGTACGTTCCAAGCGTTCCCTGTACTTGGTAAATGAAGGTGGCATTTAGATTCGACTTTTGGTGACAGATAAAAGAAAAGCTATGTCTGGTATGATTCAAGCAATCAAGAAACTTCCTTTGTCAACTTCTAAAGGAGAAGTTTTCAAGGACGTGAAATAATAAAGAGAGAAAGAAACAAGTGGTCAGTTTGTTGACGCATTATTATTGCTAGCGATCTGATCGTTTTTCCTTTTCGACTGAAAAATAGGAAAGAAAAAAGAACTGTCCTCACCTACTCATATCTCTCGGAAGCTTCTGCTGTCTATCTTTTTAATTTGACGAACAAAGACATCTATGCGAACGTGTTCAAACTTACCCAACCGTTTGGATTAAAATGCAAAACCGTAATAACTTCATGTACTTAAAAAGGTAAGAAAATACTGTGTTTCACCCATATATTTATTTTTCTTTTAAAATTACAAGATTGATTATTGATTTAATCTAAAGTTACATCGGAGTATATTAACTGTAACAATTTTTTTATTTTTGGTGAATGAGGATATATTTAAATGTGTCTCTCACTTTTATTTAACAGAAAGTGAGATGTTTCGTTGAAGTTGGAGGCTTCAATAAAACAAAATTACATGGTTAGGTAGCCAGGCCTTGATGCATGTTTATTTTACACCATCGATGAAAGCTGACGTTTACGTTTCATCTCCCTTTTTGATCTCTCCCAACCATAAAAGAGGAATTTTAAAATAATGAAATTGTTAATATCACAGATACTATGATGCGTAAAAATGTAACATAAAGATACCTGAAAATTAAGATTGATCAAATTTGTTAAAATATTTATATTATCCTAACAAAGATCACGATGATTGATAACTAATATATATTGCGGTGGTCTTAAAAATTTTGGAAAACCTTTGCGGGTCATAATTCATTGATGAAAAATACAGAGCACGGGAATGATCACTGATTTCAGTGAGGGACAGAAGGTTATCCTCTTCCTGTACCGTTATAGATGGACGCAATTGGGATTGCTTTACTGTGCAACTTTAGAAAGAAAAAAAAAAAAGTTAAGACGTGTTATTGTCATGGGTACACTAGTTTCTCCTGATGAAAGAGAGAAAATTTCTCCGTAGAATTGATAAAAGCATATTAGGCAATCTCTTTCAAGAAAGATGAGTTCGACATTTAAGAGAAGGTTAAACGTTATACGGTTTCTTAACATTGTCTAACGGTATACGAGATATGTCTAAAATCCCAAACGGGACAGACGGAGTATCTCGAGGACTACGAAGCAAAAGAGAATCTTTTTTTGGGAAATGAAATAATTGAGTATATTAGTATAGCTGAAGCTATAAAAAAAATACATTAAGTCACACTAATTCTGAATTTCTAGCTAATTAGGTGCTTGTCAACAACTAAAAGAAGAGAATGAAATTTAATTACAGGTCACTGCTACTACAACACAGAAAAATACCAAGAGTTATAACTGCCACATATATAGTTCTCATATTTGCAATAAGTAAGGAAGCGACATTATTTGCTACCATTGCCGCTCTCATGCAGTTTACGATATTTTTAGCTAGATAGTATTTTTCAAGTTCCTTTTGCCAGTACATTTAACAATTGCATTCTTTCCATATCATGTATATGGAAGTGGTGAACGCTAGCTTACGAAGGACTGACTTCTCCTTGGTCTTTTTGGATGGAGGTGTTGAATATAAGCTAAATCAGGGAAGAAGTATTCCTAACTATAGAAAAGTTACAACTATTTTTTACTGGTGATTTTTTAGCAAGCTGTAAATAGAAGAGTTCACTCTCAATAGTGTTGAATATATTGAAAGGTGAGATTCAAGGTTTGCAAACGAGTTTAGTATAACACTACATAAATATCAAGGACAATTTTAACGTTATAAATAACATAATGACTTTTGGCAACGAACATGCTCTTGAAAAACACAAGAGAGAATTTAGGGAGTTACATGATGCATCATAATAATTTATAGATATGCAGAATGGATTTCCTTTTTTTTTTTTGTTAAACCACTTGGTATTTGGCGCCACATGGGCAACCGACTAATCCAGATTCGAGTCAAATAGGACCCTTTTGGGCAGCAAAGCTTTCCCTCACGAGTTTTTAAAGCGACTCCATTCTTAAGACTCAAACTCGAAACCTTAGTTAAGGATGGAGGAGCTTATGCTACTCCATCACAGCCCTCGTGGGTTGCAGAATGGATTTCTATTATTGTTCTATTGATAAAGAATAAGTATGGAAGATTTTTTTTAATTATATCTTAACTTTCAAAACCTAAAATTTTAGTTACAACTACCAGTGGTTGATACGTTGCTACACTACAAGAAAACTGTCATTTCGCAACGGAAAATATTGACGGAAAATATAAATATTTCGTCAGTATCAAATATTACCGACGGAATACACCGACAGAAAAAAACATCGTAGGATCGACCGTAGCTAAATTTACCAATGGTAAAAGAACATTACGTTGGTAAATTTAGCGTTGGAGAATGATTTACCGTCGATAAATGTAGTGAAAATGTACTGACCGTCATAGTTGTTCCGTCCGTAAATTGCCGATGGATTAAAAAATTTTCAACTCTAAATTTATCGATGGTAAGTTCTTTAACTGTACGTAAATTTAACTATGGAATGTTCTTCTACCGTCAGTAAATTTACCGATGGTAATATGTTTTCCGTTCGTAAATTTGCTTAATAATTACCGACGAAATTTATCGTCCGTCAGTATATTTTATAAATTACCAATAGAATATATTCTTCTACTATCGGTAAAGTAGTTAGGAATTTACCGACGGACGGTTGTTTCCGTCAGTAAAGTTATTGCTTACTTTTTAAAAAAAAATTATTTTCATTATATTTAAATTATAATTGATTCATAATTTTAATAATTAAATATTTATAATATACATTTAATTTGGTTAAATAGAAATTTTGATTAATGATTAAAAATTAAAATATCTTAATTGATAATAAAAGCATTACAATGTAAATAATAAGTTTTTGTAATACAAACTAAGTGATCAATACTACACTACTGATTAGGAGCTGGTGGATCATCTGGTTGGTGCGGTGATCTGCTGCCCTTACCTTCAGTTCGTCCATCTCCTGACGGAGTTGAGCATACAGCAGCATTGACTGTTATTGCGCTGCCATCGACTGTTGCAACTGTTCCAACGTCTGTTGCATCTGAGTCGACAATGTCTGCACTGTGCTTTCAAGCACTTCCACTTTACTGTTGTTGGACAACCTAGCAGATGCTGCTGTAGTAGACGTGGAGGATTGCAAATAACAAGTATTTGCAAATGATCCTGATCCGAATATCCTCCCACGACGATACCTACTACCTACTGCTTAAAGATAAGTGTCAGTCTTATCAACATTTTCAAATTGCTGAGACTGTCATTCAATGGTTTACTATATTTGGTCCTCTCAGTAAGTAATGTTTATATATTAGTAAGTGATAATTATTAATCATATTATAAATATTAAATCATAAATTTCACTTACATTGACTTCTCTACAATGATTGTTGACGAATGTCACCCTGTCATGCTTCTTAGTGTGAGTGTGCAGAAATAGTTGACGGGGTGTAGGTGCCATGCCCCTAGACTTTTCCTGCATAGGAATAAAATGTTAATTAGCGACAAAGGACAGGCTGCATATCCTTTAGTAATCTATCAAGACAAAATGTCATAGGCCAAAAAATCATTTATAATCTACGAAATAGTAGCATGCATTCTAAATTTTTCATCTTAATAACATCATAAGTTTCTAATCCAACATCCAGGAGATATTTTAAATCATCAGTTAGTAGATGCATGTATACATCGATATCCTTACCAAGAGCGTTTGGTCTTGGAATAAGTAAAGACAATAAGAAAAGAAACTCCTTCATACATTTCCTTAAGGGTAAATTATATGGCACAAGAGTTACCAATCACATGCTATAAAAGGCACTCCTGTTATAAAATGGAAAATCCGTTAGAGGCTAACCCAGGTCAAATATTATGAAAATCCTATGCAATGTATGAAAACTTCCCATCAAAGTCTTTCTATGCCTTTGAGTCTACTGGATGACATATAACATTATCATTAATGTGTTTCTTTTTATGCCACCTTATATCTATGATTATTATTATTGACATAAAAAGCCTTTGTAATCATAGTTTAATAGAGAATTATATCAAGATTTCACCTTGATGTACCACAAATATGACATTTTTGAAGATTTTAAACTCCTTCCAAAAGATAGTACAATCATACTTTCAAGCATGTATTGATGTATATCTTAATTTAATGTCCCTTGACAATTTTTTGGCTTCATAGTAAGATTTGGGAATTTTATGGCCAGTTGATAATGTGTCATTGAGTAACTCAATCAATGTGTCGAAAGATTTGTTACTCCACCTATTATATACCTTTAAATGCAACATAATCACAACAAAAGATTTTTGTAAGAAATTATCACAAAACTTATCATAATTATCTTCTATAATTCTACTAAATATACTAGGCAAAGAACTATCATCCATAATCTCCATGTAATTCCCTACTTCCTCTAAAATTTCTCTAATTCCATCGTCTACGTCATCATTAGTATCACTATCATCTACATCATTATTGTCATCACCGTCATCACCTGTATCAAGACTTCCATCATTACTTTCTTCATAATGTTCTTTATGATAAATCCATCACGTATAGAATTTATCTACGCCTCTAATTAGCAAGTGATTATATACCATATAATGACTTTGTTTGTTAAAATTTAAGCAATCTATGCATGGACAATAAATTTCACATTCTAAACCCATTTGACATTTTACAAATTTCATGAAATTCTTCATTCCTTCTAAGAATTGAGTGGACTATTTCCAATGAGTCATCCAACTTTTGTCTATATGGTTGAACAGTTATAAGCAAGTTACTAAATTATTAAATGTAATTTAAGTTGTAAATAACATAATGGTAAATCAAAATTAACATACCAAGTTTGTATTCTACCAAAGAATGCAATCAGTTGGTAGACTATGACAAACTATATAATAAGATATATGATAACATAATATTACAATAAGCATATGGTGAGAAACTCTATTAATGAAAAAAAAATATAGTATGGTGTATGAGAATAATTGTATGATTGTAGTCCCCAGTCATTCAACAAAATCACTCCTTAGTCATTGCCTATCCTTACCTTTATAATCATTATTAATAGACTAAAGTTTGGAGGATCTACTCAAATCATCCCAAGATAGCATTTTAAATTAACATGTAGGGTATCTCCAAAACCATAAGTAAATTCATTTTTACAAAGCAAGAACGTGAAGGTCACTTTCATATATGTCCTAACAACTCATTATGATTATATACATATCTAAAGTAGGTTGTATACGTAATATATTATGTTATGTTACTTAAATTTTGAAATGATGAAGTTTTAAAGTTATTTCTAGTATTATTTTAGAATGTTTTTATTACTCTTAATACTCCCCTAAGAATCTTGTCATCAGGCCTTTTATCATATAAAAGAAAGATAAAGGTTACAGGAGTAAATAGGATAAACATAAGATTTTTAAAAGCACTCAAGATTCATATTTGAATCCTCAATTTGAGGCCATTGATTGAGAGAAAATGAAAATGGGAAAATTTTGGAAATTTGACCTAGATAGATAGACAAACGGATGTATGAACTCAAAAAGGGATCGGTTAAAGGATCAAAGTAGAGTAGAGGAGAAGAATATATTGATATATTGAGAAATTGATTTGTATTTCCTCATTGAATTGTATCTCATTGAACACTAGTTTAATTATTGTAAGTTATGCATGAAACTTATTTCTAAAAAAAAAAGCTCAAACATAGTCTAGTAAGGTAAAGCTTTACATTCAGCCTAACAGGTATGTAGTTTAATCATAAGTTTAGAGAACTATATCTTATTACTTTAATCTAGCTTATTTTATGTAATAGAACTAATTTCCTTTAACAATCTACAAATTTAGAGTGTTGCTTATAAGTGTGTAGTTTATTTATTAGTCACAAGTTTTACTTTCGTATATATGAATGTATCTTCTTTGCCCAAAAATATTTGCCAAATTAAATTCAATAAACAAATGCTCTCATTGTCTAGAAACCAAAATTTACCTTATCTAGTAATATATATTTATAAATGTTCATCTAAGTAGATAATTAGTGAATTACTTGAGAGAAAACTAAAGAGTAATTATTTTAACCCCTATAACATCCAGCTAGGTAGGTTTGCTGCTTGTTCATGTAGTGCATATTTTAATTATTAAATCAAATTTTATGTGAATATTTATATATTTTAAATTTAATTATATTTATTAATAATTATTATAATTTAATTACATATAATTTAATTATAAAAAGTAAATTAAATTAAATTATTCATAATTTTTATTGATAATTAATTTTAATTTATTAAATATATAGTGTTGAATTAAATTATTCATATTTTTTAAAAAATTAAAGATTAAATAATATATATTTAAAAAATAGTGAGTTAGATTATAAAAAAACAGAAACGAGAAACAAAATCACTTTTTATGATTTTCACAAATTTTGAAAACTAAAAGAAAACAAAACCAAAAACAAAAACTAAAAACTCAAACAAATAGTTTTTTTACTAAATTTGAAAATAAAAACTAAAACTAAAAAATAAAAAATGAAAAAAACACCCCCTTAGGTTTAAAATTGTGTTAATTGGTTAGGTATGTGTGTTTTGAGTGTTATATAAGTTAGAGCATGC
Organism: Erythroxylum echinodendron; assembly: GCA_027575705.1. Taxonomy (NCBI): domain Eukaryota; kingdom Viridiplantae; phylum Streptophyta; class Magnoliopsida; order Malpighiales; family Erythroxylaceae; genus Erythroxylum; species Erythroxylum echinodendron. The sequence goes on from JANZXR010000001.1 coordinate 9,367,132, forward strand.
TATTGAGCGTCAATTTTATGTATTTGAGGTGTTTTGATGTGTTTGTTAGTGTTTAAAATCAGATATATTGAAGAATGAATAAGATTTGGAAGAAACTCAGCAGAAGATCCAGGACCACGTTTGTGGATTAAGTTCCATCGTGGCACTATAGGCCATAACCGTGGCTTGCGTGACAGCAAACGTGAAATGACTTTTAAAACGTGACTTTTTAAGGGATACTTTAGAATTTTGGCCTGGATAAACCCTAATGTTTTCCCTAAATGGAAAAGATATATAAAGAAAAGAATGAAGACCTAAAAGGGAGCTCCAACTTCTGTCACTTTAGGAAAACTCCAAAAAGAAAGAAGAAGAATAGAGAGAAGAGGAAGAGGAGGAGAGGGGAGCAGGTTTCTGCTACTACTGCTTTCTTGAGCCATCCCGATCCCATCTAAGTGAAATTTTCTTTTCACCTTTGTTATTTTCTTATTTGAATGTGTAAGTTGGAAATGATTATGTTGATGATGTTCTAACTTTTCTTTAGGAATTTAAACTTGATTCAATATTAATCTAGTTATTTTTGTTTTAATTCATTTATGTGTTGTGATTATTTGTTGTAACTTCATGCTTCGGTAATAAATCAAGAGAGTGAATGGAAGGCAAAATGATTGGGTTAGTTAATGAGAATTAAATGACCCAATAGACCATGCAAATAATCAAACCGGTAATTACATGAAGAGAGGTCTCATGTGAGACTGGGTTGTTTACTAGAAAGCTTAAGAACTGATTAGGTTGTGGGCTGATTGTTAATCGAGAGTTGACATTTTCAGTAACTCGACTTAATTAGGGTTTATTAATTAGGTTTTAGTGATTATAATTCGAGAGAGAGTAATCTACTTTCGATAGTCCAGAATCGACACCACATTAACACAAAAGTGAATAGGCTATAATTGATGATAGGGTAAATCCCTTTCTCACAATTTGGTAATTTTTCTCGTGTGATTTTCCATTGTAAATTTAGTGGTGCTCAATTTCAATTTCTTTTGTGTTAATTTTACAAATAAACTTTTTGTCAATCCTATTCACGTGCTTACTTTTCTTTACAATTTTTATTTTCATTTTAATAATTATTTACTCCTTAGAAAACTTAGAATTAAATTAGTTATATAACTCGTCGAGGGATCGACACCTCACTTACTATACCCACTACATTTGCATTTGTAGTATATTGAGGGTTTTAATTAGATTAAAACTTGTCTCAATAAATTTTGACATCGTTGCCGAAAAGTTTATATAATTAGTTTAATTCTTTTAGTCTAAGAAATTTTCACCATCTCTTGTGATTGTGGTATATCCAATCACAAGAAATTAATTAAAAACAAAAAAGAAAGAAGAGAAGAGAAGAGAAAGAAGTTTAGGCGTAAAAAAAATGACACATCAATTTAGACATCACAAAGTAACAATAAGGAACCCGCAAAAGTTAAATATCAAGAGAGATAGAAAGAACAATATCGAGGTAACACATTATAAAGAGCGAAGGACCTTTGCTGACTTTAATGAGACATAATTTGGTGAGGAAAGTTATTATCCTTATTTGAGCACTTACATGGGACGTTTTCAAAGAAAAAGTTGGCCCAATTAACAAGCAACGGAATATTGCGCGAAATTAAGTTCTAATTGCGAATCAATTAAACATTGCATCCTTTTATGGACTGGACGAATTAAAAAAAATGTCATCCTAATTACAGGCACAATGTAATATTGCGTACGAAATTGAATTCTTGCTGCGAATCAATTAATCTTTTCTTGCATTTATGGGCTAAATCTTAAGGACCTGCCATATATTGTAAACAGGTTTTCCATATACCTAAATAGAAGCTATTATTTAATTAGGAATTAGGAGATCAAAGTTGCTCTAACACGAAAGCAAACTGGATGACAAAGCAAGGATTTGGGTGCTATATATCCAAAGTACGAAGGTGACGGGAAACTTCTAACTAAGCAAAGTTGAAAGGAAAGCGAAAAGAAAAGGTACAGCTAAAGCAAAAGAAAACAATTTCAGCTGCTTATCAGAAAAGTAAAAAGTACATCTTCAAATTTTCGGTCTAGGGGCCTCATCATATGTATCCATTACTCCCTTCGCCATTGTACATGTTGCAGTCCCTGTAAATAGTCCCAAAGCTTGCACAGTTTTAGAAGGTAATTATTCCAATACTACACTGTTGGAAATCTTAACGTCGAACATGCAAGATAAAGACAACAAATGAATAGAGTATAATTAAATTATTAAGCAAAAGTTAATGGGACTAAGGGAAAAAGATTTATTTAATTCTTAAAGCAGAAATACAAAGAAAAATAATGTAAAAACAGTAACTATAAAATGAAGAAAGAAAAAGGTATGGAGGAAGGGAGGAGTGTGCCCTTTATAACTTTTCAATGGTAGCAGTTCCTAGATGTAAGTATAAATCTAGGTCAAATCGAGATGAACACTGAAAGTGGAGAAGATGGTAAGTTTTCTCCATATGAACCATTACCTTAATATTTAGAATACTTTTCTTGTAATCTCAAATTCTCAATACATAAACAAATTAAAAAATAGGTACGTAGAAGGATGAACAGATTAAGAGGTATTACTAGGTGATTAAAAAACAATAAAAATATGATAATCACTATTTAATTAATACAAATTAGTATAACAATGGTAGGAAAATGAAATTATATAATTTGTGATAAAAGAAAATTGTAATCATACTATTTACATAACCCAAAAAAATCTTAAAAAGGAATGACTTATGAGTTACATAAAAATTTTATTTATTCAAATAAAAATTTTTAAAATAAATATGTATAATATATATATATATATATATGTATATTATGACAGCACTAGATATAAATCTATCAGGTTATCGTGTACCGGGTGTCGGGGGAAACATTTTGTTTGAGCATCAAAAAAGTACCACTCGTGACTCTGACATATATATATATATATATATATATATATCTGTGCGTGTCTATGCTTACATATGCAGCATTGCAGCATGTTAAAAGCTAAATAACAACAAATGGAAAATAAACACAAAAGGACAAGGAAAGAAATAAAGCGCCGTATGTACTCTCATGTCTTAAATGCACCCCAATCCATGCAAAGAAATTATTTTTGTCAGATCACAGCAAAACATAGATAATAGTTTTTGAATGAACAGTAAAATGTCAAAGAGAGTCGGATGCAGATACACGGAGTGAATCACAAGTTATTTCGTTGTTGCTAGCTTTTCTTTTCTTTTTTTACGTACCCGTACTTTTTTCATTTTGTCCTCACTGAAAGTTCACATCTCCTCCTCCAAACGAATGGCCTGTCGGCGCAGCAATATTTATTTCGGAATCCAAGGAGACAATTTCTATGCCGCTATGCTGTTGCTGTTGTTGTTTCTCTCTCTGTGACAATGGGAACCCTCCACTCATGCTTTTCACCGTTCGTCCAACTCCAAGGAAGTCTCTTGTCAATCTATCCGACCCACCAATGCCCATGTTCATGTTTTGATTCAACTTTAATTCCTCCATATTCCCAAATTGCTGTGGTGAACAAAATATGGAGGAATGGGCATTAGCGAAGGAGTTCATCAAGTCGTGAAGGTTTCCATCATTTTCACCGTAGACTCCGCCATTGAAGTTTACTGAAATAAGTGGCCTGCTGTCAGATTTTGAAATTTTTGAAGCAGACCCGTCAAAGCTTCTTAGTAGAGAGGAATTGCCAGAAGATGAACCAATTTGAGCAGCTTTCTGAAGAAGGGCTGTGGCAGAAGTATGAGGGAGGGGAATCATATTATCACTTTGAACAGATGACTTAAACAGTGAAGGACCACCAGAGCTGAATTGATCACCCAAAATGCTGTTGGAGAAGATATTGGACGCTTCACTGCAGCCACCATCACCATTTTGGTTGTTAAAATGGTTTGACCCTGGCAATCCCGAGGTTGATAAGTTTCCACTGGTGTTGCTTGAATTGATGTTGTTCGTGAGGCTACTTGCGGTGCTGCTACTGGAAAGAAAGCTAAGGTTGAATACGTTGGCACTAGAGGCAGGATTGTTGGCGGAGTTATGGAGATCAGCAAATTGCATTAGTCCGTGATGGAACGGTGTGTTTCGGAGCAAACCATGCGGAGATTGTTGGTCATCATGATAATTCTGGTGTGATTCCTGGATTAAAAAAGATGACGAGGGCATTGGTTGCGGGGATTGGAATGAAGATGAACCGATCGAAAGTGGATAGAGATGATCGAATTGTCCGGTTCGGGTTCCACCGCCAAGTCGAAAAATGTCACTGGACTGGTTGCTATGATCATGCATAGTTGAAAGCTGAGTACCGACTTGAGATGGGTTTATGCTCATCTTGCTATCTCCATACAAACGGCTGCCAATAGTGTTCAAAGCGTGAGGATTTCTTGCACTTTCTTGAGCCAAAGCATCACAGAAGGCCCTATGAGTGATAAAGCTGTCACGCCTGTCACAACCACCGCGGAAAGAGGCAATTGGATCATTTCAGCTTGGAAAAAGAGGGAAAACTTGAGCATACAAAAGGAGAAACTAATTAAATGCATTAAAAAACACAATCAAACTACATAATCTAAAATAGCTATTGATTCAATGTCTTAATAATGAGTGGGGACACAGACACGTATCACACCAACACATACGTATATCTACAACCCGGAAGTCTAAAACAATTGATGCGGCTGAAAAATATGGTCACGACTACTACTTCCTTTACTGTTGGCATATAACAAAGTTTTATATTTTACTAGTTTTTAGGCGTTACCGTTTTATTCACTCAATGTCCTAACAATACAATGGCAGGCATACTGATCGGAAAAGCTCCATGAAAATTTAAAAATTCAGGTAATAATTAGGGTTTACATTTTATACGTCAAATAACAAACTTATAATGACCTCTAACGGGATGGAAGAGATTAAGAGAAGGTTTTTCTAAAAACAAAAGAGAAAAGAGAACTTAAATATTGTGTGTTGGTTTTAAGACACAGAAGACATGAAAAAGTGAAAGAACATTAATAGAGGGAGATGTGAAAGAGAAGTCTATAATATAGTTCCCACATGAAACAGGACATATAAGTATTGAGTTAGGTGACAAGAATTTGGACAGAAGTACTTGGAAAATTAAAGAACCAATCAACCATGAAATACCATTTGAGAACTGGTGTTCAATAAATGCAGCAAAGGAATGTATTAAACCACATGAAAAAGAATTAATCGAAAAATTCCTCTTCGGGACATATAAATATAAATTCAATGCGATGCTCAGAATTTTCTATTTCCACTTGAGGCATATTCTAAGATTGGCTATTAAGTAAAATCATCAGAATTTCTCATGTCATCAACGAATACCTCCCCTATTCAATCAAACTCTCTAAATCACATCCCTTCTCTCTAGCTCTTCTCACTGCAATTCTAAGAACAAACCCAACCGAAACCAGAAAGAGAAAGGGAGAATTGGTTAGGGCCTAACATTATGAAAATAGGTACCTGCAAGAGCACAGACCTGATCATATCTAGCCAATCCAAAAGGGAACAAACATGGCAAACAACACAGCAAGCGCTACATAGCATAGTAACACGTGAGTAGGAAAAAGTAAACAACTAATAATAGCGGTGGTTCCGAGGAGAAAAAATGACATGAAAATCTTTTTTTTTTCCCTGTTTTTAGTTTTCATTTTGGGGAATTTGTGCCCGAGTGTAACCTCAAATCGACGAGACTATGGCAGTTTCAAGAGTTTGTTCACGCGGGTTCTCTCACCATCTCCTCCACTGTACTATACCATGCTGTGAGTGAAGGCCCAACACAAAGAAAAACAGAAGTTAAAAGATAAAGAAACACAAAGTCCCGAAGAGAGAGAAAGAGAGAAGAGAATCCCATTTTGCAAGAGAGAAATTAAGAATATGGGGAAAGCATCACAGACTTTTTCTTTTGTTTATCCTCCCTGCTACTGTGACTTTATGTGGAATCTTTGCCCTAAAACCAAACAAGCCAAGTAGCACATACATATATAACACCTCTCTCTCTCTCTCTCTGCCTGAAGCACACATTCACTCATATTTCTTCTCTTTCAGAACCAGACTGCAATTCTTTATTAAATCCATCGAATTTGCTTGCTACTCCAAAGAACAAGATGAATATTGGAGCACAAGGAGACCACTAAAATAATGAAAAGGGAGAAAATTGATGGATTATTATTACCTTGAGAAGAGGGTACCACAGTCACATCTATATTCTCTAGTTCCACAAGTCTTAGAATGAGCTTTCCAATCAGATTGAACAGCATATCTCTTGGAGCACTTCTCGCACTTCCATTTCTTCTCGCCGTGCTTTCTAGAGTAATGTTTTTTTATTCCAGTAAGGTCACCAAGAGCCCTAGAAGGGTCATGATGGACGCATGTGGGCTCAGGGCACAGATAAACCTTCCTCTTCACTTCTTTTGTAGTCTTCTGCTTAAGCTTCCAAGGCAGGTTGTGTCCTCTTCTGTGGAGCTGTAGGTTTTGCTCCCTTTGGAATCCTTTGTTGCATACCTCACAAATGAACCTGTTTGTTGCCATTAGGGTCTTGGGAGACAGTGCTATCACCTCTGCGTCTGGATCTGTTATGGAAAATGTCAAACAACGAATAAATTAGATAATTCAGACTCTATCACAATTTGGAATTGATCCATTTTTATTTGGCAGACAATGGAAACTCGTCAAAGACTATATGCCAATACACTCTCAATGCCACATATATATTCACTTCCGCATACGCATAAAACTTTCACATATCCCATGTCGAAGTTTGAAAATTTAGGGTTCTTCAATGGTTCTTCTTTAGTTTCTTTTTCTTTTTTTTATCCTTATTCATAAGAGGATGAGAAACAAAATTCCAAGGAAATCAATGTTAAATTTTGTGACTTCTTTTCTTTTTGTATAGCCAAAGGCTAGATATATATGATAAAAATTGTTGGTACTTGCTTGGCGTTCCAGGTTGATTTCTCTTTTTCTTCTGTGGCGGTGCAGTACTTGGCGCTAAAGATGAAGCTGGTATTATTGATGAAGAATGTTGTCGTTTCATCTGGTTTTGATCTTCTTCTCTAATTCCAAAGAAAGGCACCGCTGAAGATGAAGTGGCCATATTGAAATTATACTTCTTTTCACTCCCTTTCTTCTTGTTGCGCTGTTCTTGAAGATTTTTCCCTTCTGCTCTTATCTGGACATCTTCAGATTCCTTCTTCTCTATCCTTAAGAAAGCAATTCACAGTTAAGAAGCCACTTTCAAACAAAAAATGGAATTAAATTTCTCTATAAGTTCTTAACAAAAAACACTAGCAAATGGTAATTTGAGCTTCTGGGTGCTGATTAATTGGAGGCTTGGTGGGGAAAATCTATTGAAAAGAAATGAAAAATAAAGCAAAAAATGAAGAGAAATGAAAAGTGAAGCCATCCCATAGTCATCTGGATTCTATTCTTTCTCTCCTTCTCTAGCTCTTTGTTTTAAATGCCAGATTTTCAACAAGTGAGGTTGCTGTGGTTCTTCTTTGATTTGGTGTCATGCAGATATACTAACACATATGCATATGGCATTCCCCTCTTGTTTTCCTGTTTTGCCGTAAATTCAAGTTTTTTTTCCTGATATTGTTCAATTCTTTTCCTACCTAAATGATATTTACAAATGGGGATTAATTGAGAGAGAAAGAGAGAGAGAGAGAACGTATGTGTAGCTGTTGCATGCTACCTTCTCTTCATTCACCATACCATGTCGTTATGTGACCTATGGATTGGGTCCACCGACCTGTAGGCCTTACCCTTTCTCTCTCTCTATCTCATTTCGCATCTTCTTGTTCACTTCCAGACAAACTTTCATGCATCACTCTCTCTCACTGGACCTCACAAGTAAAAACATTGTTTTGAGAACATGAAACCATAACTAACGTTCACAAAATAAAATAAGTATATATTAATCTAAGAGAAGGATATAACAGAGTCTTTACGTCCTTAGAATTTTTAGTTTCAGCACACCTGAGAGTGTTCATTATAGTTGCTCTAATGCAGGAGCTCTTTGGCCATAAGGAATATCTCAGTTAATGTAAGTCTGTGTTGACGTTTTTTAGTGATTATGCCCTAGAGCGTGTATTGTTTCCATTCCGAACAAGTCTTTTTGGTTCTCACTGACATGCAATGAGCACAAAAAAGTCAACACCATTTGTTGGTCTCACTGTCCAGTTCTATTCAATTACATGCAATCAAGAGGGCCCTGAACCCAAAGTCACATTCACATCATCAACAGGGCATTTCAGTCCTTCTACTTCCATTTATATATGTAGATGTATTTAATCAAGAGAAATGACCTAATCCAACTACGGGAACGCATATAAACATATTATTTAATAGCAATTCTTTTAACAAGGCTACACATTTTGCTAGCTTCACATATGCTATCATCTGTTTAGTGACAACGAAATTACAGCCATAGATTGTGCTGAGAAAGCTAAGAAGATTGTCCAAAAAAATTGAAAAAAGTTGGGAGAATAAGTTTTGACATTGAGCTATGAAGATGAGGGTATATAGTACAAAGGAAAGTGGAGTGTTTTACGTGGGAATTTAATGGTTTGATTGTGATACTTTAATTATATTTCTATTAAATCTTTCTAGATTGAAACTCAATATATTCCTTGTCAGCTACATTTTCTTTTTCCTGAAAGAAAAAGCATACGAGCAGCGGCACAATGTCGTAGTTTCTATCTTTTACAACAATGACAGCTTAACCGTAACCATTTCATTTCACTTGTCCAATCAAAATCTATTGGCATATAAGTTTATTCCTTTATTTCTAATTCTCTGCTAATTATTGATATCAAGTTATTCTGTTTAGAAAAGAAAAGTCTATTAACATTTTTTAATCATAATAGTCAACCCATCTCACTCTAATGACCCTACAAAATTCCATTAATTAAAGTTATTTATCATCTCTTTTATTTAATTCACTACAAGAAAATCATATATTAGTAACGGAAAATTACCGACGGATTCAATTCCGTAGCCAATTATAGACTGAAAATCAATATCCGTTGGTAAAACTATCATGAAATTTTTCATTTTAGGATAAACCAAATTGTTGTCGGTAAAGGTGGAGGGAAATCATTCGTGCAAATTTTTCGATAGAATATAGCAACGAAAATGCCATTTTTGTCGGTAAATTAAGTGGGAATGTTTCCTATAATTAAATAGCGTTGGAATGCTACCGACGAATATAGTTCCGTCAGAGAATATTATGCAGAAATGCTTTGTTTAATAGTCATCTTCAGTTTTTTACCAACAGTAATGTATTCCGTCGATGATTTTCCGACGATCTTCTCTCTCCGTCGTTAACTTCAGATTAATCGTTCGAAAAAATCAAAAACGACATCGTTTTGATTCGGGGTTAAACGCACCCCAAACCTTCCCCCTTGTTTTCTCCTCTGTTCCTTCTCCATTTTTTCTCCTTCCTCGCGTCGCCATCCTTCTCCTCTCCTCGTCGTCGCCATGCTTCTTCCTCACCCGTCTACAACTTCTCCTCTCCTCGCCACCTCTGTCCATCGTAAGTTTACTATTATGTTTTTCCATTTATATAATTTTACAATTACGTTTCTCCATTTGTTGAGTTTTGCATGACTTGTTAACATATGTTTCTCCATTTCTGTAATTCCATTTCTATAATTGTTCTTAAAGGTTAATTTTTAGTGAAAGCAGAACAATATACGAATATTGTCTATGACTATAATTAGGTTCTGTATAATCATTTGCTGCAATGTTTTGAAGAAAAGATATTTGAGATTGAAGAGAAGGGATTTGAGATTGAAGCTATTCTTGCTTTGTTAGAATTTGGTTCAATTTTTATCATTATCCATCCGAATGATAATGACTTTAGGGTTCTTTTGTTACTAGCTTTTGATTTGCAATTCATTGAAATTCAATTGCTTCCATTTTGAATTCAAGTTGCATAGCATTGGAGTTCCAACTTATTTGCTGAATCGATTAGGGTTTGAATTTGGATATTTTGATTATAGTTTCAATTTGGGGATTTTAATTAAGGTTTCAAGCACATCTATAGATTTTTAAGTTTAACCTAATGCTTATCTGACATTAGGATATAGCTAGACTTGAGTATAATTTTGTTTATATTTTGATATTAAAATTAGGAATGTTGGATTATTTTCTTACGTGATTTTAAATATGAGATTTTAGATATATAATGAATGAATTAGATGTTCACCTATAATTCCATTTTCATTATAAATAGTTCTCATATATTGGAGATATTTTCACATTCCTATTTACTAAAATTGTATAATGAATGGTGTTTTGTTTCAAATTTGGGTCTAGTTTTGTATTATTTTCATTGTTTATAATGTTAAGTGATCAAAGTTAATATACAACCTAATTAGTTGATCTAATAGTGTTAGAATTGAATGTTTTGTACTTCAGGGAAAAAACTCCATTTGTTTACAAAATGGTAAGTTTTTTTTATGTTGAATGTCTGTATAGGTTGATGAAATTAGATTATTGATTTGTAAACTCATTTAAATATAATTCAGCAACATTCAAGCACAACAACAAAATAAGGAAGTTTTAGACGCTTATGCCTAGACACATCTAATAAGTGTCTAAAATAATATAAAATTGGTAGAATTTTTAGACATTTAATTAAGATAGTAAAAGTTGTCTAAAAAAATATGCTAAAAAAGTCTCCAAAACTTATATTTGTCATTATCAATAATATAATAAATTAATTTAAATTTTGATTTACTTTTTCATAATAATAATTACTAATACAAATTCTATTTATTTCAATACAACATTTCATTATTAAAAACTAAATTGAAAACAAATAAAATTACCCTTCTCGATAAAGGCAAAAGATAATTGTTATCATTTGCGACCTCGACGGTTTTCTGCAAATATTGCTTGGAAGAAACTTCTCTTAAAGTATTTTCCCTAAAATTTTAAGAAGCAATTTCAATAGTTTAAAATTTCAATAGGATAATATTAATTATCAAGTTCAATATATTAAATACAATTAAATTCGTCACAAAAGCATTGGAGAATTCAACCACTTATTAGTATTC
>JANZXR010000001.1:9391748-9411314 GCA_027575705.1 Erythroxylum echinodendron
GAAATAGGTGTTGAGAATAGATTGTGTTGAATGTTGAGTTTTTGTTTATACTCAACTTTGGGATTTTGATTTTTGAGATTAATAAAGATTGATTGCATTGCATTTTTTATTGATTTAATTGTGATTTAATTCTACTCTTAATAACCTGGCAATAGATTGAAGGGGTGAGCCGAGTGAAAATAATCAAATTGGGCTAATGAGAGTTAGGTGATTTGACAGGTAAATAATTAAATCAAAGCAGTAGAATTGTATAATGAGAGATCAAGCACAAGTTCCCGGTAGGTTATTAGGCAATTTAGAACTAATTTAGGTTTTGATTTCTTTTTTTTATAATTAGGTTTTGGGTAAATTGTGAGTTGAGAGATCATAATTCTATAATTTAAATTAGGGATTATCAATTAGGGTTAAGAATTATAACTCGAGAGAGAGTAATTTACCCTAAAAGCGTCTAGACCCATTAATTCGATAATTGCATAACTGATTAGGTTTTTGTTAATTTTGGATTGAAACCCCTTTTTCTCTCATTTGATAGTTTCTAGGTTGGTTTGAAGATTAGTTTGTGTGACTTGTTATCTTGTTTAGATTTCTACAATTCAATTCTTGAAATTAATTATTTGATTGGTTTATTTTCTACATTAGTTATTTATATTAAATTATTGTAGTTTAGTACGACCTTAGATTTTAGGACTAGCTTAGCCTCCTTGTAGGATCGATACCTTAGATACTACGCGAACGATCCGTGCGCCCAGACTTGACCAAGGTTAATAAATATTAAAACTTAGCGTGTGTAACCTTGTGATTAGTAGTCAATCTTATAGATTAAAGTATGGAGATAGTTAAAAAAATGTGTGAGTGTCACTGAACAAGTTTACTAAACTAACCCTATATGAGAAATCCATTTGTAGCATTACTTGTATATCTTTGGAATTCTCATTGTGATAATTATATAAGTAATCTTTTGACTTAAGGACTCCATAGTTATGTTATATAGGGATTGCTTTGTTTTGATATTACCTATGACCTATTCTAATCATAGGTAGTCTAATAGATAGTCATTGGATATAGCATAAACTATATGGGAGCAGTCGAATGGTCAAACTAGGATTCATCACCCTAAAGTAATTAGGGAGAATGTTTCATTATTCTTGATTAGTATTAATTTGAGAAATCTTTGACCAAAGTAGAATAATATTTTGTAAATAGTTTATAAATATCATTAATTGAATCAACAACTAATGGTGGAGTTCTAATATGATTAAACTCAAAATAAAGTAGGCATTAATTTCATGCTTTATATCTAATTAGAACATTGAATGATGAAATAATTGAATTATAAGAAAAAAGTTATGCATCAAAAACTACTTTAACATTCCTAAATATTTAGATAATTACGATGTATTGTTAAATGGCAATCTTGGTATATAAATATAAGTTGTTTAATTAGAGAAATAGAAATAAATTAGAGTTTAGTTTATCTAATTCTAAATATGATTTAAGGTTATAATTTGTATTCATTGCCAATATATTTAGGAATCTAATTAGTTACATATAAAGAACGGGCTGAAGAGAGCAAAGATATTTTAATTAAATTGGACTTAATTATAAAGTTGAAGAAACTTTAAGATTAAATATGAGATATTTAATAAATAATGATCAATATAAGATGTTGAATCTTATTTGGACATAACTGGTATTTAATTCAAATTATTTGTAATAATAACTAGAGTCAATTAAAATTAGAATTTAATTTCAATTAAATTACTGTAATGTTCAGAACCTATTATAAATAGGCTTAAACTCTAGTAAAGCTAGCACTCGTTGCTTAATCCTCTCTACAATAGTTATAGAATTCTCTTAACTCGTTTTATGAAAATTGTCAAAGGTTGAACACTTGTGCAGCAATGACAATTGAGATGGTCTAGTTTTTAAAATGGTTCAAGGGATACGACAATGATCAAACTTCGAAATATGGTATATATTAAAATTTGTGCTTTATTATGATTTAATTGTTAATCATTTTATAGAATTAAGTGATTTTGGTTTTTGGAAAATCAAAATACAAAAAAAATTTTGCAATTTTTTCGTTATAGTCGGGATCAGATCTAATCATAATTTCTCCAAATAGGAGGCAAAAACAAGACTTGGGAAAAGGATGGTGAATAACAGATTGTGGAATTAAGGCCTAAATCTAATGTTTACCATGTCCTCAAACACGTGTATCCCTGCTAAGTTGTTTGGGTCAATTTTGACCAATGTTTTGAACAATTTAATCCCCATTCTTTCAATAATCTTCATTTTTAACTTATCGGAACAAAAAACAAATGACAAAAGATTTTCCGTTATCCTCAGAGCTGTCCGGGAGCAATGATTTAACTATCGTTTGACGGTAGCATTGAAAAACTTTATTATAAAATGATCGGCTACTTGTTAAAATATGGTAATTTTTCTGTTTGGTAGTTCACCCAGGAAACAGAAAGTGAGAAATGAAAAGGACAGGAAACAAAATTTATTATTATCCCGGTGAGATGTCAAGAAGCATATTTAGAGAAGTTAAAGCGTTAATGTAAATGGATCCCCTTAGCAAGACCGCTCATAAAAGCAATTACGTACCCCCATGAAATGTTCAATGTGAGGCTCGAAGAGTTGGCCTGGAGGTATTAGTAGATACGGGATGTTGAGATGGAGACGGAAGCATGGTGATAGCCAAAATTGCACTGATAGCAGCTGCGATGGCTCCAACCACAAAAGCTGGTAGATTGCCTCCTCCAAATTGAGCATCCCAGGGTCCACTTGCAAACGACACCACCATCTGCTTATATACACATTTGAACATCAGCATGACACTAAATAACTATTTATACTTTGCATCAAATAGTAGTTTCGGACTTCTGTCCCATGAAATCACCGTCATGACTGTGCTTTGCACTATGGTGAGCTATGGACAAATAGAAAGCATAAACCTTCTGCCGGTCATTTCTTTACATGTTCAGTTGGTATCATTGCAGTGATTAAAGTCGATATTGCCGTTGCAAGATAAAATTTACTAATAACGAAAAAAGATTTGAATTCCAAGCTCTATTAAGAAAGAAAAACGTACCTAAAACAATGTGTAGGTTACCGGAAGTACTATATATCGTGTAATATTGTAGTGCTTGAGACTTAAAAGAGTTTTTGTATCAAACAATAAAGGGTCAGAATAATTAAAGTAAACATCATACCGGCCTTATTGATCAATTTTTAACAGTCTTTGAAACTGCTTTACCTTTATTTGATTATATCACTCCAACTTATTGAAGAAAGGAAAAGGAAGTCGCCTTTAGTTACTGATAGATTACAACTGCAGTTCTGTTTTATTCTAGATGTTCATATCATTGGAAGTTATAATAAGAAAATGATAGAGACACAATTCATAAGAAAAACAAAAATCCAAAGAAAGCAGCGCATTTTTTTGGATTTAATATATTCTGAGAAAAAAAAATTAAAACAAGTACCTGTGGTACAACTATTGAAAGGTTCAGTACACCAAGAGAAAGCCCTAACCAAAAAAAAAAAGCATTAAACCAATTATGCACGTAATTAACTATGAAATATATACGTTACAGAGATGATCATGAGTCTCATTACCTTGACCTGCACCAGAAGTGTTGGAGAAAATTGAAGCCAATGCAAATGGTACACTGTATGTTATCTTCAAAAACAAAAAAGAAAGTCAATCTTCAAATAATATTTATTGTTGATCGAAGTTTCTGTGAAGGTAAGAGTAAAAGAAGGCAACTTTGTGTGCATGAGCAGGACCAGTAGCGGTGAACGTGAGGAGACTAAAAGCCCTCTGTCAATAAACAATTAGCTGATCATAAACGTGCACGCTAATCATTCAAAACAGTAAATATATGTCGGTCAGTTATCCTCTTTGGACAACCATGAACTGCGGGCCGTGTAGTCGTTCCTTGCAAACATGAAATCATTATTGGAGCTCAATTTGTTATTTCTTTTTCTCGATCATTTATTGTGAAAAAAAAGACAATTTTTGGTATATCCTTTTTTTATGATTCTATATTATCTGAGCAATAAAATATTTATAGAACCTCCAGGCAATCTACTTTGCTTGTATGGTTGAAACAAAGTAGATTGTATGTATTATATTTTTCCAATAAGTAGAGAAGTAGGAATGACGAGAAGCAATTATGTTTAGAAGTTATTTAAAATTTTGTAATTACCATAATTAATAGTTAACCTTTTTCATTTTAATTCTTTTATAATATTATTTAACCATCAAAAAATTAATTTCGAAGAGTTAATTTTTTAATCATTATTTATTTAAAATATATATAATTTAAATCTTAGTTTGATTTAAAATTATGAATATGTAAAAACAATAAATGATTTTCAAAATAAAACAACTCAATCAAAACAAGTTTATAAATTATTTAAAGATTGGTTACCGCTTGAGGTATGCCCAGGACTGCGAAAAGAGCCAGGGCGCCAGTTCTGATGCCTTTCGGTGGTAGTGTCAAGGAACCTGTGCCGCCGCCAGCTTCGGCAGCGTTCCGTCGGGAGGATGCCGCCAACTTCGAAATCAAAACGGTCATTGTCAGACAAAATGATAATATCAGATTCACGATACCCCACAGCTTATTAAGACCACCAACAGAACGACCCAACACTTCCACTCCAAGCGACATGAACCCTAAAACCACCGAGTTTAGCATAAGCCCAAATGCACCAGAATGCACACCACGATCGTACAGCTTCACTTGCTCGGGATTTCCTCTTGAATCGCCGCCGTAGACCTCTCTTCCCATCCAATCTGTGTCGTAGAGCAAGAAAGGAAACCACGCGATCCAGTTGAAACAAGTAACCAACAGCAGAATCAACGTTGGTCTTTTAATGCTTTTGAAAGCACTGAATATGTCCCCACAGAAAGCACTTGGGGCTGATTCTGACGACTCATCTCTGTCATTTCCCGGTTCGCCACATTGAGCTTTTCCGGAATCATTTGACTTCCATGGTTCTTCCCTCACGTAGATGAGAGCTAACGCAGTTAGGACTATTAACAAGATGATGGAGATGAAGAAACAAGACTTGAGATTCGAACAGTATACATCACAAGCTGTGGTACTTGTGAATGGAAACAACTTGTGCATGTTATTGTAGGCTCCAGCTGAATAGCCAAGTACATTTCCTACGGCCATGAAGAATGAGAAGCATGCATTTGCTATACGCATCTTTCGGTGATCGTTTCCTGAAAGATCCGCCATGAAAGCACGACAAGGTCCTTGGAGCATGTTGTTAGCCACATCAAGTATCCAGAAGCCAACTACGAAGATAACGATGGCTCGAGGTTTCACTTCCTTGGTCAAAGAATCACCAGAATGGTGGCCGATGTCTGACGCATAACCGATAAAGAAAACAGCTATGGCAACAGAAACAGCGCCTGCTGCAATGAAAGGGCGTCGCCGTCCAAAGCGGAAAGTGCACCGATCACTGTAATACCCTACCATCGGTTGGACGAGAAAACCAGAGACGGGACCGCATAGCCAAATTAAGGATGCCAATTTGTGAGGGATGCCGATGAGCTGAACATAAGGAGTTAGAAGAGAGAGTTGCAGAGCCCAACCGAACTGAACTCCTGCTGCTATAGAAGCCACGGAAACAATCTTCCTGAATGGGATTGACGGGGATTGCTCAGTTTCATTCCTTGATTCAATTTCCATGGCCTTCTCAATTTTTGAAAAGTGACGTATTCTTTCAGTCTAACTATGGCATGACCTGTTCGTCATCATCGTTACACCTTCAGTGGTTTGATTTATGATGTAGTGAAGTGGCCAAGCTACACATGAATGTCATATTAGGTGCTTTTTGGGTCGGCTATATCCATTTTCGTGCTGATGTGTCTCGCAAATTATTGGGTTTGTTTCGACACAGGTCAAAGGGTAAAGGTTTTGGCTGTGTTATTTTCTACATATAGATTTTGACAATTGGTAATGTGCAAAAAAGAGAAATGAAGATAAGATTTGATATCGTCAAATTGTGCATTTAATTCCCATACCACCTAATTTTGGTAAGTTAATCAAGCAGGAGGAAGTACGAAGGAAAGAACTATCTAACAAATATTACAGTTTGGGAATTCAACATTTATTGGATTCTTATCCTTTTGCTCCCACTTAAAGAGATGAGAATGGTACAGGAAAAGACCAAAGACGATGTCTTCCTGGAAGGTAATTTAATGAATTTCCTCCGGATGTAATTGTGGTATCTGACCTCGCAGATGTCATCCTAGAACTGTATATTGTACAGAAGATACAAGTGGAACAAAAGAAGGAAATCAATATGGCATGACATCTATATGAGTACACTAATTAAGACCAACATTATTAGGAATTAAATCTCCCATTAATTATCTGTCATTGAAATTCTGCTATTCATTAAAATTATACTCTATAGACTTAAGTCTTTGGAGATTAATATAAACCAAATCCACCATCCATCAAGTTAATGTAAAAATTTTCGGTCTTTAATTATTTTCAATTTAGTTATTACGAATTATTGTCATCTTACAATACAAGAGTAATTCATCAATACTTATTTATATCAAGCTGTATTCAAATTAAGTATCTTAATTAGAAGGATTTCAAAATTAAACTTTCTTACCCAACATTATATTTAATTTTTGTGATAATAATTATATTGACGCTAATTATTTTATTTTTGTTGATGTTAATAATTTCAAAAGTCAAATAAAGCAAGCAATATGTGAGGGATAATCAAGCATTAATAGAAAGCAAATTAAGTTACAACAACAAATGTCACTTTTGTCTACATTTTTTGGTTACAATTTAAAATTCATAGCTAAAAGTAACTTTTTTATTATGTCGTAGCCAATTGAAATAGTATCTCAAAAAATTTTATGTTTACAAATTTTTTAAGATCATTAACTACATATGTTTAACTATAATTTTGTTTTCGTAGCTAATAATTTTTACTTACGTTTTTCATTAGCAATAAATTTTTTTAGAAAAAAGTTTTAAGCTCTAGTACTCTAATGAGATATTTGCGGAACTTCTCCCAAATTCGAGCAGACATAATCTCCTATAAATTCTTAGTACCATCTTCTGATAAACACAAAGTATCCATTCAAGTGGCAGGAGTCAAAGACCAAAACTGTACTGAGGACTTTAAAGGAGGCAAATTTGAACAAGAAAACCTCATTGTTAGCTATAAGGAGCTCTTGAAGGTCATATCTACTCCACATATCTTGAGTGAATTTAGACAATAAGAAAAGCCACTCTCTTCCTAAGAAACAACCCAGTAAGAAAAATCTTAAGGTTTGAGGTTCCCTTCTTTGCAATTATAGCATCCTTTGAGGGGATGGGGGATGGGAACCTGAGGAGCCTTGCTTTATCCTAGGTAGGAGTTGTGAGAATTAGGTTCTTAAGTTGGAAAAGTTTTGAGGTTAGAGAAGATAATGGGGTTTGAGTTTAAGCAAGGTTAGGTAGGGAGTGTGGCTCATTCCTAAAGAGGAGGGGTTAAGAGAAGGGGAGGAAAAAAGGGGTATCAAAGCGTTTTTGAGGAAGGAACTGAGAAAGAAGAGTGACATAGGGTGGATTCAGTGCTTAGGGAGGGAGATAGGGTTATGCCATAGGAGTGTGAATAACATAGGATATGAATGAAAGTAAGAGACGTGACATTAGAAAACCAAAAATAACAAGAAAAGGACTAAGTAATATGAATGAAAGTAAGAGACGTGACATTAGAAAACCAAAAATAACAAGAAAAGGACTAAGTAAGAACCTAAACTAGCAAAATTAAGGGAGATTAAAGGATGGTAGAGATGGAAGAGCCAAAAGAAACAATTGATGGGATAGGAAGATCCAATGGGTGGTAAATCATCATATAGTTTAAAGGCCAATAATGTGGGAGGGGAAATGCAGGCTTGAGAGGGAAAATACTAAGAGACACATATTAGCCTTAAAGAGAAGGAAGGAGACTGGGAACAAGTACTGAATAGAAGAATGAGACTCGTAGATGGGGATAGGGGCTTGAGGAACCAAGATGATAAAAAAGGAATGAAAGAAGAACCAAAGCTTGACCTAGAGATGAAAGGTAAGAAAGTTGTAGAAAATATAGCCATTAATCACTTTACTCACTTATTCATTATGAGCAACTCTTTTCCCTTAACATGGCAACACCATAGTGTGTAAATAACTAGATATTATTAATTATTTAGTTATTAATATATTGCAATATGTTTTAACTAAGGATCTAAAAGAAAAGATCAAGAGTTATGCAAAGTACTACGTTTTGTGTAATCCGTGTCTTTGGAAACATTATGCTAAACAAGTGATAATTAGTATGTAGTTGAAAATAAATTTCTTCATATTCTAATCTTTTATCTTAATTATACATGTGGAAGATATTTTGGACTGAAGAGAACATATCAAAAATACTTAGAATGTGGCTTTTACTAGCCATCATTGTTAAAGGACACTTACAGTTTTATAAGTCATTTGATAATTACTAAAAAATATGAAACATTTTGAAGAGACATTAAATACCACAAATTCCTATTTTTGATTATTGAAATCTTTATGTAAGTTTCAATAGCTTCATTGGCCAATTTCTTCCTTCTTTGGGAATATTTTTATCTTACTAGTTTTTGATTATGCGTCCAAATAGGTTGAAGCTAAAATAATCAAAACTTATAATTCTACAATTATTATAGATTTTATCAAGTTTTATATCTTTAGCAAATTTGGGATAGCAAAGGCTACAATCATTGACAATGGCACCCATTTTTGCAATAGATTGGTCGATGCATTGCTTGAGAAATATCATGTCATACACAAGGGAAGGATTGGAGCTTGTTACTTGATTATGCATTATGGATATATTAAATAATTTATAGGACACATATTGGGATTTGAAAATTGAGAATATGACATACTAGGCAACCAAGTAGTGTAATATGAATCCGAATGAAGATGGTACTATAGAAAGTTGCAATTACAAAAGTTAAAGGGGCTGATGAATGAAACCCAAGAGAGTCCAACCATCTGTAGAGAAAGAACCATGTCCTTTTATTGTTGGATTGAAAGATTTTAGTAAAGACTAAAAGTATTTCTAAGTTAGCTTCATTCTCATCGAGCAGGACCTTTTATTATGATTTACATTTTTTGGTTGTGGTGCAGCAAAAATTCAAAGCTTGAAGACTAATAAGTTGTTTCAGCCTTTTAGGTGAATGGTCATTGCCTTAGGCCTTACTATGAAAGTCTCAAGTAGGAGATGTTATGGGGCTGGAATTAAAGGATCAAGCTTATAAAGAGTAATATGAGCCATAAGAAGAGTCAGGATAATGATAATAAACATAGGCGCTACTTTGGAAGTAATTAAAGAAATCAATTTTCTTTTTCTATTTTATTTATTTCTTTATTTGCAAGTTTTGTTTGTTGCATTTTTAGTCTTTATGTTGAGGATAATGTAAGGGTTAACTGTGGGGGTATTAATTATTCTATGACATGCTTAATTGGGAAGTTTTTTTCAACTTATTATAAATGGATTAATAGGCTAGCATGTCATGAGGTTAAGCCCATCAAGTACAAAAATGACATATATTAAATGGTTTAATAGACTTGAGGTATTGAAATTTAATTAACATTAATATTAAACTTAAAATGGATGTATGGCAATGTTTGAGTAAATTACGTAACCATGTGATATTTTGAATTATATAAGATTAAGACATCTATCTCAATCTTATTTTTGGTTAAGTGATGTTCTTCTACATAGATGTATCCTCACAGTACTACTACTCTCATATTTTAATTTAGGACACAATTGGAGATGGTAAGGGCAAAAGAAAGAATGTCTTTGGATCATTACCGATTGTATCAATAGTGTTACTGACATAATTGAGAAGATGTTATTTTAGGGATGAGTTTGGTCCAAAATTGAAAACTTTTATAAGAAATTTCAATCTTGACTAAACACGGCCTGACACATAGTTGTGTGCTAGCCCATGTTCTTCTCATTAACTCAACTATGAATATAGGAAAAGGGAAGGTTGTGTTACCTATTCATAATGAAGAACACAGGCAAAGACACAAGCGAGCCAAAAGGGTATTCTAAGTATTTAACTATAAACCTAGGGCGGTTTTTAAATGTCTAAGTAAAGATTGGAATTATTGAGATATCGTAGTTTCTGAGAATCTAACTCTGAGTTTAGAGGTGAAACATAGATAGAGGGACCCAAAGAGGATTCTATTCTATGTACTTAGCTATGAACCTATAGCAATTTTTAGGTATCTAAATGAAGATTGGGATTAAAGACTTACTTTCCAAGTAACTAAAACATAGTTTAAAGGTGAAGTTTGGATAAAAGACCTAGAGGGAATTCTAGGTTTTCAGTTAGGAACCTAGAGTGGTTTCTAGATATCTAATTGAAATTAGAGATTAAAGACCTAGAGGAGATTACAACTATTTTTAAACTATGATCCCTCAATAGTTGTTTCTAGGATTTAAATTAATTTGAGACCTAAAGGGGATTATAGGTACTTAAAATCTAGAGCGGTTTCCATATATTTAACTACAATTTTAGGATAATAGATCCAAAGGATTCTAGGTATTTAGCAACAAACTTGGAGTTTTTTGTAGGCATCTAACTAACACTTAAATTAGAGACATAAATGGTATTTTAAGTATTAAACTACAAACTTAGAGTCATTTCTAGGTATCTATTCAAACATGGATTAGAGATATAGAGAATATTAAAGGTTTGTATATTTACAAACCAATAATAGTTTCTAGGTCCAACTCAAGATTAAGATTAAAGAGATAAAAGGAATTTCTAGGAATGTAACTACGACTTTAGAGGTGACATTTATGTAAGACATGATATAAATAAACAATTAATTGAGAAATTCTTTCGAATACAATTTTTAATTTAAGAATTTATAAAATATTTAATTATTAAAAATTATTTGTTAGTACCTACTATATAAAATTAGTTTTATAAGATGAGATTAAAAAAAACTGTTTATATCATTGTGAGATAGATGGTACATTGTTAAAGACTAGAAGAATTCCAAGAGTTAATATGATTAATTATTTAAAAAATAATTAGGTTACCGTAACAATTTAAATAAGAAAATTCAACTTTAATATAAATACATCCATATATATTCGTGTACATGTATATGTGTCATCTTTTAGGCTTTGTGTATTAAATAACTTTTAAATATTAGGTGCATAGTAGTTTTAAAACATTTAAAGAGATAATTTCTTAAAAAAATGTTTACTTAATATGAAGAGAGAGGTCATAAATGACATGTAATTTATTCTTTCCACTAATTTCCACATCTTCGAGTCATTAATTACCGTGTACATCCATTCAAAAAGAAAATGACACCAGGACGATTTTATCAATATTCATCTAAAACATGAACTCTCTTTGTGTAACTCCAAAAATAGTGACAACTCGAGGAAATCAAACTTGCACCTCTAGTCCATCAGTAGGTGACTTAGTCACACCATTATACTTACTGTACCTATTTAATCGTCTCTAAATCCAGAAAATTTATACAATAAAAAATATTTAATTGAAAAAGAAATTGAAATTGGGGTCGTTATTAATTGATACTCTTTTCATGAAACATAGTAACTAAAACTAAAACTAAAACTAAAACTAGAAATATCAAACTGGAACACAGTGCAATACAAGCTATTTTGTGAATACTCCATTTACCATTCCTAAACGAAGCAGGAGACAATAGCCCAGCAACTTCAGGTTCCATACGCCTCAAAGGAGGATGATAGAATTCTAAAAAGTCCATCAGGGTTATCTGTATGTACCTGTCAAAAACACAAGGCAACTTGAGATGCTGTTGAAATGCACACAACAAATTGGCAGACAGCACGATAAGGACACCACAAAATAAAATGTTCTCTTTCTCTATGAACCAAAAAGAAGATATCCTACACTTCTCAGGTTTTGTCAACAGATGCAGCGGTATTATGATGGTAACTAAGTGTCCAGAAACGTCACAGCCAATTATTTCTCATTCCAAATATGTACTTTAATTGTTTCTATCACCGGAACAGTGGAGTCAGTCCAACAAAGAGATCCCGCCTTCAAAATCTTTCCACAAATGCACATTTCAGAGATTTAGGTTTTCAAGGCCCAAACAAAACAAAAACAAATATACTCAAATATACGTGGAACCAATTAAAAGAGAATGGTTAGAAATCCAAGTTTGGAAGGGATCTCCATAATTCAGATGATAGGAACCTATTTGATCTAACAAGCTCTTAAGATTACACCCAACAAGATTCAGGTCTGAATACGAAATAACAGTGTCCATGTGACGTCAAGAAAATGATGCTTCTAGTTGAAATCACAAGAAATCAGGGAGGATTTCAGTCTCCCTGACTTGCTCCTAATTAGGAGGTCTCCCTACCTTATACTGTATTTATTCCTAAATTAGATCATGATTGTACACTATACATGGACGTAAATATTGTACAGAAAAACTACTAGAAAAAACAACAAAGAAAGAAGAAAGTTACCGTGGACGTAGGTCTCATTGACCAAACCACGTAAATCATCGGTGTTTATTTTTTCTGTTTTCCCCTTAAACCACACTTTTTCCATTAAACAAGTTTTTCTTTTTGTTTGCGTTACACATGAAGATTGAAGAAGAATATCAAGTGATGATATTGGAAGAAAGAATTTCTGCTTTAAGGTGGCTGAAATCCTGTTAATTCTACAAATTGTAGATATTTAGTTTTAAGTCAATGATAAAAATATGAAAACTGAATATTTAGCATCAAATTTAGGGATTATATAGTTCCTAGGTTTATGCGTTGTATCTCATATCAGTAGCATTGTTGCGTATAGTTTTGATAATTGAATCACTCATTTCAGCTTATATGATATCAGAGCAAGGACTCATTCTCTAACTTAACCAAGGAAAACCTTGGATCATTCATTATGTCAAAAACTGGGGGTGTTGTAAAACATGCTCTTAACACTGATTCTCATCCAGTTCAAATTTAATGTTTCCTATGCCAGACTGAACCTGCCCAACCGGGGAAAATTGGGTAATTGACAGGAGAAAAGAAGGCTCCAACAAAATAAGACCTATGTATGCTACTTGGAATGCCGAAAACTCCATGCTATTGACGTGGCTAGTGAATTCCATGGAGAGAATATCAACTCCAACTATAATGCCGAAGAATTCTGGGATAATGTCTCCCAAACATATTCAATTTTGGAAATTAGCCTCAAATATTAACATCTAGACTAGGTGAAATTCATCAAGGAGAGGAGAATCTCACCAAGTACTTCAATTCAGCAAAAAGGTTATGACAAGCTTTGGATTTTGTTTAACGACCAACGATTGTAGTCATTATAGAAAGATGATGGAGGAGTACCATATCTACAAATTATGGACTAGTCTTAATATTGAACTTGATGAAGTCAGAGGGAGGATAATTGACCACCAACCACGTCCTCCTATTAGTGAAGTCTTTGCTAAAGTTAGAAGGGAAGAAAGTCATTGGGATGCCATAGAGAAACTTCAACAGTGAAAAATTCAGCCATAATGTATCAGAAACAAGTGCAAACAAGTGTTTGAACCTCGATAGGCCGAAAAACCTTGTGTTACAACAAATCCTGTCATACCTGAGAGACCTGACGGAAACTCCATGGGAAGAGCAGCAAAACTGACGGGCAAACACATACATCCTCTTATGCCAACGGAGCCGAATGAACTCCGTATACTAAGGAGCAAACACATATCATCTTTTTTAAACTGCTAAAAACCAATTCCTCATCTAGTACTCCTACAAAAACAGGTGGCAATCCTAATTCTCTATCTTTCAGTAAAACCTCTGCTTCATGGATCATTGATACAGGGGGATCTGATCACATGACCTCATGTTCTTTTCTCTAAACTAATTTTTCTATCCTGGCAGAGGAAGAGTTAGGATAGCTGATGAATGTTTTCACCCATTGTATGAAGAGGTCAGATAAATTTTTCAGAGACTTTCAACTCTTGAATTTTCCTTTATGTTCCTAAACTAGCATGTAGTTTATTTTCTGTTAATAAATTATCCAATGACTTAATTTTTGCATTGTCTTCTTGAATTTCATTATGAATTTCAAGACCCGAAATTGGGGAAAATGATCGCAGTGACAGAATTGATAATGGTCTTTACTACTTTGCTGAGGAACTCTCTGAAATTAAAATAACTTAAAGGCATAGTAGTGGCATCAGTTCAATTTATGCCGGCAAATAAATAATGCTTTGGCAGCATAAACTATGATATCCTAGTTTCCAAATATTAAACATTTGTTTCCTAAGTTGTTTAAAAATTTAGATGGAAAGTTGCTATCCTTCAAAAAGCCATCGGACTAATTTTTGAAAACATTATTGTGCCTCCAAACCATTTTACCTAATTCATAATGGTGTATGGGGTCCCTCAAAGGTCACCACCATGATGGGTAAAAGATGTTTTACAACTTTGATAGGTGATCATACCCATCTTTGCTCGATTTATTTGATGAAAGATAAAATTTAAGAAAAAAAATATGTTTCAAGAGCTTTACATAATGGTAGAAAATCAATTTCAGTCTAAAATCAGTATTTTCAGATTTGATAATGGGAAAGAGTAATTTAATGAATTTCTAGGAAATTTTTAGAAAGATAAAAGCATTTTCCATCAATATCATGTGATGATAGTCCTCAACAAAATGGTGCTGGTGAAAAAAAAAAAGGAACTTTAACTGAAAGTTGCCTGAGCTATAATGTTTTTTATGAATGTTCCAAAATATTTGTAAGGAGATACCATATTAACAGCCTCTTATCGAATTAACAGAATGCCTACTCAAGTTCTCAAATATGTTACATCCTTAGAATATTTCACAAAAACCTTTCCTGGTTGCTGCATACATCCAAATTTGCCTTCAAAAGGATTGGATGCTGATAGGGTAGGACCTGATGTTACCCGAGTGTATGTGAGGAGAAGGAAGGGAAAGGGTGAGGTTGCGAGATAGGCATCATTATCCCACACTTAAACCGATGTAGTTTTAAATTCAGAAATAAGGAGAGCGGGTAAAGCAGTTAGGACCGGCTATTATAAATAGAAAATTAAATAGAAGAGGAGGGGGGATTTTAGGTTGGTAGTT
This sequence comes from Erythroxylum echinodendron, assembly GCA_027575705.1. Classification (NCBI taxonomy): domain Eukaryota; kingdom Viridiplantae; phylum Streptophyta; class Magnoliopsida; order Malpighiales; family Erythroxylaceae; genus Erythroxylum; species Erythroxylum echinodendron. The sequence continues at coordinate 9,406,933 of JANZXR010000001.1, forward strand.
ATCGGAGAGAATTCAGGGAGTTAGAGGAACTCATTCAAATCCTCTGTAATTCTGCAATAAGGTTCTCAGAAATTCAATAAACAAGAGCATCTAAAGTATTCATTACTATCCTTGTGCTAGAAGTTACCTTCTCTAGATATTGGTTTTATCACTGGTATCAGAGCAGCATCTCCTCGATCCTGGGCTACGTCGTTCATGGTTAACACTAGAATGGAGGCGCGACTGGAAGCATTGGAGTGAATTGTGGCAGAGTTGCACCGCGACCGCATGGAGGATCGCGCTTCGAGTGATGCGAACCATGCACGTTTGTCTTCGATTGAAGGGGCGTAGTCAGAGATATTGCTTCGTTTGAACACAAGTACTCCTCGCCGTGATGGTCAGGGCGGTTCGGGTGCAGGGGTGACGGACGCCAACACAGCGGATTCCGGTGAGCAGCGAACTGTTTATTCGGAACAGTGGCGTAAACTGGAGATTCCGATTTTTGATGGAGAGAATGCGTTTGATTGGATTGCTAGGGTTGAACGTTTTTTTAGAATACACGGAGTCCCGGAGGCTGAGTGGGTGTCGGCGGCCATACTGGCCATGGAGGGTGCGGCACTGATCTGGTTTAACTGGTGGGAAAGTTACACTCCTAGTCCGACATGGGAGATGCTGAAATTGGCAGTTATGAGACGCTTTCAGTCAGAGTTAGATAAAATCCCTTCGAGATACTGTTTGGGTTGAAACAGGAGGGATTGGTGAAGGATTTCCGAAGTCAGTTTGAGTTGTACACTGGTCCGTTGAAGATCACAGAGAAGAGGTATCTTATCAGTTTGTTTGTGAATGGCCTGAAACCTGAGGTGCGAGCTGAACTGAAACTTCATCCCTTATTTGAGGCTCTAGAGGATGTAATGGATATGGCGGAGAGGGTGGATTGTCGCAATAGATTGATGTTGCAATGTACTGATAGTAGATCCCCTGTCAGTCATGCGGCTAGGGCTTTTGCTCAGGATAAAATTCCTCGTACTACAACTGTGAGTTTGCCCATTAAAGGGTTGCGGATTCTGTTGGAATTAAGGGTGAAAGTCGGGGTATCGATGGTGTTGGGAGAGGTCGTGGTTTTCGGGCTTTATCTGATGCGGAATATAGGGATAAGCGACTTAAGGGACTTTGCTTTACGTGTGATGAACGATTTACTCCGGACCCGGTGTGTAAGAATAAGCATTTTAGACTTCTAGTGATGGCGGATGAGTTAGAAAATTCTGGTAAAACGGAATGGCATCATGCCGAGGATGTGGATTCGGGGCAATTTAATGTCTTGCAAATGACTTTGCATGCTTTGGCAAAGGAGTGCCATGCACGATCATTTCGAATGTGGGGAATGGTCAAAGGCCAACGTGTTCGTGATATAATTGATAGTGGGGCTTCCCACAATTTTATTTCATCGAACTTGGTGTCTGCCACACAATTACCGGTGCAAGAGGACACAGTGTTCCAGGTTCGTGTTGGTACTAGTGCTGCGATTGCCATCAAAGGAAAGTGTTTGGACGTGGAGGTTACTATAGATGAATTGGTCATTTCCCAACCTTTTTATGTTTTTCCTATTGGAGGTGCAGAGGTGGTTCTTGGGTTGTAGTGGTTGGATACACTTGGGGCTGTCACGGTGGACTTTGGAAAATCTTTGTTAACAGTACAGGAGGGTGGACGGACTATAGTCTTAAAAGGAGATCCGGAGTTGTGTTATGGACCTTTTTCTTTGAAGTCTTATGTTCAAAGCTTTGTAGGATGATGGAGAAGGTTACATGGTGCAATTTGAGACGATGCAATATGAGGATAAGGGACGGGTGATACCGGCTGATATTGATTTAGTTCTCTCTCAATTTCCTGCAGTTTTTGATGGCCCACAGGGCCTCCCCCCCGCACAACTTCAGGATCATGCCATTGTGCTTAAAGAGGGCACTGCCATTCCTAATTTACGGCCATACCGGTATCCCTTTTACCAGAAAATTGCTATTGAACAAATGGTGAAGGAGATGTTAGACAAAGGAATTATTAGGCCAAGTACTAGCCCTTTTTCTGGTCCTATTTTGTTGGTTAAGAAGAAAGATGGTAGTTGGCACTTTTGTGTTGATTATCATGCCTTGAACCAAATTACTATTCCTGATAAGTTTCCGATTCCCTTTATTGATGAATTGCTGGATGAGTTAGCTGGGGCTGTTGTTTTTTCTAAACTGGACTTGAAGTCCGGTTACCATCAAATTCAGATGAAGGAAACTGATGTTCATAAAACTGCGTTTCGTACTCATGAAGGTCATTATGAATTTCTGGTTATGCCCTTTGGGTTGACAAACGCTCCTTCTACCCTTCAAACTCTTATGAACACTGTTCTACGGCCTTTTCTTCGAAAATTTGTGTTGGTTTTTTTTGATGACATCTTGATCTACAGTGGCAGCTAGCAGTCTCACTTGCAACATTTGGCAGCAGCTTTTAAGCTTTTAGCAGAACATAGTTTGGTGGTTAATAAGAAGAAGTGTTGCTTTGGGGTGGCTAACGTTGAGTATCTTGGTCATGTGGTTTCGGAAGATGGGGTTGCGGCTGACCCAAGTAAGTTGGAGGCCATAGCCAATTGGCCAGTTCCACGAGATGTCACAGCTTTGGGGGGGTTCTTGGGGCTTGCTGGATATTATAGGAAATTCGTTAGGAATTTTGGTCTTATTGCCAAGCCACTTACAGAGTTGACCAAAAAGGGTGCATTTGGTTAGTCCTCAACAGCCCAAACTGCTTTTGAAGCCTTGAAACAAGCGTTGGTGGCAATACCATTGTTGGCAATTCCAGATTTTTCTAAAACCTTTGTTCTGGAAACAGATGCATCCAGCAAGGGTCTGGGGGCTGTTTTGTCTCAATAAGGAAGACCATTGGCTTTTCTTAGTCAAGCCCTGTCTACTAGGAATCAATTACGTTCGGTTTATGAGCGGGAGTTGATGGCAGTGGTGTTTGCTGTGCAGAAATGGCGTCATTGTCTTATGGGCAGGCATTTTATTATTCGTACTGACCAGCGTAGTTTGAAGTTTTTGAATGACCAGCTGGTGTTGAACGGGGATCAATTGAAATGGGCTGTCAAATTGATGGGATTAGACTTTGAAATTCAGTTCAAACCGGGGTTGGAAAATAGGGCTGTAGATGCCTTGTCCAGACAAATGATGTTTCAGGCTATTTCAATGGTACAGTCCAAATTTTGGGACTTGGTGGATGATTCTACTAACAGTGATCCTTGGATTATTCAGATGATTCAGTCCATTATCCAAGGATTAACAGTTCCGGACGGTTTCACGGTTACTGGGAGTAGGTTGTTTTATCAAGGTAAAGTGGTGATATCAGCTAATTCTCCATTGGTCCAGCAGCTATTGCATGATTTTCATGATTCAGCAATTGGAGGGCATTTAGGTTTTTTGCGTACTTATAAGAGGCTGGCTGCTGTGGTTTATTGGAGAGGCATGAGGGCCAAGGTCAAAGAGTATATTGCAGCTTGTGATGTTTGCCAACGTCACAAGTATGAAACACTCTCTCTGGCTGGTTTATTACAACCGCTGCCAGTGCCACAACATGTTTGGTCCTCTATTTCTATGGATTTTATTACGGGACTGCCAAAGGCGAGGGGCAAGGATACGATTATGGTTGTGGTGGATAGGTTGTCTAAGTTTGCTCATTTTTTGGCCCTCTGTCATCCTTTTACTGCCAAGGATGTGGCCCTGTTGTTTGTTCAGTACATAGTGCGTTTACATGATTTTCCGGATACTATAGTGACTGATAGAGACCCCATCTTGCTCAGTCATTTTTGGAATGAGTTGTTTCACAGATCGGATTCTCAGTTGAAGCACAGTACAGCGTATCATCTACAGACCGATGGCCAGTCTGAGGTTGTTAACCGTTGTCTTGAATGTTATTTGCGATGTTTTACCAGCCAGCATCCACACCATTGGCCTGTTTGGTTGTGTTGGGCGGAATATTGGTTCAATACCACTTTTCATTCAGCCTTACGAACTACACCTTTTCAGGCCTTGTATGGTCGGCCACCTCCAGTAGTATTTAAGGGCGAAACTTATCCATCTAAAATGGAGGAGGTGCGTAATTTGATGCAGGACTGAGATGTGTTATTGGATGAGTTATGTTCCCATTTGCTGCTGGCTCAGCAGAAAATGAAAGAGTTTGCTGACCGCAAACCAAGAGATGTGGTTTTTGATGCTGGCGATTGGGTGTATTTGAAAATTCAACCGTATCGTTTAAAATCCTTAGCTAAGCGGCGTAATGAGACGCTTAGTCCCAGGTTTTATGGTCCATATCAAGTGGTCCAGCGAGTTGGGCCAGTTGCTTATCGTTTGGCACTTCCCCCCACTGCTAAAATA
>JANZXR010000001.1:9411414-9445354 GCA_027575705.1 Erythroxylum echinodendron
GGGAGTTAGAGGAACTCATTCAAATCCTCTGTAATTCTGTAATAAGGTTCTCAGAAATTCAATAAACAAGAGCATCTACAGTATTCATTACAATCCTTGTGCTAGAAGTTACCTTCTCTAGATACTGGTTTTATCAGATGCATTGTTTTTTGTTCATATACCTAGTTAATTTAGATCTAAACTTGATCCTAGAGATGAAAAGTGCTTTTTAATAGGATTTGCTCTGAATAAAAAAAGCCACAAATGCTATCAAAACAAATAAAATACAAGCATGAATGTCTCATTTGTAGAAGATCAATTATATTTTTCCAAAAATAATATTTGGGGAGAGAAGGAAGGAAAGGAAGACATAAGGGATGGAAATTTGGCTCAGGCCCAACCTAGCCCAGCTTGAAACCAACGGACACAAACCAGAGTTAACTAGGCTTCAGGCTCGAATTGCACTGCTTGGTGTGACTTAAAGTAGCCCGATTTATTTGGCATAAAATGATGTTTTGTTTGTTTAAGTAATAAAATGATGATGCTTCTTAGTGACAAAAGTTTGAGCCTCCCCTTGGTCCCCCAATATCGATTCAATCTAAGATCTTGGAAAATCCGTCTCACTCTATTTCTCTACTAAATCCCTAAGCTATCTTTTCCCTAATGCCATTGCTCACTACAACTTGAGAGAACTTGGAAAAATTAGCCATGTTCGTTGTTGCTTGAGAGGACTTGAAAAGCTTCACTAACTTGCTACTGCTTGAGAGGACATTGGAAACATATTTACTGGAGATGTTGCATGTATAGTTCACTTGATATATTTTGTGTCCACTGAGGATTATAAGTGTTGCACAACTGAATAGGAAAACCAGAACTAAAGTTCTACAATTTTGTTCTTTGACTGATGCATCTTAAATAGGAAAAATACAGCCAGTATACAATCAGTATCCTAACTAAAATACAGCCAATATATAATCAGTATTCTAATTACTTATCTCTACAAATCTACAACACCTTAACTACTTAGGTGCTGATTTATCTTATCCTGAATCTAGGATAAGATTTTCGTATATTATTGGGATCATTATCTACTAGATATGAGTTTCAGCTTATCTTCTCAAGTCTCTATTTATGATTGTGGCTTTTCCCTATTTTCACTAATTTATTAAATATGCAGTTGTCTATTATGGGAGAACTATTTGGAACTTTAGACTCTAAGGACAATTGCTCATCAAGGAAAGGGATTCTTTCAAGTTTGGTCAATTTGGAACTTCACAATAACGAAGCTAAAGATGAAAGATCCGCCATTGGTTCTTATAGCTGGATAGGAGAGTAGTACTAACAACGATTATTATCATCATTGTTAGGAAGATTGGCCTGGGTTGTCCAGGGGGAGTATGCTCCAGCTTTTTATTACCTCATTACTATCAATATACTATCAATAATACAATCTCTATTGAGATTCCTAACAATTTGATGCTTTCATTGAGAGAACCCTGCGGGTAGAGGTTGTATGCAAAAACGTATGGAGGCTAGAGTGTCTGCTGTAGAAGTGTATCTTAGGAGACAAGAATCATCGATTTCATCACAAGAAGCAATGGTTAAGTCGCACGACGCCACACTGAAGGAACTCAGAATGCAGCTGAGTACCTTGATGGCCAGCGTTGAGACATTAGCAAAGTCCCAGGGCCAACTACAGACAGAGCTCAGAGAAGGGTTTCAGACTCTCAAGGCCCGAAACTCAGAAAAGCAGAGTATGGGGAACGGTGGAGAAGACTCGCCAGCATTGACCCATCTCGCCTCTTCTTCTTCGGGAGGAGAGAAACCCATACCTGGGTCAGAACCTTACCGTCAAGAGGGCCGCACTCTTCCAACGGCTACAGAACGTGCATGGGAGGAATACAGAGTGGCAACACGTAGAGTCGAACTCCCGACGTTCCATGGAGAGGACCCGTTTGCATGGGTCATACGAGCTAAGTCCTATTTTTCCATTCATGAGATTCCGGTCGAACTAAGGTTGCCAATGGTGCAAACATGCATGGAAGGAACTATGTTTTACTGGTTTAAGCAACTACGTGAGCTAAATCCAGGCATGACATGGGAACGTTTCAAGCGTTCCTTGTTCGATCGATACGGGAAAAAGGATGAGTGAAATCCAATAAAGCAGCTGAAATCAATAGTTCGACGTGGGTCTGTAGATGGGTATATAGAAGAGTTCGAGAGGGTGACTTCGCAAATCACTCATTTTCCTGAAGAGTGGTTTATAAGCTATTTTGTGGGAGGACTTCGAGAAGAAATAAGGAACCGTGTCCGGACCCATGAACCGACGACCCGAGCCCGGCTGCTTTCGGTGGCACGTAAGGCAGAAAGGGAGCTGATCGGAGAAGGAATTATCCGATCCAGCAAAACGCGTTACAGGCCAGCAGTACCCTCTACTGGGTATGGACCGCGGATGGGCATCTCCCACGGCCAGCGACCGACACTAGTGGGAAACACTACTACAAATGCAAAAGGGGAGGGAAGGGAGTTACCGAACAAGGCCCGACCCGTGATGGCTAGAGAAAATCGACAAGGTGGCCAAAGGTGGAAGGGAACTCGGAATATGTCATACGAGCAATTGATGAAGAGAAGAGCAAAGGGGCTATGTTTCAAGTGTGGCCAAACCTATGGCCCACGTCACCAGTGCCCAAATAAAGAATATAAGCTGATTATTTGGGAGGGGGATGACGAAGATGGAACAGTGGATAACAATGTTGCAGTGAATGCAGAGGAGCATCAGGAGGATTGGGAGATGGTTTGCAATTTGGTTGAGTTCAGGGAGATTGGAAGAGAAAAGTCCTCACCGACGAGATCCATGGTTATGATGGGCAAGCTCGACGAAATGCCTATTTTAATTAAGGTAGATAGCGGAGCTAGTCATAATTTTGTGTCTAGAAAATTGGTTAAGGCTATGGGAATTCCTACCACTCCTACTTGCACGTTTGGGGTCAGATTAGGTGATGGCTGCCGATTATTATCACAAGGAGTTTGTAAAGAGATTCAGTTAGAAGTGAACGGGGCGGAATTTAGAGTGGACGCTTATGTTTTCAAGACTGGAGGACCTGATTTAATATTGGGTATCGCATGGTTGGAAACATTAGGGGTGGTCAAGGTGGACTAGAAGAGAATGATTATGTCTTTTGATCGACTGGGAACAGAAATCACTCTGCAAGGAATAAAAATGCAGGACCCCAATTCATCTGCTCTACAACAAATGATTAAGCGTGAGGGTGTGGAAGTTGAGGGATTACTCTGGTCCATAGGAATTAGAGAGACTGCAGCTGAAGGAAAAGGGGTCTTGGAGTCAAGTCAGCAGCAGGAATTGCAGGGTATCTTAACCCAATTTGAGGCAGTGTTTCAACCGATTAAAGAGTTACCTCCCAAGAGAACCAGTGCTCATGCTATTGTTTTGAAGGAAGGGGCAGAACCAGTAAGTGTCTGACTCTATAGACATGCCCATCATCACAAAAATGAGATAGAAAGGCAGGTCAAAGAGTTGCTGGAAGCAGGGGGACCTTTTTCAAGTCCTGTAATCCTTGTTAAGAAGAAAGACGGAACCTGACAAAATGTGTGTCGATTATAGGGCTTTGACCAAACTTACGGTGCCACACAAGTTTCCTATTCCGATAATAGATGAATTGATGGAGGAGTTACATGGGGCTAGATACTTCTCTAAGGTGGATTTAAAATCAGGCTTTCACCAGATTAGAGTTACAGAAGAGGATGTCCATAAAACGGGTTTTCGCACTCACGAAGGACATTACGAATACTTAGTAATGTCCTTTGGACTCATGAATGCGCTTGCTACCTTCCAATCTACAATGAATTCCATCTTCAAACCTCAGCTGCGCAAATTTGTTTTAGTCTTCTTTGACGACATTTTGATTTACAGCCTAGATTGGAATCGGCATTTGCAACATATAGCTTGGGTGTTACGGGTATCAATGGATAATCATTTTTATGCGAATAGGAAGAAGTGTTTATTTGGCCAGCAGTCTGTGGAATACTTAGGCCATGTTCTGTCAGCTCAAGGAATTGTTATGGATCCGCTGAAAATCAAAGGAATCATTAATTGGCCAGTACCTAAGAACGTGAAGGGAGTAAGAGGATTTCTGGGGCTTACAGGCTTTTGAGGAATTAAAAGGGAGAATGACTACCTCTCTAGTCCTAGCCTTACCGAATTTTTCCAAGGAATTTTCAGTGGAGTGTGATGCATCCGAAAGGGGAATTGGTGCGGTCTTGATGCAAGAAGGCCGCCCCTTAGCCTATTTCAGCAAGGCACTAGCTGAATCAAATTATTCCAAGTCTGTCTACGAAAAGGAATTGATGGCGATAGTTATAGCTGTTCAACATTGGAAACATTTCTTATTGGGACGGCATTTCAAAGTTTATACTGATCATAAGAGCCTTAAGCATCTACTAAACCAGAGGATCCCATCAATTGACCAGCAATGTTAGCAAGCTAAATTGTTGGGACTTGATTTTGAAGTGATCTATAAGGTGGGAAAACAGAATGGGGCTGCGGATGCCTTGTCCAGAGTAGAAGAAGATAAGTTGTTACTTGCAGCAGTCTCATCTCCATTTTGGGCTGATAAGGAAGTAATCCGAAAAGAGGTTCAAGAGAGTGCTGAACTGAGTAAACTCATGATGTTAGTAAGGCAGAATCCGGAGTCTAAACCAGGTTATCAAGTGAGGGACAACTTATTATTCTATAAGAACAGGTTAGTCCTCTCTCCCACTTCAGTACTTATCCCTCAATTACTGCAAGAGTATCATTCTTCTCCTCTAGGGGGACATTCGGGTTTTCTTAAAACTTACAAAAGATTGGCTAGTGGTTTGTTTTGGACTGGAATGAAGTCATCAATACAGAAGTTTGTACGGGAGTTTGCCACTTGCCAAAGGAGCAAATACTTGGCTATGACTCCAGCTGGTCTTTTACAGCCCCTGCCCATCCCTAAGCTGGTTTGGGATGAAGTATCCATGGACTACATCACAAGGTTTCCTACTTCTTAAACATCCCTTCACTGCTAAAACAGTGGCTAAAGTGTTTATAAGAGATGTGGTGAAGCTACATGGCATTCCTAGTTCAATATTGAGTGATAGAGATCCCCTCTTCACAAGCAATTTTTGGAAGGAAATATTCAAGTTGCAAGGAACAGTGTTGAAGATGAGTTCCTCCTACTACCCTCAAATGGATGGGCAGACGGAAGTGGTAAATCGGTGCTTGGAAACCTACCTTCGATGCTTTGCTTCCGAACAGCCTAAACACTAGTCTCATTGGTTATCTTGGGCTGAGTACTGGTATAACACTAATTTTCATGTAGGACTCCTTTTGAGGTTGTTTATGGCTGCTTACCACCATCTATACTGCACTTCATCCAAGGAGAGACGCAAGTAGAGTCGGTGGCAGCAACTTTGGTTGACAGAGATGAGGCCTTGTGCCAACTTAAGCACAATTTACTTCGTGCTCAATCATCAATGAAGAAGTTCGCAATTGCTAATAGGAGGGAGGTACAGTACCAGGTAGGTGATTTGGTTTATGTTAAGCTCAGGCCGCATTCTCAGCTCACTCTAGCAACGAGAATCTGTCCTAAGTTGTTCGCCAGGTATTATGGTCCTTTTAAAGTCATCGGGAGGATAGGGCAGGCTGTTTACCAACTACAACTTCCACCTACGGCAAGGGTACATTCAGTTTTCCATGTCTCTCAGCTGAAAAGGGTCATAGGTGACCATCCAGTTGAGCAAGATCTTCCCCAAGGCTTAGAGGTGGATGTTTCAGAGAGAGCTGAACCTGAAGTAGTCCTGGCTTCACGTTACAGCAACTCTAGAGGCAGAAAAGTCCGACACTGGCCCATTCGCTGGAGGGGTAAACCAGAAGAAGAAGCTACGTGGGAGGACGCAGACTTCATCAAGGGACAATTCCCTTCTTCTTTCCTTGAGGACAAGGAGTCTATTGAGGAGGAGGGAATTGTTAACAATCCACCATCTCCTCAGCCCATACCAACCAAGCCCATTAAAACATATGTACGTAGAAATAAAATGGGGAAAGGGGGAGTGACAACTGCCATGTAGGCAAGTTTGTTAGAAGGCAGTTATGGAGAGAGGATGAGGGGAGGGAAATATAGCTGGATAGGAAAGTAGAACTAACAACGATTATTATCATCATTGTTAGGAAGATTGGCCTGGGTTGTCCAGGAGGGGGAGCATGCTCCAGCTTTTCATTACCTCATTACTGTCAATATACTATCAATAATACAATCTCTATTGAGATTCCTAACAAATTATTTCTAGAACATCTCGCTACACAACTTAGCATCATTCAATAAACAATGACTACTAATTTTCAAAAGAAAAAATTGAAGTTTTCAAAAGAAAATCACAGAAACAGTTATTATGGCATACGCTGCACAAAGAAAAGGCAAATCCAAAATACAGATACAGTGCTTCAGTTGCAAGGATTTTGGGTGTATCGCGAAGAATTGTAGCTAGAAATTCTGCTATTACTGCAAAAAGGAAGGACATATTATTACAGAATGTCTTGTGCACCCTCGAAATAAACAAGTTCAAGGTTTTCAGACTATTGTTCAATCCAATAGTTGATGAATCCCGTAATTCTAATCTTGGACGGTAATCTGCAACTGGTTCTTTGCTTGGACAGCGATTTGCAATTGGTTCTTCGCCATTTCTCATACCTAAGATGGTATAACAAATGATTGTTTCCACTTTCTCTGCATTTGGCCTTCAAGATAAAGGAAAATTACTCACCTCTCCGTGCTTGGTTTACTCAGGGGCCTCAAATCATATGATTGGTAATAAAGAGGCTCTACATACTGTTCGTAAGTATAACAGTGACCAACATATTCAAATTGCCAATGGTGGTAATCTACCTATTACTGGAATTGATAATTTAGGGTCTTCTTTCCCCAATATATTTGTATCACCAGTTGTGGAAAAGCTGGAAAGATGAATCTGGATCTCTAGGATATTTTTTTGTTAATTAGGAGCAAATTCATACTTTTTTCTGTTTCTAACTTTGTTAGTCTAAGACAAGTTGTTGTAATTCAGTTCAAGATAATCTTCCTTTTAATCAAGGAGATAATCATGACTGATTTAGTTCTATTTTTTTTCATAATAATGAGGAACTGTGAGGTGCACCTCTTGGTTCTAGTTAAATACCTAACTAGGGTTGTTGTTTTGATTAAGTTTTATCAAATAAAATTCTTAATAAATTCTTCATAGTATCATAGCAGATCTGAACCAATCCCTATTCCATGCTTCTTATAGCATGTCTAAGATAAAATTCATCAAATCTACAATGGTGAATGAATCCAAATGTGGCACATCCAACCCAAATTCTACCAATATTTCTGAAAATAGCTTGATGTCAATTATCAGGCCCGAATTCCAATTTGTAGTCTCAATTAGTAATGATTTTCGTGTGCAAAAAAGAACAAGAAGACTAACATATTGGCATTGTTGTTCTGAAAAGAAAAAGAAGACTACCTTACTGGCATTGCTATCCAACCAAAGGATGCCTACCAAATATGGAAGTTGGAAAATAATCTAGTGATGTCTTGGCTGCTGAACGCCATGACCAATGAGACAAGTGAAAACTTAAGTATTACAAGACTGCCAAAGAAATCTGGGAAGCAACTTATTACACATATTCAAATAAAGGCAATACTTCTGCTGTTTCCAAATTGAAGGAATCCTAGGGGATCTAAGATATGGAGAGTCATCAGTCACTGAATATTTCAACCAATTAATTCAATAATGGCAACAATTAGATATCTTGGAGAATGTCTCGTGGAACTATGCCGAGGATGACAAACAATATAGGAAGATCTACGATAGGGAGAAAATTTGCAAGTTTTTATTGGGACTAAAATAGGAACTTCATAAGGTTTGTGGACAAATTCTTAGCACCAAACCTATGCCCAATGTTTGTGAGGCTTTTGCAGAAATACAAAGGGAGGAGACTTGGATCAAGTGATCAACAGGACAGCCCAACCTAGAAGGATCTGCTCTTGCAGTGAAGGAGCAATTCTCGAACTCATTCTATGGAGGACATCCAAATCAATCAGGTAGCAATAATACCCAAAGGCGGAGCAATCAACTATGGTGTGATCACTTCAAAAAGTTAGGACATGTGAAGGAAACGTGATGGAAAAATACATGAAAAACCAGCAAATTGGCAACCTTCATCTCCTTCATTTCAAACAAGCCAAGGGAATATTGCAATGTCAAAAAATAAAAAATCCAAGAAAACCAACCCATTCAACCAAGAGCAAATAAAAGTCTTGGAGAAAATGCTACAAAGCACAATCCAGCGTGCACATAATCATAATGAAAGCAATAACAACAACTATGGCACAAAGAGGTAACTCCTAAACTGCTCTAAGTGTAAAGAAAATTTCTGTGGAGTTGTTTGTTAATTCAGAAGCATCAAACTATATGATACAGGATATTACAACCTTCAATAAACTCAAAACAGTTACATAGAAGACCTCCGACAGAATTGTCGATGGTACTTATTCAAAATGAGTATAGGTTCAGCCACCATATCCGTGGAGATCAAAACAAAATCAGTCCTATTTGTTCCCAACTTAGACTACAATTTGCTATCTATTAGTAAAGTCACAAAGGATCTTAATTGTGACACTAAGTTTTATTCTACCTTGCGTGAGTTTTAGGCTTTGGGTTTGAGAACTATGACTTGCAATGCTGAAATGAGTGCAAGTCTCTATCTCCTAAGGATTGAAGCCTCTGGATGTCTACCACTAGAAATCTCGTATACTGTCTCAACTCAGAATAAAGTATTATTGTCGATGATACTTATTCAAAACGAGTATAGGTTCAGCCACCATATCCGTGGAGATCAAAACAAAATCAGTCCTATTTGTTCCCAACTTAGACTACAATTTGCTATCTATTAGTAAAGTCACAAAGGATCTTAATTGTGACACTAAGTTTTATTCTACCTTGCGTGAGTTTTAGGCTTTGGGTTTGAGAACTATGACTTGCAATGCTGAAATGAGTGCAAGTCTCTATCTCCTAAGGATTGAAGCCTCTGGATGTCTACCACTAGAAATCTCGTATACTGTCTCAACTCAGAATAAAGTATTATGTTATGGCATTATCGGATAGGCCATTCAAGTTTTATATAATTAAAAAAGTGGTTTTTGAATCTAATCGATAAAATCCATCTTTCAATGTAAAGTTTTTCAATTATCTAAACATCCTAGAAGTTTTTTTTCCTATTCAGCGATACAAAAAGTCTCATCCTTTCCATATGATCCATAGTGACATTTGGGGACCATCCAGGGTCAAAAACCATTTCAAGGCATAGGTGGCTTGTCACGTTTGTTGATGACAATACATGAATCACCTGGCTCTACTTCATGAAGGAGAAGTCAAAGGTATGGCAAATATTTCAACATTTTCACAAGATGACTGAAAACTAGTTTTGAATCAAGGTCCAAATTCTCAAAACTAATAATGTGAGGGAATTTTTTTACTCTTTTCTTAGGAAATATCTTAGTGTAAACGACGTTATTAATCTTACCACTCGTGTTGAAACACCACAACAAATGGTATAGCAAAAGAAAAAACATATACTTGTTGGGAGTTACACGTTAATTAATGTTGACAACTCATGTTCCAAAAATTTTTTGGAGAGAAACAGTTATGACTGCTATATAATTAACGAAATGCCTTTTTGTATCCTAAACTTTCGAACTCCAAATCAGTCTCTCATCACCACCTATCGTCACATTTAGTTCATGACTAATTTACCTCTAAATATCATTGGTCTTACATCCTTTGTCCATGTTCATCACCAAAATTATAGCAAGCTTGATACTAGGTCTGTTAAGTGTATTTTACTAGGATATTCCTCAAATCAATGTGGGCATAAATGTTACTCTCCTTTCATAAAAAGGTTCTACAACACCACAGATGTTACATTTTTTGAAGAGCAACCATTGTATCCCAAATCCAATCTTCAGGGGAAGAATTCTATAGAGGAATATTAGAATTGGTCAGTGGGTCCAAGTGTGCCCAGTCCGGTTGCTCCCAGTTTAATTCCAATTCCTAGAATGCCCAGTTTTAGTCCTATTCTAGTCCTAGTCCTACTCTTCATGTCCGAGAGAATACAAACGAGAAAGAGCTAATTGTCTATTCCAAAAGGTAGAAAGAACAAAAGGAGATTGAATATTGCACTCATCCAAAAAATTGTCAAGAAGCCACCTTGAGCCCTCAGCGTCACACAAGTTACGATTTTGCCACATCAGATTGGCCTAATGATTTGGACCTACCTATTGCTCTAAGGAAAGAAAAACGAGCATGTCCTTTATATTCGATTGGAAACTTTCTATTTTACTCCCTGTTTTACCCAAAATTATTTCTCTTGAATTTTATGATTTTTATGTTCTTATTCCACTTAGAAAAGGAACTCGTTCCGACAATAATCATCCAACTGTAAATACTTGTGCCATGATCAACTCTATGAAAACCATAAGGCATCTACTTCAAAAAACTCTAACCTGATTATTACAAGGAATCTTTAGGAAGCAGTTGATGACCCAAATTGGATGACAAATATGATGGAGGAAATGAATGCACTTAAGAAAAATAGACAAGGGCAATTGTAGAGGTGCCTAAAGGTTAGAAAACAATTGAGTTTAAATGGATATTCACTGTGAAATGCAAGGCAAATGGTAATGCGGATTGATATAAGAGTAGACTTGTGGTAACAAGTTTACTCAAACATACGGTTGATTACCAAGAAACTTTTGCCCTAGTAGCCAAAATTAAATATACACGTGTTTATTGTCTCTTGAAGTCAATTTCAATTGGGTCTCATAACAACTAGCTATGAAAAATGCTTTCCTAAATGGGGATTTGGAAAAGAGAGTCTTTATGATTCCGCCACTTGGTTTTGAGAAGTTTTTTGGTCAGAATGAAGTTTGTAGACTTAAAAATCATTATATGGCCTCAAACAGTGTCTAAGGGCATGGTTTGAATAGTATGAGAAAACTATGAAAGCATATGAGTATCATCAAAGTTAGGCAGATATACTCTTTCATATGAGTATCATCAAAGTTAGGCAGACTATACTCTTTTCTATAAACAAACTAATAAAGGGAAAAGGCAATTTTCATTATATATGTGGATGACATGATACTAATGGGTGATGATCTTGATGAATTAACAAGATTAAAGAATAGGCTAGCTAAAGACTTTGAGATTAAAATATTTTTTGGGTATGGATTTTGTACGATCACGTGAAGGGATCTTTGTAAATCCAAGGAAATATATTATTGATTACTAAATGAAACTGGTCTTCTAAGCTGCAAGGTGGCAAGGCCTCCATTTGAGGTAAATCTCAAACTAAATCCTGCTAGAAAGTGAAGATGTCATTGAAAAGGAGAAAATTCAATGTTTTGTGGGCAGACATATATTTATCACATACTCGTCCTAATATAGAATTTTTGAAAGCACGATAAGTTCACGCATGCGGCAAACTGTGAACAGCTTGAAGCTACCTATAGGATACTCAAATATAAAAAGGGGACTCTTGGAAAGGGGTTTGATGTTTAAGAAACACGATTACTTTCAACTAATGCTGACTAGGCTATTAATGTGACAGACAACCAATCAACATTTCGGTATTGCACATTTGTTGGAGGAAATCCAGTTACGTGGAGAAGCAAGAAGCAAAATGCTGTGGCACGAAGTAGTGTGAGTAGAATTAGATCCCTTGCACGTGGGATTTTTGAAGCTATGTGGGTTAAGAAATTACCAGAGGATTTTAAGTTTCTGGTATCACGTCCTATGAGAGTTAATTGTGACACAAAGCTGCCATTTAAATTGCTCATAATCCAGTACTTCCTAGTTGGACTAAACATATTAACATTTATAGGCACTTTATCGAGGAGAAACTTGAAAGTGCGCTAATCTGTGTTCCTTATGTTCCTAGGCTGAAATACTCAACAAAGGTCTGCTGAAAAAATAATCTGACATTTTAATAGACAAGCTGACAATGGAAAACATTTACACGCCAGCTTAAGCAACAGTGTTGGATTAGGAAATATTCTTTTAGAATATTCTAGATTTATTCTAGGTCGTAAATATAGGAGTTTAGGTTCTAATCAAGGCTGTAAATATAGGAGATCTATAGCTGTAATTTCTGGTTATAATTTCCTGACTTAGATGTCCAATGTAGATATATATATGTGTAGTGGAATACCTGTATATATAGAAGCAATATTACATATTTTCTTGTTCAGAACAGTTTTCACGCTAGGCGTAATCATAAGTGTGGTTATTGTATTTTTCTGTTAATGCTTGATTACATGATTACCTTATTTAGAGCAATGTATAAATGTATAAATAGAGAGCTTGTAAACAGACCTATGTGTTAGGGAATAAAATATTGTTCCCTTCAATATTTCTCCTTCAAAAACAGTCAATGATCTTCCTATATCTCACAGAAAAATAAGCATTTTTCCAAGCATAAATCTCAGCAGGCCTAGTAATATAAACTTGTGATAGCAACATACCCAGTGGCCAGCATCTTCCAGTACATGCATTTCAACTCCACCACCTTCTTCAGCGGCTAGGTCCTCTGCAGCATGTATTCGTTGCAGATCTTTAAGGGCCCATCTGTGCAAGCTCCTTTCCGCTTTCAAAAAGTTAACATGTACACCTCTGGGCAAGTTCTCAACAAATTTCCTACATTGAACCAATTAAAATAGAGGCTGAAGGAAGAAAAAACTAAAGAACAGTTGTAACTTCAGCCAGAGTTATAACTAAAATATAAATATTGATTCAAATGATTCACTCCAATTTTACCACAATGTTGTTTCTTCATATGATTGGTACATTTCAGAAATTCCATCAAGGTCAAAAACCCAAGAGAAGCTTGATAATGATGATGTGATATGGCTACTTGGTCGAAGATTAGTTACCACCCACTGGAAGTAAGAATTTCAAACTTAGTTGTTTAAACGTATTAAAACTATTATCTTACAAAAAGCACATGAACTCACAAAGCAATGCCACTACACAAACACGTTATAAAGCACTAGAATCTGTTGAGATGGCACGATTAATCAAATAAGCACCAATCAGCATGAAGCAACACTTAGAGATCAGGCTATACAAATATCATACTAGCATATTGCTATGGAGTCATGACAAGCCCTAAAGTTGTAACAGGATTTTTCAAGACTAGGAAATGAATGCTGCAGAAGTACTTATAGATATCTAAGTGTCATTAAGCACCTAAAGCTGAGAAATTCACATTCAGTGAAAACAAAATTCTCCATGCAACTCTAACCACACCAAAGATTTTACTGATCCTAAAGATATTAATAATGGCTAGATTGTTTCTCTTTTACATGGTATTAGAGCTTGTGCAGTAGATCTCAATTTCAATTATACTGTTCTCCTTTATGGTAGATTTGTGCTTTATTATGTCATCAAAAGTTCATGTCTGTGGGTGTTAGAATAATATTTCATGCATTCTTGAGTCTCGCATAGCGGCATAAACTTTCATGTTTAATTAGTGAAATTCTAGTTAGAAGCAATCCCCGTGTTCTGGTATAATACAGTGATCTCAATTCCGTAATGTATATACTCAACCGCAAGATATAATTCAGCTATGTTATTATTTTACAAAACTGCAAATTTCAGCATTTCCAAACTCTTGTAAATTTGAAGGATATAAACTTAAGAACCACATTTCCTATATTAAATCAATGCAAAAAGGTTAACATCAACAAACAAGTACTAGAATTTGAAGCATGCCTGTGCAACATCAGTACAAAAGCCTTCTTGGATAAGCGCATTGATGACTTCTCTCTTTGAGGACACCTTTCATAAAGAAGAATTGAACTCTAGAATCATGTTTTGAAGTTTAAACTAACACAAAGGAGAGAACTACAATGACAACATAAAAATAGATGTACATTTATTCACACACATTTCTACAATAATAAAGACAGATAAGGAGACCGAGTGAGGGAGACAAAATATTACTACAGAATATGCAAGAAAAAGAGAGAAGAACTTAAAATAAAGAAAATTCTCTACAAGTTGAAGATTGAAGAAAGAAGAAAAAGTAATTCTTCCTTGATCTTTTGTGAATAGTACAGGAAATATATAGGAAAATACAGCCCTAATCACCTCCTTAAATTAAGGAGAATCTATTTATTCTGTAAGTAATAAAATCATATTAATTCAGCCACTAATTTATAGAATATCAGCTAATTATCTCTAGAGAATCTGCTAATTAATCATGCTCAACTAGCTTAAAAAGAACTCAAAAATTATGTCTTAGCAGCCCTTTGGTGAAGACACCAGCAACTTCTTGTGTTGTAGGTACAAATGGTATGCAAATGGGTCCACTTTCAAGTTTTTCTTTTATAAAATGTCTATCAATCTCCACATGTATCGTTCGATCATGGTGAATAGAATTATTGGCGATATTGACAGCTACTTTGTTATCACAAGACAACTTCACTGGATACTTTATCGGTTTCTTAAGTTCTTCCATCACCCTTTTAAGCCAGATTATTTCACAAATTCCTTGAGCATTGCCCTATATTTTGCCTTCCCACAACTTCTGGCTACCACAATTTATTTACAAGATTTCCCCACAAAAAAGTGCAATATCTAGAAGTTGATCTCCTATCAGTAAGAGACCCTACCCAATTTGCATCAGTGTAGACATTAGCTCTTCGTTGGTCACTTTTCTCGAAAAATAATGATATAGGACAAGTAGAAGAATTATTAACTAGTAGTTAAAAGCACAAAATTAGAAAATATGGCTGATATTAAGCTGCTAAAATATCCAATTTCAAGGTTGGATTTTGGCTAGGAATGCTCAAATTTTAAGGTTTGATTGCTAGAAATTTAGACTTAGGATTTTAAAGTTTAATATGGCTAGAATAAAGGTACGAGATAGCAAGAATGTAGGTTAGGTTTGCTGGAATTTAGTAAGGAACACAGAGAATGGAAGGTAGAGAACTAGGAATAACTCTTAGAGTCCAAGAATCACTCTTAAAAGAAATAATCACTCCTAGTTGAAAACTCAAGTTTGTAGAAAAATTACAATTTGCTTATTCTTATTTAAGGGCTGAGTATACACATCTATAGAGAGTTTTGGAACCCTTATTCTAGTAGGAAAGGGTTTCTAACAAATTTAAATCCTATTCTAATAAAATTTGTAAACTATTTCTCATAGACAAGATAAGCAATCCCCTACTACAGCTATAAGACTTCCAACCACTCCTTATTTTAAATAGGAAATAGAGAATGTTCTTGATGAACGAATTGAAAAGATGAAAGAAGTTGTTTCGTTGGTGCTCTTCACATTTTGCAGCTGATTGCGTCTTTTATACCTCTCTAATTAATGATTTTATGGGCTAGGCTGTTGGGTAAGTTATGGTTAATGAGGGGTATTAGAATTTTTAATATAGGTAAAGTGTAGAGCCTATTAACAAGAATTGGGCTTGGGTCAACCATTGCCAAAATGACTAGAACTAGTCATTTGGATAGTTGACCCTGACCACTTATAAACCCTTTAATATTTTCATATTTAGTTAATATGGGATACTCAGTCCATATGGGATACTCTAACGCTCCCCCTTAAGTGCAACTGGAACTGGACATCTAGTTGTGACTTGAAATAAACGAAGTGGTAACCAGAACGGACCATTGGGATTCGACATCCAGACGGACAACGGGAAATTAATAATCTGGACAAAAACTGCTCTAATACCATATTAGAATTTTTAATATAGGTAGAGTGTAGAGCCCATTAACAAGAATTGGGCTTGAGACAACCATTGCCAAAATGACTAGAACTAGTCATTTGGATAGTTGGCACTTACCAATTATAAACTCTTTAATATTTTCATGTTTAGTCAATATGGGATAGTCAATCAATATGGGATACTCTAATAATGGGCTTTACAGATCTCCCCCTCTTAATAAAATTCCGTCCTTGAAATCAAATTACACACATGAGGATCCAAACAAATGAGGATATTGACATCAAACTTTATTATCTACATCCCAAGTCACCTCTCTTGAAGAACGATGACGACTCTACAAAACTAGCACCATTAGAATCTCCCAACTTCTTAGTTTTCCTAATTTATCTATCCAATATTTCCGTTGGCTCCTCCTTATACGTCATGCCATTTGTAACTTCGATCTCAAGCCTTGATATAACATGACTAGGATCCTATCAATACCATTTCAACCTCAACACATGGAACACATCATAAATCTGTGATAACTCTGGTGGTAACGTTAATCTATAAGCTAAAGGCCTCACACATTGTACAAATTCATATGGCCCAATATATCTCAGATTCAACTTCCCTCTCCTAACAAACCTCAAAATTCCCCTCCTAGGCGATACCCGAAGAAATACCATATCTCCAACATTGTACTCCATCTCCCGACAATGTTGATTGGCATATTTCTTTTGCCAATCCTAAACTGCCTTCAAGCATTGTCTTACCACCCCTATTTTCTCCATCATCTCCTGAACTAACTCTGGTCCCTCTAACAATCTAGCAAACTCTATATCCCAACATATCGAATCTCTACACCACCATATAAGGCCTCAAATGGTGCCATACTAATGCTAGAGTGATAATTATTGTTATACGTGAACTCCATCAATGGTAGATATCTATCCTAATCACCCTTAACGTTCAACACATAAGCTCTCATTATATCCTTCTTAATTTTACGCTCTGACTATCCATCAAACTAAGGGTGAAGTATAGTACTCAAATTCAACTTAGTCTCCAAAGCTGTCTGTAAACTCGTCCAGAATGGAGAAGTAAATAGTGGATCTCAATATGATACAATAGACACTGAAAACTAGTGTAACCTCACAATCTCATCAACATATAACTTGGCAAGCTTATCCAAGGAGTCTGTCTGTTGTACAGGTAAGAAATGAGTTGATTTAGTCAATCTATCCACAATCACCCAAACCGAATCATGTCTACATTACATCTAGTCCTCGGTAACGCTACCACAAAATCCATTAAAATTTTCTCCCACTTTTACGATAAAATGGCTAAGGGTCTTTATTTCCCTACTGGTGCCTGATGCTCTACCTTGCCCTATTGACAGGTCAAACACCTCTCATCAAGAGGAAAGGAAGACCGATTCTGACAATACATGGATTCTAAAATCATAATTTCAAAAGTTGAATTTAGACTTACATGAATAGTATTTGTCACGTTCTACGTCGAGGACGACTTTAGACAAGCCGGAGAGAATTGATGGGAAAAAACTTAAAAAGTATATAGAAGAAATAAAAGAGGAAAAAATAGTCAACCAAAGATAATTTGGTGGGATAAAGATTGGGAATTGAGTTGACAACAAAAGATAAGGGCTAAAATTTAGATTATGTTAGGATTCCTTATTAGATAGGAAGTAGTAGTAAGTTAAATATATTATTTTATTTTACATATCCTACAAGATTTTTATTAATTAGTAGTTAAAAGCACAAAATTAAGAAATATCACTGATATTAGGCTGCTGGAATATCCAGTTTCAATTTGAATTTTGGCTAGAAATGCCCCAAATTTTAAGGTTTGATTACTAGAAATTTAGGCTCAGGGTTTTAGGGTTTAATATGGCTAGAATATAGGTTTGAGACAGCCGGAATTTAGTAAGAAACACAAAGAATAGAAGGTAGGAAATTAGGAATCACTCATAGGATCTAAGAATCACTCTTAGAAGAAAGCATCACACCTTCTAGTTGAAACCTCAAGCTTGAATAAAAATTCCAGATTGCTTATTCTTATTGAAGGGCTCAGTACATATATATTAGAACTCTTATTCTAGTATGAAAGAGTTTCTAACAAATTTAAATCTTATTCTAATAAAAATTCTATAAGTCCTAAAAAACTAGGATAACATATTTAACTTACAACTACTTCAAGCGTTTTAATCATGTTTAACAATTTTATTATCCAATTATTATTGTTACCAAACTCAGACTGGCTGAAAATTTGAATATCCAATCATTAATTGTTAGATTTTAGATTGTTCTTTCTCCTACTGCATATGAAAGATAAAATTTAGAAAAAAAAAGTTAATTTTATTATTAAAGCCCAATTTTAAACTTCTGACCCCAAGTCTGCCTTTTCAATATCAAGGATTCCAAGTTGAATCTTAAGACATTGTTTAAACTGTCTCTAGAACAAGATACATGCTTTCTAGGTCAACAAGGATTTCAGAAATGTCGAAATTGTCAAAGTCATGATATCCAAGCAAATCAAATTAACTCCAACTAGAAAGAAATTGTCCCCTAACATTACCTAATGTTCACTCCAGTGTTACTTGACATGAGTAAACCAAAATCAAATATTTAATCATCTCATGATTGAAGTGGCATGCTAAATACCACTCTAGTGCTAGCTAATCAACCTAATTAGAGTAGAGAAGGATTTTATGTTGGCCAAAGCTTACCTCCTTTGGCAGTTTCCTAAGGAAAGAAATTAGTTCTGCTGGATGACCCTCTCCATTCCCACCAGCTCGAACTTTTCCAGGAGTAGCATCAAGAACCCAAACCTATAGCACAGAATAAGTGTTCAGAACAAATGAAAGAATATTAAAAGAAATTATTAATTCTAATTTTGATTGAAAAATTAACACCCATCTAAATTATTGTTATTGCAAAACCAAGTTTTTCAATGACCTCAGCCTACCTAGAAAGTGAGACCTTAAAACATGATAAACCTGACTCCACAATTTTTTCTACTCAAAATTCAAAAGAATTTAAACAAACAAAACTTTCATGCTGAACCAAATAACTTCCAAAGCCATTTAAGACATCAGGCAGGAAAATCATACCTTGACTGGTCTTGCAAGAGGTTTGGCAGCTTGATCCACCATGCTCAGCACAACTGTATGCATAATGATATAGCATAATCACCACATGAATCATCAGGGATATATCTCAACTGAAGGATAATGTACTCTAATAGTTATGCATATCAACAAGAAGTACCTTTCCCTCCAAAGCTGTGTCCAATTAAAACTCGTGGCGTTATTCTAAGTTTTCCCACCTATTCACAAAGATATAAAGAAGAAATGATAAATCTGGAGATCACAGAAAGTTCAAAATTCATCCTATCTACTGCAGGAATGTTTGCAACTTCTTGACATTAGGTTCAAAAGAAAGAAAACCATTAGATTGGTGACATTTAACTTGTTCTCTCCAAGTATTTCAATAGCCTGCTAATGCCATAAGAAACAAACTGTAAATTTTAAAACAATAAAAAGGTAAAACTAAATGCATAGCACGTTCAAGCTACTAATTGTTATGATGCCAAGGGGTTCAGGAATCATACATTGCCTCCTAAAAAAAAAAAAAAGAGCTTTTAGAAGTGCTGAACAATAAATATTCAATCCAACAATATCAGAGTAACGCAATCAGAAAAACCACAAAATATGCAACTTCTAAAACTGGACTGCAAATTCAACAGTCACTATTTCATGTCCAATTTTCAAACTTATATAACTAATATTTTAGCATATCATCAAGACAATACTAGTCAAATCATAGATATGCCAGGTCAAGAACTGCAGTATGCTTGCAAAACAAAAGTTTCAGGTGGAAGCTGTCCAAAATGCTTTCAACTAATAACTATTTATCAATCTAGCCCTATTGTTTGGAGGAGAAAACAGATGGAAAAGAAGTGGGTACAAATAATGTATTCGCATTTAGAAACACCTTAATGGTTCATATAACTACAAACTTGATCATGTTCACTTCTGCTTATGAATATCACAAGTAGTTGATGCATTTGTATGTTAACATATATCACAAGTAATTGATGCATTTGTATGTGAACATAAAACTGTCTATTGAAAAATAGTAACTTTGCAGGATGTAACAAACAAAATATTTTGTGAAAATTTAATTTCCTAGGATTGAACAAGATGTCATGAAGTAAGATCAAAAAAATAGGAACAGAGCAAAAGACCAGTCTTGTTTGCATTTTTCTGACTCAGTTTCGACTAACATAAAAAGATTTTTCAAGGGAAAAAACTATTATCAGCTAGGTAGACCTTCGTTTGCCTCTAATTTGACCCTCCTATGAGTAAACAATGCATCAAATTCTTACTTGGTTGGACAAGATTGAATATCTTGGTTCATACAAGTGTTAGAAATCAGTATATGGCTAACTAAAGTAATTGAAAGCTGTATAGAACAATGATAAGATGGAAAAATGATAAACAGAGTTACATCACTAAAGCAATTCATGCACAAGATATCATTGAGGAGATAACAGCTTGACAAAGAGTGAGTATTCTAAATACCAGAATAAAGACAGTCATTCGTAAAATTTATAATCAATGACAAAGAGTGGGTATACTAAATACCAGAATAAAGACAATCATTCGTAAAATTTATAATCAATGACAAAGAGTGAGTATTTACTAGCTTTAAGACATCAAAAGCAGCTGAAGCAACAGTATGAGGCCCTATTTTCTTGATGGATGCTGAATCCCCATGACATCGCAAGTCAACTAAAAGAAACTGCATCAACAATGAACTTATTAAAATTATAGTGAATGCACTAAGAAATCAAGTATTTAACAAAAAAGTTCTGGAGCAAAATGAATGCAAAAGGTTCAAGAAGTTGTTATGAAAAATATTTAATGATTAAAAGTTCTTAAAATGATTGATGGCTAAAATGGCATGCCTATCATCCTGCATGCAAAGCAGATATAGGTATCCAATATTTTCAAGCTAAAATCCAGGAAAGAAACATTTAAGGTAGGGCACATGAAAGCAACTAAGTATTTCGTGCCAACTTCCATGAGATTTTAGTCATTAGTCAAAAAGAAGGTATTCTCACTATTGAAGAGATCATGAAGATTTAGTATTGTTAGCGAATATATAAAACCAATTAAGTTGGCCTCACACAACAGCTTAAGCTATTGCGATGAAATGGTCGCTTAACATGGTATCAGAGCCTTTATGACCAAACAGTCTTGAGTTCAAATCCTACCACCCACCTATTTATCATCAAATTAATTCAGCACAAGATAGAGTGAGTCTGTGCAGGTTTCAAGCCCAAAGGGCTTTCACTTGAGGGAGTGTGTTAGCGAATATATAAAACTAATTAAGTTGGCTTTACACAACAACTTAAGCTATTGTGATAAAATGGTCGCTTAACAAGTATTAACCATGGGAATATTTTATATATCCAATATAACAATATTCTATGTATCCAATAATAAAGCAATTTAGATATTATTTAAGAAAATTGCATTTTCCTATTATTCAATATTATAGTACTATATTAGTATAATGGCTAGGCCTAATGAATAATTAACCTCAGCACCCTCCGTGATCTTGTGTCCATGGGCGTAGACTAAATTGAACCATGTTGAACCAATATGCAAATTCCTTCTTTCCTTCTCTTTAGTTTTTAATTTCACATGTATTATGACCAAATTTTGATTCAAGGGTCCAAATAATTTGTTAGATCAAGCATAGTCCGAGTTTTGTTAAGGTTTCGGGCCTTGTAAGGATTGACTTAGCTAAGGCTAAATTCTTGATGGACTAATAACTTAGGACTCAGTGTATGCTCAAATGAATAAATAATGGCTAATGGATTTTATATAAGTAAGCATTGGATCAGACTAATGTGCTATGAAAGGCTTTGGGCTTAGATAACTTATCATTAATGGATAGAAATCATTGGATGATCTTGGATGATGTGGCAGATAAGATCATAAAGGATAGACATCAACTCTAAAAGATAAAGATAGTGTGAGAGGATCATCTGAAGATAGCAGAGATCTTCAAGGATATAAAAGTATCGTTTTTAGATATATGCAATCTCTTATCTTGTTAGCTGGGATATAACTAAATCCTATCATATAGAGTCCTGTTTGGATGGGGATGTCATCCTATTGGTTAGTATGATGAAATACAATAAGGATAAGATATGATCTAGTTAGTTCAGTTCAGTTAACATTCTGAATTGTATCTTAGCCATTAAGCCAAAGGTGCCTAAAAATAGCTCATTTGATCCTTGCTCCTTATACAGATTGAGAGATAGCATTCCTTTGTATACTTTAAGAGTAGCAATAACAGTTAGCACTTGTATCACTTTCGTGCTTTTATTGTTGCCTTTGATAATTTAGTATTTCTCAATAATTCTACAAGAATGTGAGAGTCAAACACTGCGAGGGTTGTGAGGCATTCGAGAACAAATTAGTTGGTCAACGATCACATGAGAAGGCTAAGTCTAGCTTAAAAGGATGTAAGTGGAATTTTCGTGCAAAGGAGTAAGCACAACTTACGGTATAAGTTTGGTGCTTAGAATAGTAGCCTATTGAAAGCCATATTCTTTTGCCTTCTCTTTTGGCAATCCATAGAGAGTGTCATTATCATTCTTCTATGTTCCATTTTGGTATCCCATTATGAGTGTCATCTTCTTCTTCTTTCTGCTCTTTTGACATCCCATTGAGAGTGTTATTACCCCTCTTTTTTTTTCTCTTTCTAGCAACCAAAGAGCATCCATAACCTTCTATCCTTTCTTCTTACAGCTTTATTTCCCTTACCAATCAAGAGGAAGTTCCTCTACTTCTGGATGGTTTTGATTAGTTCAATAGGTAAATGTAGGTGCAAGGACTAGTATATTGTTTAGGACATCTTAGATCAGTTGGAATTTACCAACAAAATTGAAGATCTATTTTGCTAATTACTTAGACTCTTGTAAATTATGTACAGAAACGGTTAGCAATTAGTATATTTCAATCTCTGCAAGGTGATAAGTATGCCTAGAAATTTAAAAGGATGTTGTTCTTGCTTAAACTCAAATAGAGAAGTAATTCGTATAATTGAGGGGCCTGATGAGTTAAAGAAACTACTTTTGCTTGGGTTGAATGTGGGGCCTTAGTATCTTCTAAATTCCTTCAAAGACTCAATTAGGACTAAGATAGACATAGGGGTAGCACCACAAACCAAAAATAGGTCATCCACGAAAAAAAAGATAAAGATCCTTTGCTTGGCACATTTATAATGGAACCTAAATTGGTTGTTTTTATCTATATTGATAGCAATGATTCTACAAAGAGCTTCTATGCAAATTCTAAATCAATAAGGGAATAAGTGATCACCTTGAGTGAGCCCATTAGCTCCCCAAGGTCTTGGTTGGCTCCTCACTACGTAGAATAATATAAAAAGGGATAGTAGTACATCAGTTGATCCATCTCATGAATTGCGAAGGAAATCCCTAACCTCAAAGATGCTCAAAATAAACGTCTAGCTATCTAAATCAAAAGCCTTGTGGAAGTCAATCTTCAAAGCACAACTCTTAATTCCCCTTTTTGTGGTAAAAGAGTTCTTCAACCATAAGAATATTGCTCATTTTATTTCTTCTTGTAAAAAAAGCACCTGGAAAGGGTTTACAATATCTTTCAAGATTGTTTTGGACCTAGAAGTTGGTATCTTGGAGATGATTTTATACATCACATCGTAACATGAAAAAGGTGTGAAATTAGTAAATCTTGAGACATTAGGAATATTGGGGCTCGATCAATAGTCATAAGAAAAGGAAAGAGATGCTTCAAGATCGGCAAAGAGATATCAATACCAATGTTAGTGCCTAACATACCTTTGCAGAAATTGTACGCTACTGTAGATGTTTCTTATTGCAAGGAGGGAGTTATAAAGGAACTTATTGTTCATATCTCCATCTTTTATCCAAAGATTCCTCGATTTCTACCCGGTGACAGAAGATTAGCCCTTGCAAGAATTGAACCTACAAACTAGGCTTTTTCCTTGTGTTACCTAACTAAAAGAGCTCCTAAGGCCACTTGTTTACTATTTACACTTCGATTCCACTATCTTAATAATAATAAGGAAAGGGCTCCTGGTGATCAAAGTAGCTACTAATAAAGCATGAGGTTCACTTTTCCTTCTTTCCAATCTCACCTTCCTTGCTTAGGGATACGTTCTTCACATTTTGATAGAGTGAAGAGAAATTGAAACTTTGCTACGCACTAAATTTTTTATTATAAATATGTTTCTATATAAATAAAATATTTTAAATATAAATAGAATAGAATAGAATGATATTTAATATAATTAATTTTCATTATTTTTAAATAATTAATAATAATATTTTATATAATTATAATTAATAATAAAATAATAATTTTTTTACTAATAAAAAATAGAAATTATAGCCTTTTAAGATCCTCATCTCTAGGCTTAGCATAAACCTATTCCTCAATAGAGGCAAGGAATTTGAGTGCTTCATTCTTGAATCATTCCATGTTAGAGAATTACTTTAGTTAAGAGCCTAGAGTTCCTCCTTTACAGCCTTTAGTGTCCTCATACATTTAAATGCTTTCTAACCTCACATCAATGTTCAATCCAGTACTTACTGTTCTTCAAATCTAGGAACATCAAGCAAGTAATTATTGAAGTTGAATAGGATTTTCCTTTTGGTAAAGAGGGTAGTCAAGTTTAATTATATGGGAGTTTGTTATAGCATAGAGGAAAATTGAAATGGGCACAACTATTTGGGAAATGAAGTGCCAACTAGCATTAACTAGAGCTCTGTCCAATTTTTTATAAGAAACCAATCTCCCCATTACTTATTAGACCAGGTGAAATATTGACCTATGAATCTGAGGTATGAGAGCCCCAGGATTGAGATGCAATCCTTGAAATCAGCATGAGTTTGTAATTCCTAGTTCCTTACCCTCCACAGTACCCTACAAGATACCATATATCAAACATACAAATATTCTATTATTCAATAATAAAGAAGTTTAGATATTATTTAGGAATACTATATTTTCTTATTATGGTATATTGTACTATCGTACTATTATAAATGGAGGAGCTAACCCACTAAACCCTCCATGATCTTTAAGTCTATGGACAAATGATAAGTCTAATAATGTTAAAATGATGCGTATATTGCATCTTCCTTTTTCGTTATTTTACAATTTCACATAAACGAGCCAAAAGTAAAAGAAGCACAAAGTCATCAATGTTACCTGCCACATTGGAAATTCTCGTGCCAATCTTCTAGCAAAAGTTCCTGCAATGATTCAAAATTTATCAACTTTTCTTAACAATGGGATTTACAACTTCTAAAAATGAAACACAGGCAATCTACAGACGATAGTGGATAATAGTGCAATAACAATAGAAAAGGAGGAATATGAATTTTATTAAATGCAAAGTCAAATAGAAAGAAAATGGTGGAAAATGGATCATTATGTTCTTTGAAGACAATGATGAAAATGCATGATTATGTGCAAAACTCAATAGGAAAGGTAATCAAGGAATTGGTTATGATAGGAATTTACAGCATAATAAAGGATGTCTCTATAATGAAGGACATCAATTTACAATTGGTACTTTCCTTATGTAATTGGTTCTTACTATTATATAAAAGCTATGAGGTCCTTAAGATTGAATTAAGCCCTCAATTGACATTTTCAGATACTATCTTTAACATGGTATTAGAGCAAGGTTAATCCCAAGTTATCAAAACCTCTTTTCTACACCTGAAACCCTAAAACTCTTACCTCCCTTACCATAAAACCCTAGAACTCTTACGTCCACCCACCACAACCAAAAATCAAACAAACATTTGCAACTAGGTGGTGCTAGTAACCAACACAGTATTGGTGATGTCAATAGGAAATTGTCAACATGCTAGCAAGTGGGTATCATACGTCAATATGCGATGACGATAGTCTAATGGGTCAGCTTGCCTTTTCATCGTGAACAGTGTACTACTTTTGTTTTATTTCATTAGTGTAGTCTTTCATATGTTCCAAAACACCATCAATAGTGTTACCACCATTCGTTAGTCTACAAATTTGTCAAATACACCAAGAGGATGTCAACTCTAGCAATAAGTCATCGATGAGTGTCTAAACAGCTATCACAAAAGTGGATTCTTCCAATTTGCAGAGCACCAAACAATGTTTGAATAGTAACAACTGTGAAAAAATCATGTATATTGATTGATTGATTGATTGTATTTGATTTTCCTGTTATATTAAAATATCCCATAAATCATTGGATAGAGAGTATCCCATAAATTATGAGATTAGATATTGTATTAGAATCATTAGTTTGCATTTATACATACTAGAATTTTGATATACATGTTGTAAACAATAGTGATATGCAAAAAATACAATTCCTATTCAAATTTTAACATGTTATCAGAGCCAAGTTAGGGCGTTTGGATCGAGTTAAACATATCTCTATTTTTTTCCTCTTTTGGTTCAACCATCATTGGTGCACCCGATTTCCTTCCTTCCCTTTCAGCCTTCATTGATGTCTCCTCCTTGTTTCATCTCTTTCATCTTAGCCTTCATTGTTAATTATTGTGCTCTAAAACAGAGCATTTCCTTCATCCTTTATAATTGGAAGTCTCTAAGGAATAACTTCCTTATAAAGAGAGAAAAAAGTCAAAAGTTGAAGAAGAAAGCAATATCAGTAGTACCCAATCGGAAGAAATTATTGAATTCCAACAGTTGGGGGAATTAGCATCACAAAGGCTAAGTAGCCTTCACTTCAGGTACTTGTTATTTGGCATATTCAAGTAAGGATCCATTTTCCTTTAGAATAAATGCCTCAAATACAAACTTTTACCAACTCTTGGGTCAACTCAAGAGCTACAAACGATATATAACCCATTTATCCAAATGTTCCTTAACCAATACTCCATGTCCAAGTAGTAGAAAAATAGCCACAATCAATGGATCTTTAACAATTGTAGCATGTGTAGGGAATGTGGCACAGGTCCTAGACTGACTTCTGGTTATGGGACTTTGTAGCTGAATATCCGATAGGTTATGTTTGAGAGACTTCCTCCCTTTATGACCTATCTTGAATGAGGGAATAAGAACCCGTTAAAAGAGAAATCTTCGATCTCTGGAACTAACAATGAGTCAACAACAATTCTGCTTATTTATTCATGCTCTAAAGAGTTGTATTTAAACTAGCTTACAGCCCTTAACAATCCCTACTTTTCAACATAAAATCTCAACTAAAAGATAAAACAACTTATCAGAATAAAACAAACTCCTAATATTCTGATATCTTATTCAAATAACTTATCTACTTCTTCCTTTCCGCACGTTTGAATTTGCCATGTGTGAATCTCTAGTAAATTTGGTCAGCAGAATTTTGCTACTCTTGGCCCACAACAGAATGTCAAAATAAGTCCATCAATACTCTTAAGAAATATTCTTCATGTTCCTAGACTATCAACCGACCTTGTTTCCATACCAAAACTCACCTAAGATTGATGTTGTGATGTGATTTTTTTACAGTAGTTATTGTGTATTTTGGGACAAGGATTCGAGGAGTATGATTGGACTTGAAAGAACGAGATAACCTATAATATATTGAAGCACCAAGTCAGTTGAACATCATAACTAAAGAAAGATTATCTCATTCTTTGATATCAAATTTTGTTGCATCCAATAAAGAAAAAATTATGTTTCACCATTATTAGTTAGGACATCCATCCAATGTTTTAAAAACCGGACCAGATATCAAATTGATCAAAGAAAAGGTTTAAGGATTAAAGGTTCAACCGGTATTAAACTGTTATAAAATCGGTATATAATAAATAAAAAGTAAAAACTATATAAATAAGTAAAAATATAGTATAAAATAAAATAATTTATTGAAATAGAAATGTACTAATAATGTTTATAATATATAATAAACTAATACTAAATCTAATAATTTAAACTAAGAATGAATCTAACATAAAACTTAAAATAATAATAAAAATAACAATTATATTTCTATATTATCATTTATTTAAAGACTCATAAAAAGTTGAAGTATATTTAAAGAAAATCAATAGAAAAGACTCTAACTTTATTCTAATTTCTTTTTCAATGTCCTTTAAACATATTTCTTTATAATTTAAATATTATTTTTTAGCACATCCTTAAATTATCTTAAGCAAAATTACTTATACATACTAGTTAATAATTCAATTTTATTAAAAATCATGATAAAAAAAATTTAACAATAATATTTTAGAAATTTTCAATTAAAGTATAATGAGATAAATAAGGAGCCTAAATTTTGATAAAATATAATTTATTAATGAGATTAAATAGATAAAAATAGTAATTCATTTTTTAACAATAATAATTTAAAATAAAATTTTTAATTAAAATACAAAGAGATAAATAAAGAATATTAATTTTAAAATATATAATTTATTAATTAGATTGTGTGAGATAATTGAAAAGAAAAGAAAATTTCATTGAAAAGTGACAAATTTTCTGAACATACCTGTTAAAAATCTCAACTTTCATATAACAACAACTTCAATTTACGTTAATGATAAGTTAACAAGCTCTGGAGCATTCTGTCAAAAATAGATAGTTACAAGGACAAGGAGGTGTATGGGTTGGTGTGCAAGATGTGGTTTCACTTGCAAAGAGGGAGAAACTTGCTGCTAGGCCCCACTTTTTGTTTACAAATCTTGATGTTGAAAATTTTCATTCTAACACAAGCATGTACATTTTCCGATTAGCAATCGAAGCAGCTTTATTCCTTGTTAGCATATTTATAGTGAAATTTTAGGTCCTAATGTTTCTAGTACTTCAGGGACAAGATGATTGGTTTCTTTTATTGATGATTGTACACATGTTACCTAAATTTTACTCAAACCTAAATCAGAGGATATCAAAAAGTTTAGGAAAGATAATGTCAAGGATTATTTCAATCAAGTTCTTACCCCATACTTTTAGAAAGAAGGAACAATTCTACTGACAATATTCATTTTTACTACCAATGCAAATGTTTCTAGGTAATATATCCAGTAGATTTGGGTATAACTTTTGGCAACCAACCTAGCCTTGTATCTTTTAACATTCCCATCAGATCTATAATTCACTGTAAATACCCACTTGCATCCAACCAACTTTTTATCCTTGGGCAACTCCACCAACTACCGAGTTTTATTTTTTTTCAAGTGCATCCATCTCACTTTTCGTAGAACTTCTCCACTTCTCATCTCCTAGTGCCTCGGTCAGATTTCTTCAGCATAAGAATGTTATGGAAATTTTTTTGAAAGGTTTGGTACTTTTCAGACATGTTTTGATATGTCATGAATAGATATAGTGGGTGTTGAGTGTAGGTTCTAGCACCTTTTCAAAGGGCAACGAGTATGTCTAAATCATTAGGTTCAATTTGTGGGTCAAGGTAAGGCTCACCATCAATCTACAAATTAGGTCCGAATGAGCTCGTGGTAGGTTCAATTGGTTCCAAACATGATTGGAATGCTGGAATTGTAGCTTGTGCAGGGGCTTGGACATGATGTAGGTGAGAGATAGGTCTCTTCCTCATAATACCTGCAATTGTTGAGTTGTTTTCCCTTCATTTTCTGCCTTTATAGCTACCTTAGGTTCAATTGACTCTTTTGAAGAATGTGTTTCCAACTCTATTTGGGCAGGAAAATAAAGGAAAAACAAATCCCTTGTCCTATCTTCATTCAAATTCTCCCCTTAAAGATAGGGTAAGGAAAGGTTTGGATTCATTAAAAATAACATCAGCAGACACAAAAAATGTCTAAGTAGGAGGTGAAAACAGTTGTATACCTTTTGGGTGGAAGAGTAACCAAAAAAAAAACACATGTAAGAGCATGAGGATCATGTTTCCTTCTATTTTGAAGGTGAATATGAACATAGGTTGTACTTTCAAAAATTCTAGGAAACAAGATTACTAGAGAGGCTTAGATTCGGATAGAATTATTTAAGAACGTTCATTGGTAATTGAAAATTAAGAACTCTAATTGCCAATCTGCTATATAAGTAGGTAAAAGTTAGGACAACTTCCACCCAAAAATTTTTGGAACATTTTTTTGAAAGAGCAGTGCCCTTGTGATGTTCAACAAATGACTATTTTTCTGTTCTACATTTCCATTTTGTTGAGTAATACTAACACATGAAGATTTGTGAATGAACCCTTTTTCATTAAAGAAATTTGATAAAGTTTGATTGAAATAATCTTGCATTATCAAAACGAAACGTTTTGGTTTATGCATCAAACTGAGTTTTGATCATGTTATTAAAATTTGGAAAAAGAGTACTAACATCGGACCTGTGTTTCAACAAATAAATCCACACGACTCTTGTGCAATCATCAATGAAAGATATGAACCACTTTGCCCCAAAAACAATAGGAACTAAAGAGGGACCCCAAACATCATAATGAACGAGAGAAAAAAGGGGTATGGCTTCTTTTATTATTTGAAAAAATGCAAGTTTGTGGTTTGCAAATTCACATTCATCACATTGGAAAGACTCAACAGCTATTTTATCAAAGAAGGATGGAAACATTCTCTTTATTACATAAAAAGAAGGATGTCCTAAACGAAGATGATAAAGCCACACTCTTTCTTCACTAGACATGACTGACTCTAAAAGAAAGGATGTAGGAAGAAAAACCTCAAGTTTGTTTTGACCTTCTTTATTCTCTAGGTAGTAAAGGACATTCTTCTAGCAAGCTTGGAGTTTATGCTATATATGCTCCAGTTTGACAGGGAGTATTAGGAAAAGTTACATCTATATGATTTACCATTTATTCCTAAATCAACTTTCCTTATGCAATTGGTACTTTCCTTATGTAATTGGTTCTTACTATTATATAAAGACTACAAAGGTCTTGAGATTGAATTAAGCCCTCAATTGACATTCTCTAATACTGCCTTTAGCAATTTTTTTTATTGATGATCACACCAGTGATATGGCTATTTTTTATGACAGAAAAACATAAAGTTGGGTCTATCTTCAAAAGATTGATTTATGATACAAACTTAATTCCAAACTCAAATCCAGATTCCTTGCAACGACATTGCAAAAGAATACTTTCAATCTAATCATGGAAATTATCTTCTAAAAATTGAATTATTCACCAAAGCTCTTTTGTAGATACTCTGCAACAAAATGGAGTAGCTGATCGAAAAACAGACACCTCTTAGAAGTAGCTTGTTCTCTTATGCTCACCTCAAATGAGCCTAAACAATAAGAACTACATTCCTCACTAATAGGATGCCCTCCAAAACTCTAAACTATCTCACCCCATGTCAAAAAATCACGAATTACTATCCTAAAAGCATAATTATTAGCTCCATAGTAATTAGGATCTTTCAGATGCACAACTCTTGTCTATATCCATCCACAACATCAAAGCAAACTTGATCCTAAATCCATAAATTTTATTTTTTTAGGATTCTCACCAACCCATAGCTGGTATAAATGCTATGCTCCTAGTACTAGAAATTGGACTTTTAGTATGAGCTATAAGGTAGATGGAAGTATAGAAAGGTATAAAGTTCAATTAGTTGCCAAAGGTTTTACCCAAACCTATGGCATAAATTATCAAAAAATATTTGCTTCGATGGGCAAGATGATTACTATTTGAGTACTTCTACCATTGGCAATGAATTTAGATTGGAAGCTACATCAATTACATGTGAAGAATGATTTCCTGAATGGATATTCCAAACATGAAGTGTATATGGAGATCCGACCAAAATTTGAGAATTAACAAGGTTTTAACGAAGTGTTTAAACTACACAAATCACTTTACAGACTAGAAAAATCACATATCACACGGTTTGATCTACTTACCAAAATCGTCGAAAAGCATGGACTTTCTTAAGGACAAATAAATCACGCATTGTTTTCCAAGCACTCATCCAGATAAAGAAAGGATATTCTTATAGTCCGTTGATGACATAATTCTCATAGGCAATTATGAAGAAGAAATAGAATGGTTAAGGGGATTCTTATTATTGATTGTCGTGGCATTTTATTGTACTGGCACGTAAGATAAAGACTTGGGGAAACTCAAATACTCTCTATGAATGGAAGTGCAAAGATCTAAAAGGGGAATTATAGTCTCCAAAAGCAAGTATACATTTGACTTGCTAAAGGAGACTAGTACTTTTGGCTAAAAACTGTCAAAAGTTCCCATGGACCACTCAAATAAACGTTGGAGTAAGAAAGATGGAGTCCCAATTGAAAAAGGGAGATATCAAAAGCTTGTGGGCACTCTTATTTTAACCCATACCATACCGGATTTCAACTTTGTTGCAAGAGTGATTAGTCAATTCATAAACATACATAAGAACATCTTGACTCATTATACAAAATCCTTGGACACCTCAAGATGTCACTGATAAAGGATTATCCATCAAAAAGGGTAAAGGATTATCCATCAAAAAGGGTACCCTAGATATAATTGCATCGGCTTGATTACTAATCGAAGATCTACCACTGAATATTGCACATACACTTGGGAAAACCTAGTTACTTAGAGGAGCAAAAAACAATAAATACTTACAAGTAGGCACAAGTAAATGGCTATGGCACACGATATATGTGAAGGAATATGGTAAAAAAGGCTTCTTGACAAACTAAAGATGCAAATTGGGAAACCATTAACTTTATATACATCACTTTATAACTTGTGTCTATGAGAAACTCTCACATACAAACCACACTGGCAAAAAGCTTAATCTAAATATTTAGTTTCTTTTTATTTTTTTTACAAAAAAAAACTACAACTGGATTATTCAATATGACCTCGCTTTTAAGAAGAGGGGTCAAACGCAAAGAAAAAAAAGGACGCTTTGGATTGAAAAGATACTGAAGATTTTTTATGAAGAAAGAATTTCTTATTCTTTTTCTCATATATTTTACATTTCATGAACATAGATATTTATACAAAAATTCTGTCTAAATAGGAAAGAATTCTATGCCTAATTTAGGAAAGAAATATTTACAGCTAACAATAGATGATTCATTCCAATTATAGCTAACACTGGTCAACTCTCCCCCTCAAGTTGGTGCAAAGATGTCACACATGCCCAAGTTGCAAAATAGTGTATGAAAAATCTATTTGTTGAGACCCTTTGTGAACACATCAGCTAGCTGTTTTTCAGATGACACATGAAACAAACTTAAGATACCACTTGCAACCTTTTTCTTTGATGAAGTGCCGATCAATTTCAATGTGTTTTGTCCGGTTATGTTGAACTGGATTATGAGCTATACTAATGGCAGCTTTGTTGTCACAATACAAGAAAAGTCCCCCCTTTTTCGCATAGTTTCAATTCCTCCAGTAACTTTTGTAGCCAAAGAAGTTTGCAAACACCTTGTGCCATGGCACTATATTCAGCACTTGATCTAGCAACTATACTTTGTTTCTTGCTTCTCCAAGTAACCAAGTCCCCTCCTACAAGAGTGCAATAACCGGATGTAGATCGCCTGTCATCTAGAGATCCACTCAATCTACACTTGTAAAGGCTTCAATTTTGAAGTGACCACGCTTAGCAAAAAATAGACCTTTTCCTGGAGTAGACTTCAGGTACCGCAAAATGCAGAGGACAACTTACATATGAGAATCTTGAGGATCGTGCATGAACTGACTCACCAAGCTAACTGCATAGGCTATGTCTAGTCTAGTGTGAGAGAGATAAATGAGTCTTCCAACCATCTCCTGATATCTCTCCTTATCAACTGACTTCTCGACCCCAGCTTGTAACTTGTGATTGCTTTCAATGGGCAATTCTATTGGGTTGCAACCTGTCATACCGGTTTCTTTCAAGAGATCTAAAATATATCTCCTTTTAGAAATAAAGATCCCTTTTTCTGACCTGGCAACCTCAATTCCTAAGAAGTAGTGCAATTTTCCCAGATCCTTGATCTCAAATTCTTATGCCAATAGGTTCTTTAATCGAGCCATCTCCTCTTTGTCATTTCCTGTTACTACAATGTCATCAACATAAACTATGAGAAGAGTAAGTTTACCCTCTTTATGTCTTATGAAGAGGGTATGATC
>JANZXR010000001.1:9445454-9461437 GCA_027575705.1 Erythroxylum echinodendron
CCCCATACATCAGAATGAATAGTCTCAAAAGCAATAGTACTTCTATTATTACTCAAAGGATAGGAGTTTCTAGTATGTTTAGCATACTCACAAGCATCACAACACAATGATTCAAACTGAGTCCTCAAACATAAACTAGGGTATAATTTCTTTAAAACAAAAAAAGATGGATGCCCTAACCGTCTATGCCACTGAACAATTTCTCAATTGACATCCTTATTATCACTAAAAAAAGCTTGACCATAGTCTTGAGTTCCATCAATCATGTATAAGCCATCATGCAATCTACCACTGTCAATCATCCTCCCTATGTGAGGATCCTGAAAAACACAATGGTTAGGGAAGAACTCGATTTTACAATTTAGAGCCTTGGTGATGGAGCTAACAGATAGAAGATTAACAGGAAATTCAGGCACATGGAGAACAGATGAAAGTTTAATATTAGGTGTATAGTCAACAGAACCTGTTCCAGAGACAGGGGTTAAAGAGTCATTGGCTATTCTAACATTATCCCCTTTAAGACATGGAGAGTAGTTTTGAAAGCCTTTTGAAGTGCCTGTCATGTGTCTATTCGCACCAAAATCAATAATCCAAGAATTAAGATGAGCATTAAAGGCGGTACCTGAGTGCACATAATTGGACGTAGCAATAGTGGAGTCAAGCTTGGTCAGAAGTTGACGAAGATGCTGAATCTCATCATAAGATAAAGTGTCACTAGAGTCTGTCTCCTTGGATATCTCCCCAGTTTCTGCTATGTTTGCTTGTGACCGAAAGGAACTAACTCGTTTTCCCCCATTACCTCTGTTTGGTAGACCATGAAGCTTCCAGCAAGTCTCCTTTGTATGCCGTGATTTCCCTCAGGAGAATTTCCTTTTGGTTGCTCATGAGAGACAATTAACCCAGATTTCTCAGTTCGTGCAGCGTAAAGCATAACATTACGACGGCTTTCCAATTGTTGAACATGAGAGTATGCATCCTCAAAAGAAGGAAAAGGAATCTTACCAAGAACTTGAATCCTGATTTGATCGTATTCGGGATTCAATCCAGCCAGAAAATCATAGACCTGCTCTTTTTCAACCAGTTTGTGAAATAAAACTACATCTTCAGTACAATGTGCCTAGAGATCTTAATAATAGCCTATCTCCTGCCAAAGCCCACTTAATTCAGAAAAATAATCAATGATGGTTCACTCACCTTGTTTTGTACCATGGATTTTATTTCGAATTTCGAAGATCTGGGCATCATTCCCTTTGCGAGAGTAAGTGCGTTTGGTTGAGTTCCAGATTTTTTCAGCAGTATCAAGCAATAAGTACTGTATGGAAATGCAAGGGTGCATAGTATTCAAAAGCCATGTCATAACAAGTGAATTATCAGAGTTCCATTGGCTATAGGCAGGGTTAGAAATATTAGGTGGTTTTTTCTCTCCAGTGATATAACCTAGCAGTTTTCTGGATTTAATAAACAACAAACCTGCTCGAGACCAAGCAAAATACGTACCAGCCCCATTCAATTTCACAGCACTAATTTGTGAAAGAGAGGTATTATCTACTGCCTTAGTGTCCCCCATTGTCAAATAAAAGCTCAAAGCAGAAGCAACAACAGAAAAATCACGAAATGTCGCCAAAAATGGTCGTCCTATGCCGAGGAGATCAATCGGAGGTCCAGTCGTCGACGCCTAAGCTACAGTCGATAAAACTTCGATCGGCGCGTGAGCCCACCCGCAGCAGTTTCTGGTGGCCGGATTTCAGGGAGGCGCCGAACGGAGGGTGGGTTTTCTGGCTGTAGGGGCGGTGACGAAAGAAGAGGGAGGAAACTCAACCTCTTTGCAACAA
This sequence comes from Erythroxylum echinodendron, assembly GCA_027575705.1. Lineage (NCBI taxonomy): Eukaryota > Viridiplantae > Streptophyta > Magnoliopsida > Malpighiales > Erythroxylaceae > Erythroxylum > Erythroxylum echinodendron. The sequence continues at coordinate 9,447,287 of JANZXR010000001.1, forward strand.
CCGTAACAATAACCAGCCGAAAAAAAATGCTGCGAGGGAGGAAAAACTAACCTCAAGAAGGCAGCAATGGCCCTGATACCATGAAGATTTTTGATGATGAAAGAATTTCTTATTCTTTTTCTCACATACTTTACATTTCATGAACATAGGTATTTATACAGAAATTCTATGTCTAAATAGGAAAGAATTCTATGCCTAATTTAGGAAAGAAAAATTTACAGCTAACAATAGATGATTCATTCCAATTATAGCTAACACTAGTCAACAAATACAACTTCTAAGATAAAATAGTTTCAATCTTCTTTTGGCACAAGTTTGTTTTGCAAACTCTGACAAAGGAGAATAGAATAAAAAATGACAAAACAATACAATATTGTACAGATTAGAACAAAAATCAAGTTGACTCAAAATGCTTATGTACCACAAATTGTATCTCCCACAAAGTCGAGGAAAATGAAAGAATTATCATAAGCTTACCTACCCCAATTTTTCCGACTACCAAGAATACCATGCAAAAGGACAGCCGTTGGAGGATCTGGTATTGACTTGTCCATTGCTGAACTCCACTTTACCTGTGCTCAATATTTTACATAGCAATTCTCTGCCTTAAAACTTGTAACAATCTAGGAAAGAGCAAGTAAAATCAACTTCTTCAAAAACTCACATATATTAGAAGGCTAAATAACACAAGTATATACTAGGTTAAACATTGGGACTTTTGAGGTAGAATTCTAATCTTCAATAGAGAAAGCATAAAGAAACAAGTCATTCAAGATTTTATGAAAATCTAAAATGATATTTTATTTCTTGTTTTCTTTAATCATTTATGGCCTTGTGATTTTTGCATTTTAGGTTGATAGTAATTGTGAAACTAAAGGTAAATAGAAGGAAAGGAGAGAGAATTACACAAGGTTTTACATTTTTAGTTGTAAAGCCTGCTTACATAAATACAAAGCAATTAGGGTTTAATCCTTAAATAAGTTTTGTGAAAATTAGATAGTACAGAAAATCCATATTTATTAAATGAAATAGAGATCTCACTATATTTATATTGCTAATTAAGAAGATATATATAATATTCTTGTATTAACTACTAAGGTAAATGACAAACTTCACGAAAAACTTTTATTTTATTTTATTTTTCCCCTAAACATCCAAACAACATTGACGTCTTCATAATCTTTCCAAAAAAAAAAAGGCATTGGGTGCCTTCATCGCTTTTAAAGTATCCACACCTGAAACATCCCAAATCATGAACTTCTTCGACTAGTTTGAAGTATATGAATGATTTATACCGCAAAGTTATCTAAAAATAGTTAGCACGAATAAGTTATGATTCTTTCCAACTTTGTATATTCCTTCTCTCTATGAATCCAACCGTCTCTTCTCTTCATAAAACCCTAGTCGTTTATTCTCTTCTAAAAATCCTAGCCACTTTCTTCCTAAAGCCACTAGTTTCACTTTAGCATATTTATTAAAACTGCGCTGAATTTTCTAACAATAAGAAAATATCCACCATGAGCATTCAAGATACTCCCTCATCCATCTATATTAAATCGAACAGCCCTAGCTACCAAGTTTGGTATAAGATTTTAAGGATGCATATTGCTAGAAGGAAAAAAAAAAAAGGGCTATATCAATGAGAAGAAAGTTGCACACTTAAAAGTTGATCCAGGCTTATGATGTATGGAAAGTTGAAGTTGCACTAGTTAAATCCTAGCTTATAAATTCTAGGAATGATAATATGATGTCACGCTTTGTGTAATTTGTAATAGCAAAGGAAGTATAGGAAGCTATGACAAGAAGTTACCATGATGTATCTGACTCTTCTCAAGTCCATGAACTAATGAAGACTTCTTTCCAATTATGTCAAGGTGGCTAACCTCTAGCAAAATATTACAATGAGTTAAACTCAATTTTTATGGAGCTTGATTATTGTAGAAATCTAGGAGATATTATTTTGATTTCAAAAGACATTTCAAGATTTCAAAGATAAGTTTCAAGAATCAATTATTTAGAATTAGTTTGACTTGTTTCTTATATAAAGGGGATAACGGATCTATACCTAATTCCCTAAATTAATCTATTTCCTTTGTAGTCCTTTACACAGTGTCTGTGTGTGTGTATATATATATATATATATGTTGATACACCTTTTAGTTTAAAACAAAGGAACAAAGTTAGGACGTAAAAGTGGCAGTACACATATTGATAAACAACGGTACCAAAGACTTGTTGGAAAACTAATTTATCTTTTACATACCAGACCAGATATTAGCTTCATTGTTAGTATAGTTATTCAATTCATGAATAATCCAACTGAGGAGCACAGGGAAGATGTACATAGGATCCTAAAGTACTTAGAGATGACACTAGGGCAAGGGCTACTTTTTTAGAAAAACAACAAACAAGGAGTTAATATTGCAATTGTCGTTTGGGCAGGATCAATGATAGGCATACAATTAACCTCAGGATATTGCACGTACGTTTAGGGAAATTTGGTTAGTCAATGGTGTCACAAAGCATTGCCAAAGCAAAGTTCAAAGAACTTGGTATTTGTGAAGGAATTTGGATTAAAAAAGGTACTGAGTGAGTTGAGGATTCCTATCACTAGTCCCATGAAAGTATTATGTGATAATCAATTTGCAATTAGCATAGCAAAGAATCATGTTCATCATGATAGGACCAATCATGTGGAGATTGACAGACACTTTGTCAAAGAAAAGATGTGAGCAAACATAATATAATTGTTATACATCCTAACAAATTAACAAATTGTAGACATCCTAACTAAGGCTTTATCAAAGAAAACATTCAAAGATCTCAATTTCAAGTTGTGTTCACTCAATATTTACAACCTAGCTTAAGGAGGAGTGTGGAAATCCAAGAAATATTATTGAATGGGCTTGAATATTTAGCAAGAGCAGTTTTTTTTTTTTTTTTTTGAGACTTATGCAAAAATTGCATATCAAGATCCTCGATCACAAGTTGCTCCAAAAACCAACATAAATGTAGCAATTCCTACAAGAAAATATGTTCGACTAGTTTTGGAGAGACTAGACAACCTTTGCTCCCACGTGAAAAAATTATGCAAACCAACAACCTATATTTAATGCTAAACATGGAGAAGATGGAAATAAGCAAGATGAAGGGATTGATATTGATCAATAGCACACAATAACAAGCTAAAATTTTCAAGCCAGGCTCAATCCTAGGAGGGGCCTTGTCTAGCCCGGATCTATAATTTTTAGTGTCATAGTTTCCTAGTTGAGATAGGCAGGACATGTAAATAGGGGACTTTTACTTACATGAGAGCTTATGAAGTTGATGATTCTTTTAGACCATACCCTAAGATACTCAACTATCCTATACAAGATGATGAAGAAATTAAACTAAAATAAAAATATATTAGATATTCTTTTTTCCTTTCTTCTTTTGTTTTGATTTTTTTCTGTGTTTCTCTTCCTTTCCTTTCTCCTTTTATTATATTATATTCTTTTTCTTTGTTTTTCTTTGTTTTCTCTTGTTACACTCTAATTAATAACGAAAAAACAAAAGATGGTGACACCTTTTGTCCCAAAAAGATGTTGTACAATAGCCTATAGGACACCTTGACATTAGTATGGAGCGTCGCAGTAAGAAAAGTAACACCCGCAAAAACAATACGTAAGGATAGAGTGCAAGAAGAATAGCCCAAACAATAGGGAAAGTAGCACTTAAATAGAAGGAAAAAGAGCCCAAACAACACCTAAATAAGCAGGAGGAGCACACCACAAACAAGAAATAATAATGAATAGAGACTACAATGACTAGCAACTAAGAGAGAAAGTGCTAGAAGTTATTTGAAAAGGGACAATAGTGCATCAACATGTCCTAAAAATTATTGAAAATGAAAGTGCTCGCTAGAGATGAGAAGAAAAAAGAGGTGTTCAAGGAAGATGATGCTCTGAAAAATTAAAAAAAAAATTGAATATATTTCTAGGAAGTCTTGCCAAAAATAAAGAAAAAGGTGGGTGGGACGTGGTAGGTCTAAAAAAGGTTTAAACAGTATAATATCTAATGACGAGATTAAGTTTCACCTTGAAGAAAGTAGACAAAAAATGAATTCAGGTGAATAGAGATTGCAATGCTCTATGATGAGATACCAAAAAGGAGCTCACCAAAAGGGAAACGATATTGGCAGCAAATAAAGGAATAGCGTATCGAGATTGCTCTAATAGCATATGAGAATTGAAAGCAAAAGGAAGGAAAGAAAATTTTACACAAAATTTAATGTGGTTCAGCTATAAAGCCTATATTCACAGACACAAAGCCCTTATAATTGCATCTTTATTGGGGCTTTGTGCAAGTTACATAATATGGTAAATCCCTATTCATATGGTGAAATACATTTCTCATAATAACTACATTTCCAATTAGGATGATTCATATGATACTTCTATATTAAATACTAAATTCCTAAGATACTCAACAATAAGCAAAGTAACTGTTGGTCACAAAATTGAGAGCCAAAAGGTTAACTAAAAAGTATTACTTTTTCTTTAAGTCAATTAAGCTCATTCTTAAAAAAAAAAATTGCAGCTCCCACAAAAGATAGAATTCAACAAAGTTTTAAGTAAAGCAATTACAACCTAATGAAAGCTTGAAAACCCAATTCTCAAAACCCCTTAGAAATGTTCATCCCCATATATTGAAAGGATAGAACACAAAAATATATTATCACTATAGAAAAGATTAAAGTACATTATACGTACTAGGTCTCCTTGAACAAGATCATAAGCCTGCAAAGAGGATTCATAACAATAAGTTGAAAGAATTAGAGAATAATACATTTTAATCGACATTATCCAAAAGTTTCTTCATACAATTTTAAGAAGTGACTTTATTAAGGGGGAAATAAAAACTTCAAACAAAATGGCAAAATCTTTCCAACACATTTTTAAATTAGCAATTATAACCTAATCCAAATAATACTTCCTCATAAATGTAGTTCTCAAATTAGTAAAATTTATTCATACTAGACTCCAATGTCAATTTGCATATAAATGTTCGTGTTGATGTTTGGAACAGGCAATATCATTACCAAGAATCCAGATTGCTCAGCCACCACTTCGTCATTTGCCAGCCTCTCATCTATTAATGTTGTATTCATATGTCCATCAGCTTGTTTGCTCGAATGAACAAGAGCCAACTGAGACACTGGCAATGTGTTATTCTACAATTGGAAACACACAAACAAAATGAGAACCTTACTAACATTTAACATTAGACCCAAATCATGAAACGGTAATGTAAGTGCAACTAATGCATTTTATGGCACACTCCAAAGGGTTTGTGATAGCAACGTTATATTTGCATATGCAAAGAGAGAGCATCAAACTCTTACATCTCTTATAACGAAAGACTAGTTCGAAATGGTTTAAGGAGAAAAATGAATCTCATAATGTTTTCCATCAGTGCATGATCAATCAACTATAAACTTGTCAAATGAAACCAAAAGCTAAGAAGAAAACATGGTGAAATCCTTTTAAAAACTCGTAAGAATATGGAAAGATTTAAAAACTCAAGGAACAAGATACCTTATAAGGCATTGAAATCCTTGTGACGGCTCTCCCATTTAAACCAAACCCCAACTGGCTCCCCCGACACCAGACGGACGCATCGCGGGGAGCACAAGACCTAAAATTGGAAATCACCGACATTTCTGCGAAACGACTATACAATGCACAGGTGCTTGTTTCGTGTGTTATGTCGACTTGGTGAAGCTTCCCTTTTAAGGGACAATAGTAGGAAGCAAATGTTTGTGTTCTTGAGAATTCAAGGAAAAGGCGGAGACATCAATGAAAGTAGATAGTCCTCTATCACTTAAAAAGGGACAATCTACATGGCTATGTGTCAGCCTGTTTTTGGAGATTCCTTCGCCTTAACTTGCGCCAGTGCATCGTGGGACCGTGCCGATGGCTCCTCAAGCAATCTATTGAATGTGCTTGAATTTCTGGTAAAACTTGGTCGCTGGGCTACATTTACACGTCGGATGACTACAGTATGAAGTTTCAAAACATAAAGCAATCAAATGTCAATCCTATAAAAAAATAATAAATTATTAGTTTAGATTTTAAATTTATTAAGTTGAAATAAATTAAATTTAGAAAATAAAAAATGAATAAAATAAGATAATAAATAATTAAGAATAATTAGGTTAATTTAGACTTTGAATTCATAACAATATGATTTAAATTAGGTGATTCTAATATTAAATACTAATTAAATAGAAAAGAGAAGTTGATCTTAATATTAAATACTAATCAAATAAAAGAGAGAAGGTCATTGGCCCTGTTTAGCAATCAGCTGATTACATTTAACTGTTACATGATAGCTGATTATATCAGCTAATTTGACCAGAGAATTGCATTAGCTGTTTGTTAGAGATGTTTGATAAAATTAACTGTTTATTCGTAAAATAACTTATGAGAATATGATTTAAAAAAATTATAAGGGAATGAATATTATATATTTTAATATTTCGATGAATATTTTTATAAGTTAGATTTTAGATATTTAACTCAACAAAAATTAAGTTTATAACTCTAATAAAAAAACATAGAACATATAATAATAATAATTATGATAATGATGATGATGATGACGATGATGATGACGATACGTTTTAAGAATCATCCTTGATTTTGTTCTTCTCAAGCCATTGATAAGCCAGGTAGCTTTACTTTACACAAACAATGATATATAATCTTGACTGCTTTTTCAAGAAGACTTAACCATCTTCTTTAGGTAATTATAAAAAGATTCTCTTCAAATCACTGTAATGCTACCAAATGATAATTACCATTAACAAATCTGTTGGTGATTCCACCGAAACATGCTATGCATCAAATGCATAAATATGTTGTAGAAATAAAATTTCTCTGATAATATGAACATCAATGAATCCTAAATCTGTAATAGGATACACTTTTGTCAATATCACAATGTTCGACTTATACCTATCATAATGTACTACCTATCAACTAGTAGAAATGTTAGCTAGAAGCATCTTCAATGACTCATATGTCATGAAGACAATTCCCACACTGGGAACCACCTTGAAGTACCCAAGTAAAATCCCTCTATACAATCCTCGCAAGCCTTCGCTTCAGACAATCACCACCACAAGTTAGAAACTGTCCTTGAAAGTTCCGGAATTGAAACTCAGATGCAGAAACTCTCCACAACTGCAGGCAGAAAAAACCAATTTCGTTAACTTAAACCCTCAACAAGCTATTGTCTTTCAAACCCTTCAAAAATTGTATACGTAAAATTGAGAGCTATGATGGTAATGGATGGGAAATGTCAGGAAGTTGAAAGAAACCTCAATCTTTTAGTTCCTAAAACTTCTAAAGTTCAAGCAACAACAAAGCTACCACATTATAATGCCAAGAAACGGACACTAACTCAATTTGCAGATCACAAAAGAAAGAAAAAAAACTTATAGACCAAAGGAGAACATAATCATACCTTTTACTAACACCATACTCGAGTAAAGAAACTTCAACAAATTCATACTTGATATTTACCCCCTTCAACTAAACTACCACAAACCTAATTAAGCCTTAAGGAACTTTTACAAGCTACAATATTCTTCCTTCCCAAAGTAAAGACATCAGAGCACTCATCAATATCAGACAGAACTAGTCACCACCAAGTAAATGTCCAAGATTTCATCACCTATAGAGTTTGATAGTGCAAATCAAGAAACCATCTCAACTTTGAAAATTTTTAAATTCACACAAAGTGAGCCAAATAATAGAACTATCGGTCCAAACGTTAAACAAAGGTATCAGTAGCATAACACTCAACTCAAAGGTACATGTTGAAAACTAAAAGGTTTTGACACTCAAAGTTCTCATATAGGTTCGTGAAACATGAAAAGAATAAAATCTAAACAAGTAGATATAGAAATTGTAGGTGAAAGTATCATCAAATCTTGGTAGAAATCATATGAGAAAAACATTAACAATTTCAACAACTATTATCTACAAAAGAATATATCCCTCACTAACTCATTTTATGGGTAAGTCACCTAATTTCCCCATTTATCAACTCGTCAAACCTTGTTTAATTCTTTGATTGCGCTTACCGTTGGCAATGCACCATAGTATAAAATTTACATAACCTTGCACCTAATGAAATAGTAAGCACATGTTCTCAGAAGAAGCACACACCTCGTATCCTGTTATACTACATATCCTCTTGCATGGATGTATGGAAGGTGGTGACTCAAATATTAACATCTAAGAAGGAAACCAACCAAAGGAAATCAAAACTTGATTACTTAACAGCCAAGATTAATCCAAACATGCAGAAGAAGAACATCAAACATAATCAAATACATGCCAAATTCAGTTCTACACCTAAACAATAACACACTTGAATATATCCCTAAAGAAACAATACTAGACTAAACTTTCAAGCAATTAGGAATTTCACAAAACAATTCTCACAATACTCTTGCCAGGCAGACATTTGAGTGAATATGATATCTAAAGTTAGGGGAATCAAGAAAAGGTTAAGAGATATAAAAACAGAAAGTTTAAAAATTTTGAACCAAATGAAAAAAAGAAACATTACAAAAAAAGACAAAACTTGAATGAAAAACAATCAAAGAAGCCAGGGTGACAGAAGTAGCATTATAGTAGGTTCATCAAGAGGGTAGTTTTGGAAATTCTCTTCCTAAAGAATCTACTTAAGATGTTTCCAATGGCAACCTCTTGATTGCTCTTTGGGTAATTCTAGTACATCTGTATCCTTTTGAAGCTCAGGTGTGTAGGTAACACCATCTCCGATTTCACCACCTCCATCTTCTTCCTATTTTACAAAACCCCAAATCACAAAATTCTCGTAATTTCTAATTAAACTAAAGAAAACCCATATAAGAAATTTTGAGAAATAAAAGTTTTTACCTTTAAACCTAATAAGCTTTAGGAAAAGTTGTTACCATTTAACCTAACAAGCTTCGATCGCTATAGACAGAAAAGGAGCAAGAAGATAACTTTTAGTTTCGGCTTACAAATTATAAAAGAGGGCAAAATTAACATAAAATTAAAAAGTTATCAGCTAAGGCACTAAAGCCTCCAATAGAGGATCTTCTAAAAAATCAGCTGGTTGGGTTGAATCAGCCAACCCAACCAGCTCTTTACCAAACAAGTTTAATAGTTTTTTGATAAAGTCAACCAGCTAAAATGGGTCAATTAGCTAAAAAAGAGCTTATCTGCTATTTACCAAACATGCCCGTTGCTAAAAAGAGAAGCTCTTGATTTTCTCTTTTAGGGGTCAACACAAGTACCATTTCTATCCTATTGGCTCTCCTTTCAACATTCTCAATCTTTATTACTTGTCTCATTAATCCATTTCTTGTTTCTACCTTTATTTCCCACTTTTTCCCTCCTTTCTTCTTGTAGATCCCAGAAGCCCATCCTCTCTCAAGCTAAAGCTCAATTGCCCTTTTCCAACTATTTTTCCAACATTTTAGATTAAACTCCTCCCCCTTTTTTTTGGTGTTTCTCTCCTTTCTACCTTTCCATTTCAGGAAAATGTCAAACTCTACACCATTTTCACTAAACCAGTTCCCAGCCTCATTTCATTTACTATAGAAGTTGTAGCTTATAGACTAGTCCCAAACTAACTCCTTAGATCCCTTATAATGTGGTATTTACCCGTAGGAACTGGTTACAAGTCTTAAAAGATTATTCCCTGCAACAGACCCTCCATTTATGCCCTTATTGTTCATGTTCTACTTAAGATTTTATATGAAGGTAATAGTAAGTGGAATTCCATTCTTCTCCAGTTCTTCATGCATAAGTGGCCTCTGTTTTCGGTACTTAATGCATGAGCACACCACTATTGGAAGAAGCCTTTGTTAATGAAGAAAATATTTTCATATTCAAATTTAGCTCACTGAATTAAAACACAAGGTGATAGAATTTGGACCATGGCATTTAAACAATCAACTACTCCTTCAAAAGTGGAAACTTGGTGTTACAATTATAAAAAACCAAGCTGAAACAAATTTATTTTTGAGTTAACATCTACAATCTACAATCTTCCACTCGAATGCTGGACCGTGAAAGGAATTAGTTACCTTTCCTTCCCCATTTACTTGGATGAAGCCACTACTAGCTTGAAAGTATGAGTTATATGAGATCATGGACGTTTAAAAGACTATCCAAGATTGTATCCCACTGATGTAATTGAGTGAGGATGGATAAGGATATTTGGGTGGTCAAACATAACACGAAGGGTTTTAGAAGCGCAAAGGTGGACATAATACTTACCTATTTGAGGTCTATGGAGAGCTAACTTTATTCCTTTTAGTTGAACACATTTGAATATCTTATCATCTTGTATTATTATTATCTCTCTTTAAAAAATGTTTGTGTTATTCTTTGTTTAATATTTTGGGTATTTATATATTAATGATTAATGTTCTCATTCTCAGTAGACTATTTATGTATAGACTCATTGTCATAATCTAAATTATAATATGTAAGCATTGTAACTATAATTCATTTGTGGTAAAATAATGATTGTTAATCATTAGAGATAACATATAATAGATTAAATGACCCGAGTTTTTGTGGTTGTTGTTTAGATTAACCTGCTTTCTTAGTACTTAATGTCGTTATCATAATAAATCTGAAGAGGTTACTCTAGATTGTTTAATAGCTAAGTTTAATTAAAGAACTTATTTTGATTAGATATGACGTAAGAGAAAAATGGAGTTAATAGAGCTTATTATTAACCTACAGTTAATAGTTTCTAAGACAAGTAAGAAAACAACATGACAATTAAGTTTGCTTATTTGTGTGTAGGCCAAAATTGAACCAAGAATCAAATTATAAACCCATTCGTCAATCTCATCATTTTTTCACTGTTAGATTTAATTGCTTTCATTAGTTCAATTTCACTTTATTTTCTTAATCAAATCCAACCAAACCCTGTTTTATATCCTAAACAACAATACATTCATAACAAAAGCTACACACATACTCTTTCTAGATATCATCCCTACTTGCCACTACTTCAAATTTAGTGTGCAGAGTAAGGTTTTATTTTTTGGTATGTTCAACGCACATCAACCTCAATCCAGAAGATGTATGTCATCCTAAAAATTGTGTTTGTATATAACTCCTTTCAATTATATTAGATCTATTCATATAAAGGATTTCTCAATCTCAATTGTATAAAATCACATATGAATTAATACACTGACAATATTAATTCAAGAATAAATAAGACCATCCAATTGAATTAAAATGAAGTCATTAAACTATTCATCCCATGATTCATCTTATCTAGGTAACTAAAAAGTTTAGTTCCTAATTATAGAAGACAAAACATCAAAACTAAAGGAATAAACAAAAAAATTGAAAGAAACATGATGAAATCCCATTAAATTTTTTTGATTCCACTTTAGATTAAAGAAAATCCAATCTGAATATATATCTTTACTTCTTGTTTATTCTTTTTATTGTCCTAAGCCATCAAATTGTGTTTCCTAAGCCTCCTTTTCAATTTTCTTCTTTATTTTTCCTTTTATAGTTCAAAATTTAGGTTTTTAAGTTGTATATGGTCATCAATATGGGAGTGTTGGTAGTTGTGTATGTTAAAAATCACAAAAACCTCAAATCCGAAGCAAACATGGGCTTAAAATATGAACACAAGCATTAACTTCATGTTAATCTCTAACGCAGGCAAGTTGGTGGCCGTGTATCACTCTGGAACTTTAAAACTACTTGTGTTCTATAAATCATGGCCATGTTAAAGTACATAGGCATCAACACATGTGTATTGGTGCCTATATACTTTTTAGCAACTTTATTAGTCAAAATTGGCCTTAAACTTGTTCCAATTTGTTTCCTTTATTCCAAATAAGTGAATTACAACTTAAAAACATAATATGAATGAATTAAGAACCAAAAAAATAAAATAAACTCAAATAAACAAGCGAAATGCACTAAAAATAAACCTAAAAATATTAAAAATTAAGCATTTATCAAATTCTCCTATACTTAAGCATTTTATTGTCTTCAAGAAAATCAATTTCATTACTCTCAACTTAATAGGAAATGAAGTTGAGCAAGCATTAAACACATCAAAGATATCCACCATGATTCTCCATTATTTATTTAATTGCAAAGTTTATTAAATTCTTAAGTACTTAATTACTTACATCAAATTATAAACCATCACTCCATAATTCTTCAAATTTTAACTCAATTCACATCATTCCACTTAATGCCTAAAGTGAACATAAATGAGAAAAATGCTAAAACCTTTAAACATTTTAATAAACCTTATTAAAAAGCATTAAATTTAAACAACATAAAATGATTTAGAAGCTTGTTTGAAAAGTCACCTAGTCTTTTAACGCAAGAGTAAAAATCTTGTTATAAATACCCCCGATTACTTAGTTAGGTCTCTATCTCAAATGTTTACTAACACTATTCTTTAACTTTAACCTTTCTCTGGTACAAAGCTAGCAGAGTGAAATTATTTTGGCTTGTTTATTCACATATTAATGTATTTTTCTTTTTTATTTTTTATTTATATGTGGATAATGAAAATGTATAAAAGGAATTCACATTTAACTTAATGTATATACAAATTACACATAAAGGACTTTACAAATTAAGTATCCATTCTCAAAATTAGCGAACTAAATTATAATCAACTTAATCATCAGAGCTCATAACTATTTATCTAAACAAATCAATCACAATCATAACTAAACTTATAATGAATCATCTTGATCAACATCTTTTCTATATTTTTTTGAATTATTCATTATTAATATATTTATAACAAAAAAGACAAGCTTCACTGCTAAATCCCTCCCCCATATTTAAGTTGTACATTGTTCTCATTGTATAAAACAAGAAATAATAATAATAAATATGGAAAATAATGAATGAGGTGAGGATAACTAGTACTCCCCTGAAAGAAAAAGGTTTCCAGCCTAACAAATATCATTCACTACAAGAAAATTGCGTATTAGCGTCGGATTATTTCCGACGACAGAAATTTCATCGCTAATTACCAAAGGAATGACCATATTCCGTCAGAGAATAGATAGTTTTACCGACGGTCTAAGACTCCGTTGGAAATATTGTAGGTAAAAATTTGGCACAAAATCTCTGACAGAAAATAGCGACGGCAAAGGTCTCGGCGACGGGAAAAAATGTGGGAATCGTTCCCGCAATTTAATTGCTTTGCCATTTACTGACGGTAAAGCACGCCATCGGTATTTAGCTTCAATTTACTGACGAAAAATATTTCCGTCGGTAAATGATCGAATAATATCCCAACGAACAATCTTTCTGTCGGTAAATTGCTACCAGACGTCGTATTGCCGACGATAATAAGTTGCCGTTGGTAATATTAGAATCGTATACCGACGCACGTTGATCTTACCGTTGGAAATTATCGGCAGCAGACCTTGTTTACTGACGGGAAGACAATTCTGTCGGTATATGCGGTTTATTTATAATAAAATATCGTGCTTTTACCGACGGATCTGCTTCCGTCCGTCGGTAAAGGTTTGAGGAATCAATTTTTTCGACGGTACATAAATTTCATCGGTATGCTCGTCTGCTGATACCGACGGCAATACGGTCGGAAAATGTCAGCAACAAAACCTACTTTCCAGACGGAATACGGTGGTCGTCGCTATTTGAGTTTCAGACCGGATGTAAAATGCCGCTCTTTTACCGACGGACAGATATTTACTGTCGGTAACTGTCGGTGTATCCCGCGCATTTACCGACGGAATGATCTTGTCTGTCGGTAACTGTCGGCGGCCGCATATTCTGGTCGTTCCGTCGGTAATCCAGCGGCTATAAGTCGCCCCAACCCCCCCTCTCTCCCTCACGCTTTCACTTTTCTCTTTGCTTAAGGTTCAGAGTTTTCGACTCCTTCTCTCGCATTTTTCGATCGTGTTTGAGGTAAACTCTGATATAAGTATATTATTTTACTAAAATAGCATGTTTTTAAGTTTTAAACGTGAATATTTGGTCATATCATAAGATTATGCATATTGTGTATAAAATGTTCGATAATATGCCTTTTATGATGTTTGAATTGTTTTGTGTAATTTTT
>JANZXR010000001.1:9471293-9488130 GCA_027575705.1 Erythroxylum echinodendron
CCATAATGCACATTCACTAAAATGCATGTTAGGATATTTCACCTATATATTTCTTAAGCTCTTTGAACCAAAACCTTACAAAACTCCAAAAGGTAACGAAATTACTTACTGTGAATCTTCCACCAAGGAATGAGATTCTTGACTCAAAAGAAAACTCTTTCTCCCCTCTTCCTTTTTCCCTTTTTGAATAAACTCAGATTCTCTCTTTAAGCCTTAGATAAATGGCAACTTAGTTCAGAACTCCATTCCTTCCACTTTTCACCGAAGCCTCTCTTCTTCTTGTCTTTATCTTATTCACGTTACCACTCTTCTTTTCTCTCCCATACACACCTACCATACTTCTGAAATGACAAGTCCACAATTCCTTTTTCCTAAAATACTCTCAATGAATCCCAAAATTCCAATTTACTCTTGGCACTTAAGTTGCATGCCAAAAATGCACTAAATTCCTTCTTTTTCATTTATTCCATAAGCTATTATGCTTAATTTTATGAAAAAAAATTTCAGGGGGCCAACATTATAAATGTGATTTTTGATATGAATTGTGGTTTATATGTATTGAAAATTGAATTGGTATGAATAGGTATTGATTAAGAAATTTTGTTTAAATTTAGAAAATTCCTAAATTTTTGGGTAAATTTTGAACTGGGAAAAATGTTAAGTGGTAGGACAACTGATGAGTAAAAGTATAATTAACAGTCAAATGACAGTAGAAATTTTTTTAATGACATTTGGATTTAATGAAATATGTCATTGAAGTTTGGAGACAATTAGGCTAGAAATTGGAGTTGATTGGACTAGTTAATTGAAGAACTTAATTCCAACCACTAGAATTTTGACATGTGACAAGTAAGTCTTTAACTCACAACTCCCTAAAGTTGAAAGACCCATTTAATTGTTTTGCATTCATTTTTGCTTTTCTTCTTCTTCTCTACGAAACTCTTCTTCTCTTCTTCGTTATTCTTCTTCACTTTCATAATTTTTTCTTCACCTACCTTCATCAAAGTTGAAGCTCACTTTCACTCCATTGTTACCATCATCTTGCTCTCTCTTTAATTTTTCACTAAAGACCCAACCCTACCACCTTGAATGTTGGAGCCCAAAATTTTTCTTTTCTTTTCTTTATTTGTTTATTTATTCATTGATTTATTCTATTTATTTTCTTAGAATTTAGTCATTTTAGCAAGTATGAATAGAAATTAGGGTTATTAAATGGAGATGTTAGAATTAGTGTATTAGACATAAGGGACAAAAGAAGGGTAAAAATAGGAAGGAAAGGTTTAATGAAGGGCAAAATGGGAAGACCAAGACAAAATGTAGTCTTGAATAAGAAAGAAGAAGAAGAAAATCGTGAGAAGAGAGAAAGAAGAGGGAAAAACATGGGAAAGAAGAAGAAAAGAAGAAGAGTGTGTGGAAGCTAGGGAAGAAGAGAGAAAACATGGTAAGAAGAAGAAGAAAGAGGATTTGGATAAGCTAAGGTAATCTTCTTCATCTTTTCTTCTTGTTTAGGTAGAAAAAAGGAAGTAGAGAAATGGGTTGGTGTTTGAAGAGAGAAGAGAATAAGAGAACCCATGTAATTTTTCATGGATTTCTAAGCTAGGTTTTGTTTTCTAACCTGGATAAGCTATGGGTAAGTTAAGTTTAGGCTAGATTTATTATTTTGATTTTTAAAGCTTTATGAATTTCTCTTTGTATATTAGATTGAATGAAAAAATGTGTTTGTTATAGAAAACCCTGTCTAAGAGCAAGAGAAAAGACAATCTTAAGCTTAGATTTTTAAGCAATTAGGTGAGTACTATATTGATAGCTATTGTGTAATTGGCCAAATTCTTACCTATGTGTGTGTATGTTGATTTTTCTTGCATTGAATTTCTTGATATTGAAATCTTTATGAATGTTTGAAAATGCATGATGAATTATGATTATGTTATGCCTTGGAAAAGGTTATGATATTTGTATAAAAGGAAAGAAGAAAGAAGTAAAAGAAGCATGAGATTATGGAATTGTGATTGACTATATTGAGCATAAAATTTGTTTGTGATTAAGCAAGAGAGGACCCCGTTTTGTTAGTCATGTTTGCATTGACCTATAGCCTTCTCTCGGCTGCCCACTTGAGGCTACGAGATCCTGAGAAATTAGACTCGTTTTGTTTACAGCGGAAACTTCGATTTTGCTGTTTCGTTTCACGAAACTCTCGAGCCATTTATTTGTGCGTTGCATCTTTGAATTGTCAAGTATGATGTGTTTGAGTCTTACGTTTAATGGATAAAGTCTTTGTTATATGTTATAAGTTTTGAGCTAAATTGATAAATGATTGAATTACTAAAATAGATTAAGAATGCTTGAATTGATAGCTATACATGTACATATGCTTGAATTGTGGCTGCTTGCCGATGATGGTTATAAATGTATTAGCCACTGAGTCATGTAGCTCAACCTATCCTTTTACCTGCTCAGGTGTAGAATGAGAAAGTTAGCAATCCTTGCAAGGCATCGGGAACTCCAAGATAGTCAAAGACTTTTGTACTAAGTTAGTGAATATTTTGGATAGCTTTATAGGCGTATCAAACATGAACATCCATTTGTATTTTGTATTAAGTATTGATTTAATTGTTGACATGTAACTAACGCTATGTATAAACTTTGTTTGATTCAATAGTGAGATTTGAGAAAATCTTCTTTTATATGTTTATGCTATCTTTGGACGAATTACTATGGTTTTTATGGGAAATGTATGTGTATGTGTTTGTAAACTTAGTGATAGATGTTGGATGTTTCGGGTCCATTTCGCAGGTCTTCCACTTAACCTTCAGTGTTTTCCACGGCGAAGCCAAAAGGGTTGGCCGCGGTGAACTTTTCCTGAGAGGTATTCCACTGGACCTTCGAATGTCTAGCCACGACAAAGTCAAGAGTTGGCCACGACGAACTTTTCCTGAGGGGTCTCTGTGCTCAATACCTTTATTAAGTAGCTTTGTAATAAGTTCCGAGACTTGGGCGCCAATATTGTTTAGTATCAGAGAGCGAGTTAGACTCTAAAAATGGGTTCTAACATTGAAGGATGATGTACGTGGGTTGTATAGAAAGCTAGGGTTAAGAAGATCTTAAAGAGTTTGCAGATTTTTGAAGATTAATCAAGTAAGTTATGCTTTAATCTTCATGGGTATTATTAAATGGAACATGAATGATGAGAAATTTGATGATTGATTATGAGTTTTTATATATGTGTTTTAACATGGGTGTAGTGTAGTGATAAATAGATCCTACTCTAAATTGTAGTGAGTTAATGTTATTCATGAATTTTTTGGTGAATGAATCAATTATGATAATGAATCAAGAGATGAATGAAGATGAAACAAGGAAGTTGAAGTATGACGATATGTGTGTAGGTGAAGAGATAAATAGATTTAGGTCTTACTTTGTGTTAATATGAATGATAATTTATGGGTTTAAAGCCGAAGAAAAGGCTAGTGTATTGTCTTGAAATGAGAAGATGTAGGATGATAGTTTGGAGATAAGGTAGAGATGAAAATGAAGTTAAATGTGTGTTGGAATATGTTAGATCAGTACGTTCACTGAACATGCATATGTATTTTATCCATATCTTGATTTTTAGTTATCCAAATCGGATGGATTTTGATTTAGAGTAACCTAGAAACATATGGCTAAATTGTGCATGAAGAAATTCAATTTCAAATTTGTCCTTAAGATTCTTGAAGTTTGTCTTAAAGTTGAGTATTATGTTCTGTCGAGGTATGAGAGCAGCTTGTAGTATTTTGATTATAACCTGCAGGATACCAAACTAAAATGTATAAATTTCATGTCATTAGAAACCTACGATATAGAGGAACATTTGATTAGAAGAATGAGTGGCCTAAAAACCTAATTTTCTAGGTTATAATGTTCATAGAAAATGAACATAAAAATCTATCCTGTGAAAAACTAGAAAACTGTAGGATAAGTGGGAGAATTGTTTCTGTCACGATCGTGGCAGGGGATGCCACAATCATGGTAGTGATTTTTCATGGTAATGTTATGATTATGCAATGGTTGAACTAATTAAGAATGAGATATATAATTATGATGTTTTTGGACTTAATTGGGACTTAAAAGAAATATAAGTGATGTTGGAAATTTTGATTAAATTTGTGATAAGTTTTAATTGATTTGATGTTATATTTTAAGGAAAAGGTTGTTTGATGGCAATGCATCTAATGTGAAATGTTTAGAGTGTTAAATGAGGACATAACATAATGAATGAATTGTTTGATGCATTATGAATGAGATATACTATAGAAAGAGATAGGATTGCTAGAAAAGCAAGTAAGGACCATATTTATAAGAATCATTCATCAAATTTCAACCTTTAAGTGAGATTAACTATTGGCTTGAAATTAAAAATCACGTGATCAACATAAATATAAAGACATTTTATAACAACTTGAATATGTATGAAAGCTCTTGTCTTTTCTATTTTTTCCACGAGTAGTCAACTATTTGGTTGCTGGGTACCCTATTTAAGTATAGTCTTGGTTATGCGGTACTTTAATCCTTAGTGTGTCAACCGTCAGGACAACTGAAAGACTCTTGAAACCAAGTTACAGTGCACAATCAAAAGATCAAAAAGTAAAGAATAAGCTGACTTTTCTTACATGGTAACTCCATGAGTTAGTGGTTTATTTTCAAGTTATAATTTTTACTTTCTCTGACCATTTATAGATTTAGATTTTCTTTCCTTCTGCTTTTTTTTTCTCTTCGTTTGTTCGTCTTTCACACTAAAGATACTATTTCTCTCCCTCCCTCTCCCTTCCTCTCTTATGTTTGTTCTATCTCTTTGTCTGTTTCTTTCCAAGTTCTATTCTCTTCTTTAAGTTTGTAGTGTTGAAATCCAACTGTGATTGAATCACAGGCGTAGTAGAAAACAAAACTTTTACGGATTCCAAGTGGATCCCAATAATTGAGTAACTTGAATAAAACACCAATACGAATCATAAGAAATCGTACCTTGTTTCTGTTCCTGTTAAAAATCCTTTGAAACTTTATTCGATTTATCAACCCCGAGCTATTCAAACGTCCAACCTCTGATGTTACATAATTTCTCAAGACACTTTTGAGAGGAAGAAACAAAAGTTCTAACTTCTAAACGTTCTTTTTTATTAATAGAAAAATCATTAGGATTTTTAATTTTTATTAAAATTAAATTCTTTAATTATAATTATAATTATAATCAAAATCAAAATTAATTTAATTTAATTTAATTTTAATAAAATCAAATTTATCATATTTGATCCCATAAGTTTCTCAAACTTTATAATTAATTCCAACTTAATTAAATTTATTTTTTTCACAAATTACTCTTTGATTTGTGATCCATTAGCTTCCTAATATATTACCAATGATAATAAATTATAATTCTAATTCACAATTAGAATTAGATGATCCTTTTAATTTATCTTTAATTCTTCAATTAAAAATTTTATAATAATAGATCAAGATTGACGTTCGAAAATATGTCATGACCACCTAAACATTAGGAATGTCAAAGTGGTTTAACTTAACTTGTCTATGCATAGTTATGATGCATAATTTAATTCTTTTGTCATTTAATATTCCAATTGGATAGAGTATGGATATAATGTCTATTCTTTTGGTCCAATTATATTCATTTTTGCTAATTAGTAATTGATTTATAATTAAAATTTGAAAATGTTTTTTCAAATGTCAATTCACTCTGACGAGAGAATTATATCAATCAATACTAATCAAAAACTACAGAATATTCTCTCTAATCACTTTAGAGAGATTAATCCTTTATTAACTTACTCAACTATCTGTATATGGTTCATATTGCGTCCAATTATTTATCCTAGGATGATTTATAAGTATTATCAAAACACAGTAATTCCTACATGAAATACCTTGGTAATCTCAAGTTTAAGGATCAATTATACAACCATCATTATGAGGAAATCCACAGACACATAAGTAATATTTCATTCGGGATTCTTATAGTTAGGTCATTCTAGTGACTTATTCTCTAATAATCACTCACACGATCATTTTATGTATCTCCATATTTTAATTTATGAGATTAATTAATTTTTTCATAAGAAAGAAACATAATGTGTGCTAGTTTTATCGTTTCAACAATATCTTGTCTTAATGAAACTGCAAACAGGAACATTTAAGAACAATACGTAAATGTAAATTGAATCTCACTATTATGATCTCATTATAATTTCAATTACATAATAATTATTCCAAGGATTTTTCCTTTAGTATTAAAACATCAAATGTAATTAAATTAATACACAAAGATAAGGAAAGCATTTTCATTAATTAAATAATAATGTCGTACATCAAATTGCTTCCAATTGAATAGTTGCAAGAATATAAACTAACAATCTCCTACTTGCACTAAATTCAATTGTCTATGTATCTAATATCATATCCATCCATATGTCGATTATGTCTCTTTTAAGACAATGGTTTAGTGAGAGGATCTGATCAAGATTCTCTTTAGGGGGAACTCACTCCAATACTGTCTTTCCATTCCACTATCTCCCTGATCAAGTGAATCATCCTTAGTACATGTTTAGCAGGTTGATGGGACCTTGATTCCTTTGCCTGTGTAATAGCACGTTTATTGCCACAAAACAATATATAGGCTCAACAATGCTAGGAACCACTCTAAGTTTAATTATGAACTTCTTGATCCAAATTGCTTCCTTTGCCACCTCTGACAGTAAAATGTACTCTACCTCGGTCGTTGAATCTCTAATGGTTGGTTGTTTGTTAAGATGAACTAACTATGATCTACTATCATCAGGATCTGATTGGAAACTAGCATTTGAATATCCTTGAAATCTCAGTTAAGCTCCTCCATATACTAAGAAAATATATTTAGTTCTTCTCAAGTACTTTAAGCTAATTTCACTGTCGTTCAGTGACCCTCACCTAGATTAGCTTGAAACCTGCTTATTATGCTCAAAGCATAAGAGACATATGGTTTAGTACATAGCATCACATACATGATTGACCCAATTATTCAAGCATATAGAATATAATCTATTGTATCTCTCTCCTCTTGCGTCTTTGGAAACATACTCCCGGAGAGAGAAATCCCATAAGACATGGGTAAGAATCCCTCTTAGAATTCTCCATGTTAAACCTCTTTAACACTTCACCTATGTATATGGATTGGGACAACCCAAGTAACCTCTTTGATCTATCTCTATAGATCTTTATTCCTAAAATATAGGTTACTTCTCCTATATTATTCATGGAGAAATTCTTGGATAACCAAAGCTTTACAAACTGAAGCATAGGTTTCTCGTTTCTAATTAGCAATATGTCATCCACATATAGCACTAAGAAAACATTAGCACTCCTACTAGCCTTTTTATAGACACATGGTTCATCCATAATTTTAATAAAATCAAACTCTTTGATTGTGTCATCAAAATGAATGTTCCAACTCTATGAAGTTTGCTTAAGTCCATAAATGTACCTTTGCAACTTTGATACTTGATTAGGAAATCTCTTGGATTCAAAACCTTTAAGTTGTATCATATACACATCCTCCTATAAATTACCATTGATAAATGCTTTTTCATCTGCCATATTTCATAATCACGATATGTTACTATATTTAATAAGATCCTAATGGATTTATCCATAGCTACTAGCGGAAATTCATCAAAATCAACCCTTTCTTTTTGTTTGTAACCTTTAGCTACTAATCTTGGTTTGTATGTATGTACATCATCATCCAGTTAGTTTTTCTTTTGAAAACCCACTTATATCCAATAGGTACAATACCATCACGTGCATCCATTAAAGTCCATACTTGGTTAGTGCACCGACAGCATATGTCGAGTGCACTACAAAATTTACCTGACTATGCACACTAAAATTTGTAGTTATGGTGAGTCGGGATCGAATCCACAAGGAATATTCGGTTAATTTTTGTAACAAAATTAATTGATGCTAGGAAAATATAACAAAAAGGGGGTTTATATTTTAATTAATTTAGAAAATAAAACCAAATTACACTATCAAAAACAAATGAAAGAAAGTAGATAGAAATGATTAAAGTGTCAAATATGAGTAAAGTCCAGTTCTAGGTTCAACTTCGGCCTAAACATGACCAAACGTATTCCATCATCGTAATGTCTTTACAACTCTCTTCGGACTATTGATTTGAGAATAATAGAATGCTCTACTAATCCCAGCTTTCTCTTATATTGTGTCTAATCAAGACACGATCCTTAATTAGTCCTAACTACCAAATAACCTAGGATACAATCTCTAAATTTAATCTGGTAGTCGTATTACAAAGTGGAAAATGATTAATATAGGTAGTAACCTCATATACTCAAGTTATCTGACATAAGTTATGTTGTTCCTAACAATACGGGATCATTAGACACTACTAGTAAACATTTAAAATAACAATTATGAATTACAATCAATGTTATAGTAATAGGTTTGAAATAGAACAATCAAAATAACGTATTAAGATCATCCATCCTAAAACTCGATCAAACCAACATAAACAACATAGCAATCTGAACAGAAATTGCATGTTAATATGAAAAAATGGCTTAACGGTGACTCAGCTTTGACATCCCCATAGAGCCAACTTGGAAGCTTAACCCTCCATCTCTATCCTCAAGCTCTCACCATCAGCTTTAACCTTCATTGCCACTATTAGAGCTGAAAAACATTGAAATAACGAAGAGAAACAAAGCTTGCAACTCACTCTTCTCCCGAATGACCTCCTCTTTATTGTCACACGATTTCCTTATGTAGTAAAAAACTAGGTTTAAAAATCATGACACTTGGCCATTTTGTATGAAAGCTGGTCTTCTTACACCTACGAGTGGCCTCTCACAGGCATGAGAAGGCCTCACGATTGTGAGAAGCACTCCTACCCTTTAAATCCATCTTCATTTCCTTATTCCAACTACAACCATCCACCTTTGTCTTCTTATACATTAAATGATGGTGGATTAAAAGGACAACTAGCTGGAAGCACAAGAAACCATGAAAAGTAGCTAGAAGATCCCATTACTATGAGAAACATTTGGTCACCTTACATAGGAGTTGTTATGTGCAAATATAGACATTGGTGTAAGAAGCAACTAATTGGGTATAAGCATGAGACTTCACTTGAAGTTCTCTGTCCCTTCTTTTAACCCTCTTCTTATTCTTGCTCCTTGAATTAATAGATTATGGACATTGAGAAGATGGCTTAAATGAACATACTTTCAGGTCATTTTAGCTCCTTTACTTCCAAAGTGTACCTATAATCAAATACGACTTAAAGTGATTATCCTAAGCATTTATAAGGCATTAATCACTAATTGTAGCTTATCAAATGAATCAAAATTTAAAAAAATATCGAGTTCCCCCACACTTAGCCTTTGACTATCCTCAGGCAAATTGTCAAAACCAAAATCATAAACTAAAATTTTATTCATTTTCCATATTTCCTAATAATAGATAATCATAAGTAAAGATAAATGACTTTCAAAACCTAAAGCAATATCTTAACATTCAAAGATTCTACTCATAATCAATCAACATTCATCACCTTTAGAAACTGAGTGATTTAGAGGTAGACTTGGACAAACGATGCTTAGACAAGATATTTCCATGGGTACGCTCAAATAGTATTCATAATCACAACAGTCCATCACTTTGCATATCATTTCATTTCTCCACGACTAAAAGTCACATGCATAATCATAAATCAAAAGACTTTTCTAGGGTGTAATGTGGGCAAGAGCAAGGTGGAATGTATTTTGTGTAATGTAGCATAAAATCCATCAAGCTAGTGAAGCAAAGGTAACACTCAATGAGATATCAAATGCACAAGTTAACATTCATTCAAAACTAGGTAATGTCAGCCATGAAGAATGCAACAACTACATTTCACAACTCAATTTAGCTCTCACTTGGTAATCCATATTAACATAACAAGAACAGTGCTCCATCCAAAACAACATCCACCTCATATGCAATATATTCAAACACCCAATCAATACAACTTAAGGAGGATAAACTATTAATTAACAACTTTTCACATCAATTGTATTTCCTCCTTGATACTTTTATTCAAACTCACAATTTTTTTCTTTTCTTACTTTTTTTAAAAAGTAAAATTGATAAAAGCTACATCAACAAAGGATTCATAACATGAAATATTAACAAATATAATAAACCCACATGTATGCATACCCCCACACTTAGGCTTTTGTACAATCATATTCATTAAGAATTAACAAATACTCCACTAGCTTTAAGACTTAGGCAGGTAATTTAGTTTGGTGCATGTAATGTGGTTTATACAAAAGAAAAGGATAATAAAGCTCAAAGGGGGTTAGCAAAGGAAAATTCACATAATTGGGTAGGCTATTTAGCTAATGTAGCTCGTAATCAACAAAGAATGCCTAATCATTTTTATAAAAATGCATATGATAAAAATGTGGTCTTGCATGGAAAATCAATGCAAAATAAGGATGTATATGTCATGAAGGTCACATATAACAAACAAAACAGTGAGACTGATATGGATGTGTCAGTCTAATACGACTCAAAACCTCACTGGTTTTTATCTACCACTAGTCACCGCTCTTTTAAGAATGATGCATATTAACAAATCACAAAAGCAGAAGTACATACTAAATTTTTCTATAGATTTTACTAATCAATTCAAACTCTAATTATGATTAAATAATCTTAAAAGAAATAGAAAATAAGAAAATTTTTTATTTTGTTTGTTTGATTTTGAAAACTGCCTAAGAAGTCACATAAGCTAGAATTAAGTAAAAAGCATGCATAAAAGCTAATATACCCCACCCCCACACTCAAAACTTACATTGTCCTCAATGTAACATCAAATGCAAGAAATGGAGCAGTTAACAAAAAATAAAAATTGTTAAAGCGTAAAGAAGCATAAGTTGTCTTCCCTTGGGTTGCCTCTTAAGCAGCATATTTGTTTAAAGTCATTAGCTCAACCTCTAGTTGTGTGCATCAAGTGACACCATTCACATCCTACAGCATCAACACCTCTAAATTCTTCGTTTGGAAGCCTTCATAATACTACTTCAAGCGATGACCATTCATTCTGAATATCTTGTTAGTTTTGAGGCTCCGTCCACCAAAAGGGAAGAAATGAGTGATAACAAATGAACCAACCGAATAAGAATGTAACTTAACTAGAAAAAGTTTGAGTTTGAAATGAAATAGTAACACTTTCTGGCGCATCGAGAAGCATTTCCTCAAAATTTTCCTCAAAATTATCTTATCATGAAAAGCTCTCATCTTCTCCTTATATATCACTGCATTTTGATATGACTCATTCTTTATCTCTTACAACTCTTAAAGTTGCAACTTCCTATACACTCCTGCATCGCCCAAATTCATATTGCATCTTCCGATAGCCCAATATGCTTTATATTGTAATTCCATTGAAAGATGACATAGCTTCCCAAACACTAACCTATCCTATAGGCCCATAATGCATCTTCCAATCATACGCTCCAATCCTTCCTATTCAGTTGCACGGTTTTCTCTAGGAATAACTTGATTTCTCGTGAGACGTCAACTTGTCCCTTGTTGCAGAAGTGGGTTCCTTTGTCATTAACAATGACTTTTGATATCCTAAACGTAGAAAGAATGTTAGCGTTAACAAAATTTGCAACAACCTTTACATCGTTAGTCCTGGTGGCTTTTGCTTTCACCTATTTAGAAATATCATCCATTACAAGCAATATATAAGTAAAGCCAAAAGATGGAGGGAAAGGTCTTATAAATTCAATTCCATAAACATCAAAATTTTCAAAGAAAAGCAAAGGTAGCAATTGATCAGTATGGGACAAGTTACCTGACTGTTGGCATCTATCATAGGATTTGCAGAAGGTATATGCATCTTTGAACAATGTTGGCTAGAAGAAGCCACTCTCTAAAACTTTATAAGTTGCCATTTTCACTCCAAAATGTCCTCTGCACGTATAGAAATGGCAAAAGAATAAAATTGATGATGATTCATTTTCTGATACACAACTCCTGATCACTTGATTTGCGCAGTGCCTCCAAAAATATAGGTCATCCCATGCATATTACTTCTCTTCACTCCATAGCTTATCCCTCTAAGCCTTTGAAAAACTAACAGGTAATTTGTTAGTAACTAAAAATTGACAATGTCTGCATACCATGGTGGTGTTACATCGGCAGAAAATAATTGCTCATTCGGGAAGGTTTCTCGCAGAGGGATATCATTTTCTTCCTTTATCAAATGGATGAGATGGTTTGTCACCACGTTTTCTGCCCCTTTCTAATCTCTAATCTCCAAGTCGAATTCCTGAAGGAGGAGAATCCATCTAATTAGCCTTTGTTTTGCTTCTTTCTTTGTGAGTAAGAATTGTAAAGCTGCATGGTTAGAGTAAAAAATCACTTTAGCATCAAACAAATACGATCAAAAATTTTCCAAAGTAAAAACCACAGAAAATAGTTCTTTTTCAGAAGTGGAATAATTCAATTGAGCTGGGTTTATTTTCTTTGAAGCATAGTAGATAGCATGCAAAGTTTTTCCCACTCTTTGTTTGAGAATTGTACCTATTGCATAATTGTGCACATCATACATGATCTCGAAGGGGAGATTCCAATATGACAGTTGAATCATAGGTGGGGATGTCAGAAGCTCCTTAAGTTTGTTGAATGCTTCCTTGCACATCTTGTCTAACTTAAAAGAGAAATCTTGTTTTAGAAGCTTGCACATTGGTGCAGCTATCTTTGAAAATTTCTTAATAAATCTTTGATAAAAACCTGTTGTAGGAAAATCCTGGTGCATGCATCATATACACGTGGTGCAAAAAAACAAAAAATTTATTTCGAGACTTTTTTGAAGTGTAGGATCTATATGTCTATATAAGGAAATACCATTGCGAAAATTCCCAATTCACATAGATGTTCGTAACACATATATATATAGGAATTCATGGCATTTACACAAATCAATCATTCATATAATAACCATGTACCTTGTGAGTAGTTTCCTTTGCTCTTCAATCTTCTATTCGTCAGTTTGTCACAAACCAAAACTACCAAAACAGACCGTCTCCAATGATATCCATGCAGAGATTGGAGAAACTAACCGAATCAAAAACAGACCGTCTCCAATGATATCCATGCAGAGATTGGAGAAACTAACCGAATCAAACTCTTTGGTCCGAAAATGTCTACAACAAAGACAAGAGTGCTAGCTCTTTTCTTTGTTCTATAGAGAGCAAGATTGTGGAAGCAAAAAGGACAGAAAGAAGATGAGAAAGATGAGAGAGTTGGGTAAGAAATTGTGAAGAAGAAGATTAATAATTCATTTTCATGATTCACATCTTCTTACATGCTTTTCACTTTTATCTTTTATGGTTTTGTCTTTTATCCATTAAAGACCATAAATGAAGCAGTTTAAAGAAATCTCCCTTCTTCTTCCACGTTGCCTACACCTTTATATGTACATATATATATAAATGTTGGGGTGTTCCAGTTACATTGAGATCGATCCTACTGGGTCCTGGGTATGGAAAAAACACTGAAGACCTGTTTCAGCAATATTGACATCATGATCTTATCGAGACATATCCCGATCTCATCGAGATATATTTGGTTCTATTGCTCTCTAAATAATGGATCTCTATCCAAAACCATTTTACGAATCCTCCAAGTCACTCTTATGTGTGTGACCCATTAGGTTTTCGATTATGTTAGTTACTTGGATTAACACTTGATCCAAGCAAGTCATGAGTGGCATCTAGTAACACATCATGACCCCCAAATGTTCGTAAAGTCATAAGATTTTGGCAATTTCTCGTGTGGTTAATTTATTTTCAAAGTTACCTGATCTCTGCTTGTATAACTCTCAGCTAGTAACTTAAGCGCAGCAACTTTTGCATTTTGCATCCTATTTAATACCATGCTCCCACTTGTATCAACTGCAAATATTACTTGTCAAATATACATATTTGTAGGCAACATTGTAATCAGTAACTTCACTTAAGCATTTCCTTACTGTTGTTTTTCTTTGTTTCTCAACCTAGAAGAATTATGTTATCTACAACCAATTTAGAAAAGCTACAACTCGTTCTTTTAATCCTTCAACACTGGATTTGTTCATGTTTGAAGAAAGTCATAAGCAACTCCTAAAATCTTCTTTCATTTTCAAGGAAACTAAGCCCAATTCACAACATATTTTAAAAAAAATTCCAAGAGTGTTTTACTGTACTTGCCAAAGTCATGAGATATCACCAATAGTAGTTCTCAATTTACAATCAAAGCAGGCAAGCATCAATTGTTACCAGTTCTCCAACTTTTATGGCCATTCTTTTTGCGCGCATTTTAGTTTTCTCAATAAAGATTTTCTAGTCTTTAGGATGTCCTTCTCTCTACGTGATTTCTGGTATGGAATAGTTGCCCTAAGGGTTTAGTCAATAGCTAGCCTCTTTACATGACCCAGAAAGGATCGTTAGCGGATAAGTATAATAAACAAAAATCAAAACAATAAAAGGTTTGTGTTCGCTTAAGATTACACGCACTAAGTTTTACTAATTATAACCTTAGTAATTACCGCAAGTTCATGGTCGTTCATGTAGTACCTAAGGTGTCGATCCTACGAGGAATGGAATTAATCCTAAAATCTAAAGGCAATTAAGTTTGCAATAAACCTAATTAAACAACTAATGCATAAATTAAATCAATCAATAATCAAATTTGAGAAATTAAAGTGCTATAAGATTGAACAAAATAGTAAACCACACAAATAATCCGAAACCCAACATAGAAATAAACAAGTGAGAGAAAGGGGGATTCAATTCGAAATTAAAGAAAATCTACCAATTATGCAAATTCCGATTTAATAGGCTTAGATGGTCCTAGGGTGAATTACTCTCTCTTAAGTTATAATTCTTAACCCCAATTGATAAACCCTAATTCAAATTATGGGAATTGCGATCTCTCAATTTGCAATTGGTCCAAAACCTAAATTAGTTCTGAATTTGTCTATTAACCTGCTGGGAATCTATGCTCGATCTCTCGTTACACGACTCTACCAGTTTGATTCAACTCTCTACCTATTGATTTACCTAACTCTTGTTAGTCCAAATCGATGATTTTTACCAGCTCGCCCTCTCAGTTTATTGCCAAGTTATGAAGAATCGAAATTGAATCACAATTAAATCGAAGTAAAACACCATCAAATAAATTTTATTAATCTCAAGAATAAAAAAACCCGAAGGTGAGTTTATACAAAAAATCAACACTCAACAATAGCAATCCTAATCAATATTCAATCTCATACATCAACGAAATCGACATAAAAATAGAAAATACTATCGGAATGAATCTCGGAGGTCATGACTGTGGGAAACCGCCTGTTTCGAGAAGTACTTCGCTTCAAATGTATCTCTATGCCTCTCTTCCTTTGTCTCCTTCCTCAATTGCTTGATTTCTCTCTACGTTTCTCTCAGATTTTTACAGAAACTCACTATTTTGCTAGATTCTTTTTCACCCTCTCTTCTTTGCCGGCGGCTGTCTTGTAATGTGTTATTTATTTTGTAGCAGCCCTAGGTCAAACTCGGGGTCGAAAAGGTCTGAAAAATCACTCAAAATTCAAGTTTTCCTGTCGGCCCGACACAGGGCTCAATCATGGCCCTGCTTGTCATGATCGTGGCTGGTGACTTATCCTTTCTGTCACAATTGTGGCCTGAAGTCCACGATCGTGGCCTGAAGTCCACAATCGTGACCTAACTTGACGCTCTCTGTCACGATCGTAGCCCC
Source organism: Erythroxylum echinodendron (assembly GCA_027575705.1). Classification (NCBI taxonomy): domain Eukaryota; kingdom Viridiplantae; phylum Streptophyta; class Magnoliopsida; order Malpighiales; family Erythroxylaceae; genus Erythroxylum; species Erythroxylum echinodendron. The sequence goes on from JANZXR010000001.1 coordinate 9,487,128, forward strand.
TGATGCACGGTCGTGGCCTGGATGCTTTTGGCTCTTCCTTTTTTGTCAAGATCGTGGCCACTGTACACGATCGTAGCTTATGTCTTTTAGCCGAAAACTCTTCAAATATTCATTGTTCTTCTCCGTTTATCCTGCAATACTAACACACACATCAAGGTACCTCAAAAATATAACAATTAGGCTCAAAGATTCAAACTAACCTATAAAAACCACTTAAACACACAGCTAACATAATTAACACATAAACACAAACTTAACTCTAAATTTAACACTAAATACTTAACAAATTACAACCTAAAATATCATGCAAAACACAACTATCCATTTGGAAGACCTAATGAAAGGAAGACCTAATGATTTGGTAACAAAATAGTAAATTTCATCCCTAAACTTCAGGGTTGTTTCTAGTCTGGTCTGAAGAAGTTTGAAGAGAAGAGCTCGATTTCTATATCTATATAGGTAGTGAGAGATGGTGAAGAGAAGATCAGAAGATGGTGAAGAGAAGGCGGTGGAGAGGAGAGGAGAAGCTTGAGAGATTCGATGAAATGAAACTTAAGTTTTGTACGGTTGGCCTCGTTCGACAAAAAACCAGCTGGTTCGCTGATAAACCGAATCGGCCGGTTTTAATATATCAAGGTTATTAGGTGAAATCGAATCGGACCACTAGTTGGTTCAAATTTTTCCGGTCGGACCGATAAATTCGATCTGGTTTTTAAAACCTTGTAGAAAACAAGAGGAGAAACTTGAAAGGCAAAAAGTTGATCTGGTTAATGATTTAAAGGTTATTTAACTGATCAATTTATTATTTAATCAGTAGATTTTCACTCTCAATAGTTAAATACTTCGGTTTGTGTTCGATCCAATCAAACCAGCCAATCGGTCCAGTTTTTCATATCATTTATAAGGCTAAATTCTCAGCGTGTGAGAGAAAAAATTTTCCGTCCGTGTTTTATGGTAAAAACAAGAGGGGGTGCTGCGTCTAAGGTACCCCGCCATTATCATT